>CM057160.1:15059919-15260806 GCA_029962745.1 Echinometra lucunter | reverse complement strand
TTTTAAGGATCATAATGTTCGATATATTTTTTCACTTTGCAATTGTGAAGAGTGAAGACTGCTCTGATTACTCATTTACAAGCGAGTGAAGCGAGCGTTTCGAGGCATTGCAACACGTTGGTATTATATACCCTTATATAATATATATTTATATATATTATGTTCGATGTATTTTTTCACTTTGCAGTTGTGAAGATCGACCGCTCTGATTACTCATTTGCGAGCAAGTGAAGCGAGCGAGCAAGAATGACCAATGTTTGTTCTTTATTTTTGCTGGAGACTATGATATTTACATTATTTACAGTGATTTGATGTGAAAGAAGTTGCAAACTTATTTCAAGTCTCTTCCCTATCACGGGCCCTATATCATTCATCCATTAACCCGGTCGTTTTCCTTACTGAACGAATTATAATTTTCAATGCATTTTTTTTAGATCTCATCGATCACGACCGATATCTTTGTCAGAGAAAAGGGGTAAAACTGAATAGGAGTTTTAAATTAAGCACAATCTCGCCATGAATAGAAGAATAAATAAGACTTTTGATTACAACACACTTGATAAACCTGAGACTGTAATTGCGGGCAAGCGTGGCGAGCGAGCTTGGGATATCCGCATTGCTTCAAAATAGGGGCACCGTTCGTTCTTGTAACAGTTTTTTTTTTTTTTTTTTTTTTTTTGCATTGTGCTCTTGCCTACAGCTCCACTGCCTCACACTGTAATGACAAGGGAGTCGTTACATGAAGCTTCGGAGTCTTTGGAGCTAGGTATATGGCTATTTTGGAGACTTTAAATTAACCAGATGTGAAAAGGGATAAGAGATGGAATGCACGTGGCACAAGAAAGAAAAGGGACGCTTATCCGGACGTGAAATGGGACACGTATATCAGATCTGAAGGGGGCACTTATTGGAAGGAGACTTGCAATACATTTTAGTTTAGTTTAGTATATTCAAACCAAATCAAACACAATATAATGGTACAATTAGATAACAGCAAGGAACACTCATTATAGGTTTGGGACCCCAGTGAAGCACAGCTAGTGGACGGGGCCCCTTTACACAACGGTATGATAGCAAAGAGTCACATATTTACAATGAGTATAACTTATTTAACAAAAAGGGGCACTGAAAATGGAGGCACTTATTATGAGAAGTGAAAAGGGATTATTGGATTCGAGGGTGAACTTTTCGTAAGGAAAACTGACACTAAGCAAATGGGGAACTTATTAGAAATCCAATGGATATGTATCAAATTGAAAAAATGGGCACATGCCGGAATACATGGAAAAGGGACACATCAGGAAACAAAAGGGGCATTTGTGGCATCTTATAGCATGTAAACAGAAGGAGAAATGGGATATACTAGAAAGGAAAAGGGGCCTTTAGCAGAAGTAGATTGGGGCATGGATCAGATTTCAAATGGGATTTTTTTTCGTGGAAAAGGAGAACTTTAATTAGTGAAAGGGGACACTCAGCAGAGCCATTAGAGCCCAAAAATGTGCAGTCAAAAGGGCACTTATCGCATAGGTCATGATAGAAGGGAGCACTATGAAAAAAAGGTAAAGGGTCACTAACCAGTGTAAAGGGGGGCAGTCAGGATTTAACTAAGGGCGAGACAATATCTCAAGCGAAAAAGGCACTTAACAAAAAGAAAGAAAATGGGCCCTTGTAAGAAAAAAGGGGCACTAAAACAGGTTTTAAAAGGGGCACTTTTCATGAGTAAAAAGGGGAACTTTTTTGGTGATTGGAAAGGGGGGGGGGGCAATGTGCTCCCCTGCTCTACACCCGGCTCCGCTGCCCCATAATGTTTATTTGATTTTTCTGTGCTTAATGAGTAAAAGTTTTGCAAGTTTCTCTGACACTGCATGCATGCTTATTAATTTTGCTTACTAATTGTTAATGTCTCATCGACAGGAAAAGGGGATATGAATTACATGTATCATTACCCTATATCATTACGCTTATACCGTATACATGTCCCTTTTCTAATTGTAACTATGAAAATAAAGAGTCTTATAGTTTCTACAGTGACATGTATTTTCATTATTTGTTATTAAGTTAGCATCTGAAATCTTATTCTCTTTTTCCTGCTATTCTTTCTTTCATTTCTTTCTTTCTTTCTTTCTTTCTTTCTTTCTTTCTTTCTTTCTTTCTTTCTTCCTTCCTTTCTTTCTTTCCTCCTTTCTCTATTCCTTTCTTTCTTCCTTCCTTTCTCTCTCTCTTTCTTTCTTTCTTTCCTTTTTGGGGGGGGGGGGGGGCATTCGAAGGCAGTAAGTTGACAAAGATGGCGTCTCACGTGGTATCACGAATCACAGAGGTTGATAACAAGCCCCCAGCGCCAGAAAACCCGATAGATCGTGAAAAGGTAAGCTCATGATAAGTCAGATTATTTGCAAAAAAAAAATAGCCTGAATCATTAGCTTACAGGTATGACAAATATTCGATGGAATTAGCCCCCAGAGTTTAATTATGAATACGGCTTTTTGGAAATATTATATTGTGTGGTCCCATATATTGTCTTTTGTATGGTGCGCGACACCGCACCGGCATCCGACGTTTGGAAAATGTCGCACTTCTGTCTGAGACGGCGGTGTTGCCATTTTCTGATTGCCATTCTTGTGTACGTCCGTACGTGTGGAGTGTTGATCATTGATAGACGTAGATAATGTTCGACAGAGGGAAAATTCATCCAAATATATTCAGATTTGACTGAAATTTTTTAAAATCTCAAGATCTCCGCAAAGTCACTGAAATTGAACAAATGACGTGCAGATCCGAAGAGTTACGTGTGTGTGGTTCGCTGTTATTATATTAAGTTCAATTCTTCTCGCCTTGGCTCTGCGTTACTTTGCTTGAAATTTCAACTCATCACATTTTCGCCTAATGTGCTATCGCCTTAACAAGAAGGTGTTTATGGAGAATCATTTAACAGCATAATTTGCAACATTTTGATAGCAAATGTGAATTTCAGGGACTATTCTGCCGTTTTGCGATCCATTGGCATTAGAAATGTACTTCTGCCTCATGTAGTTGTCCCGCCCCACACACGTTGGAGAATGGCAACACCATTGTCTTTAACGGGATGTTGTCTGAGTCACGAAACTCACAAGCGCATTTTCATGATAATAAGAATCTATTCTAAGTGAGACCCTCTTATCCATTAATATATGGGGAACTTGTGTGTATATAACTGGAGTTAATAAAGTAAGTAAGATTGATGGTAGAGAACTGAGTTTTGAAATGTTGAATATCATCCTGATCATGCTTCTTTTCTTTTTCATTTTGGATCTTCCACAGGTTCCAGATTTTCGAAATTTTTAGTCCCATAATTTCAGTTGATAATTTGGAGTAATCTCACATTCACAATACTACTTAATGAATGCTTGATACGGAATGCGAAGATGTTTTTAATAGACCCTAGTAGTATTACAATTTACAATTTTCTTTGGTTAAGATACATTGTATATGCAGGATTTATTTTTAAATTGTAAGTCAGATATATTACAGGTCTAATTTTGAAATTTTTGGACTCAGAGAATTGGCTTTCATGATGCAGAACTCAAGCTAATCTTGTATTGTGGCACTTGCTGATTGCTCAGTTACACATGTACGTGTACATGTGTTATATTGAAGGTCTGCTCTTTGTGTTCATTACACAGACATGTCCACTCCTACTGCGGGTGTTCTGCAGCAACAATCGTCACCATCAGGAGCATGAGTTTTCACGAGGCACAGTCCCAGCCAATGAACTGCAGATTTACACATGGTAATAATGTTCATGATTTTGACTGATTTTTCGATATCTTTAATTTTTTTCCCCCCAGTCAAATTGAATTTTTAATCAATTTTTTTTTCTAAGACCTTGATACCCTGTTTCAAGAGGAAGTGCTTACTACCATACAAAATTACAATTTCAGGTGGTTGTAGCAAATATGTAAACATTTAAGGTTTCAGTGAATGCCTTAAATATTAAAATGCAGTGTTAGATTTATTAATATTTGCAAAATCTCATAGATATCTTTCAAACCGAGTAAACTGAAAATATTGTAGTTTTCTTTTGAAAGTCCATAGATCTTTGCTAAAACACATAAAAAGAAGATTATTTTTCTGTTTGGTTTTTGACTGAAATTTCTTTATAAAAATGTCAACTTAACTTCTTTTTTTTTTTAAACCCTCTGGTGGATTTCTGGAATTTTAGAAACAAAAATCATGCATCTCCCATGCTCCCTTAGCCCCTAATCATGGTGGCCCATTAGCTCTTTCCTTAACACTTTCCAGCTGTCCTCAAAATGCAAGGAATATATGTGTGATTGCAAGACAGTCACAGCAGGCAGCTTGCAGTCAAGGCTATAAACGAACTAAACCAACATCATCATGGACATGCGTGGATAAAGGTTGCCTGGAGCAAACTGTCTGCTGTGACTAGTCTCACAACCAGAGACATGTTCCTTGTGTATTTAGGGTAACATAGGTAGAGAAATAGAGAGCTAGAAAGGCTGCCATGATCAAAGATCTGTGTCCCCTCCGTGTACATCACTGATCCCTTTCAACTTAACTTAGCATATCTTCTTTTTTTTATTTTTTTATTATTATCCAGGATGGATGCGACACTAAAGGAGTTATCCAGTCTCGTAAAGGAGGTCAACCCAGATGCTCGTAGGAGAGGCACATACTTTGACTTTGCCATCGTCCACCCTCATCCCAGACGCCAGGTCTACCAGATGAGAGAGATCGGGATGACGTGCTCGGGGCGCAAGGGACCAGATGATTCCGTCACCCTGGCTGCTCAGAATTTCACTATTGGTGATTATATTGATATTGCAATCACCTTGCCACCGAGGGGTGGTATCGGAGGAGGGGGAGGAGGAGGGTTGGGGATGGGAGGTGGGATGGGTATGGGCAGGAGAGGGGGCTGGGGACGGTGATGGGTGGTTGTTGTGATACGAATACGTAAGGGGTAGTGTGGGGTCATGAAGAGGAGGTTTTAGGGGGATGGGTATCAAAATCAATGAATGGGAGGTGCTGCATGTATGTTTATGATTGTCGAGATCTGGAGTAGGTCAAAGACTTGTTCACACATTTTCGTGATCAATCGCCTATAAAATCAGCCCGGCAAATTAGTACAATTTGTAAATATAAACGAATGACAAATGTGAAAACCATAGCTGTGCACCAGGAAAGCTTTTTGAGTTTTATTATTAACTTTCTGTTAAAAGAAGACAGAGAACTGGGAAGTGCATAACATGATACTCTAGCATCATTCTTAATATGTTATGGCAGTCTTGATTTAAGCAGAAGACCATGTCATGCAAACAAGGCTATAGGGCAGGTGGGAAGAATGGAAAACATGCTGAGGAAAACTGAAGTTTTTACAAGCATGAGCATCGGTAGTATCACAGTATGGACAAAGGTCGTGCTTGCATGTACATCGTCTGTTGAGACTTAACTTTGATGTGATACCCTTCAGATGCTCAACAGATTTGTCAAGTCTGTTAGAGGATTTTTTAAAAATAATTTTTAGTAGATATAATGTTCTGAGGTAGCAAGGAATGATTTTTTTTTTTATGCTAATGGGGCAAAGAGATATAAAGATAGGAAGAAATGAAAGATGCAGGAAAGAATTTAATTTATTCCTCTGGTATATGTCATGTGCTTGATGTCAAATGGGAGACAAGAAAAGAGAAAGACTCCATGATTAAAGAATTGATATCTTTGTAAAAATGGTAATGGAGTTGTCACCACACAGGTGTATCATATCACTCGAGGTTAAATTCCATGTTGAGTTAATGCAGGAAATTTTGAAGCAGCTATTAATTAATGCTTTTTCTTTTTGTACAAAGTAATTCATCTTCTTTAAAACTTCAAATGTTCATTCCTCCTTTGTAAATGCATTGTCCTGTATTTACAATTAATGAGTGTTAATGTTCAATAATTTGATGTGATTTTCATTGCTCCAAGCACTATCTCTAAGTTTAGCCTTTTTGATCGGAATATGGAAATTGGTAGCCATGCATGGATGAAATTTCCCAATTTCATCAAATATTATTCATGCTTGCTAAGATATTGAGGCATTACTGAGGCATTACTTTTAAAGTTTTAGAAAAAACTAGTACATGTTGGCAGCCATGCATGGATTAAATTATCTTACTTTCAACAAATATTCTCTATGCATGGTCTGCCTTTATTTCTAGAGTTTTCATTACAATTTGTAAATGTTGATGAGATACTGTACAACTTAGTGCAAAGCCCAAGATGATGGAATTTGAATGAATCATAATCAATAGATGAGGTTGATAATGCATTGAGGTCATCCCTGTATGTAAGCATTGGATTTGTTTCATTTTGAATTAGCATGGCTGTCTGTGCAGCTAAATGCTGTATGTCTGTGCAGCTAAATGCTGCAGAGACAGCACAATCTCTTAGATTGGAGGAGTTACATTACTTTTCTTATTTTTGTTTTACACAAGTTGCTCTCTTTCAACTCTTGTAGGAGAGGGGTTTAGTGAAGCCAGACATAGTCTCAGTGGAGTATATCCATGAAGGAAATGGACTAAATTTTTGGTCAAGTAGCCTCAGGGTTTTTAAAATGATTTTTATGTTTTCTCATATTGGCCATGAATATAGAACTCACATTATAAATGACTCATGTGTGATTCACAGTGGCCATTAAGATCCATGTCTATTAGTTTAAACATGTATTAGAATTTGGAAGCCGAGGACATGAAAATTCACAGGGCTTTTTAACAAAGTAGAATCACATTTACTCGAGTTTTTCAGAACTTAGAAACCAAGAACACATACATGTAGATAGGTATAGCATACTACTTTGGTTATCTCTTGGTCTTATTTTGTATTTTCCAGAAATGAAACAAATTCAGTGAATTTAGCGCTATTTTAGAATTGTTTTTTATGTTATTGTGGAATTGTCACTGGAAAACTCCTCACTTCTTTTTGTCTCTTTTATATTCACTTTTTATTGTTTTGAAAATGGAAAGAATTGTACTGTCTGCCCTGGTAATGATGTTGATGGTTGTCTTTGAGGATGTACTTGTAAATAAATCTTTGTATGATAAATTAATAAACTTGCTATTTTGTATTTCTTTACATTATTTACTATACCCTTCGACAACTTTAATATCTCATACCCATAGGTTCAACGCAGGGACCGCACAGTTCCTGTTAGTCCAGAGGTCCCGTTGCATAAAACTTACCATTACTGGTAATTCTGCCATCAATTGTAACTACAATGGTAACTAGTACCATGGTATTATTACTCAACAGCCAATCAAATGCAAGGTTTCCATGGAAGCTACATGTACCAAATGATGGCAAAGTTACCATCAATGGTACAGGTAAGTTTATGCAGCAGGGTCCTGGACAGTTTAATTTTTAACAGCAATTATGTCTACCGGTACATGGCGCGACACCACCTGCCTGCTGCCAACCATAGATGGCGTCATTGGCGTGTTGTGGGAAGCCATGCCGGGTGTATGAATTTGGGATCAGCCATCCTCGGCTTGCAGCAGGTACATGTAGCAGAGATTGCTATTAGAATCAAAATGTACAGATTTTTGACTAGGTCCCTGTAGGCAATGGTTATTAATGATATGCAGAATACACTACAAGATGGTAATAAATACCTGGGGCGGACGGGTGATTTCGCTCTCAGTGGAGCTCAAATAGCTCCCTAAAACCCTCAAAACCCAATTCTTTGGGGTGACCTTTCTTCAGAGTCGCCCTTGCCTCAGCTCTGAAAATAAGCAATAAATTTGCGAATTGTGATCTAGGATCAGCAGAATTAACATTTCTTGAGAAAACCACATTAACGCATCATACTGATACTCAATCGTGCATACCCTCAAGGAGAAGATTGAGATATCAGCAATTAAAATTCAACATAGCTCCCTTGGACCTAGGGATAGCTCCTGTAAAGTTGTCATGGGAGCTATTTTTTCCAGAGAATAACTAACGTGGAAAAAAAAGAAGTATTTTTCACCCTGCTACAAGAGTACAAGAAGAGTATTTGAAGAAGATGTTGAAAAATACACAAATTACAGGTACGGCCTCACATACTGTGTGAGAGAGCATGATTTTTATTCATAAAAAGATAGTTACCATTATCCACACACCAAATGACATTATTTCACAAATTTAAAACGATAATTACTGTACAAATCACACTGTACTGAAAGTTGGAATTATTAAGAGAATGACGGAACCTGTCTTTGATATTCAGCATCGTAACTGATAGATTTTTATCGCCTATACATGTACTGAAAGAAAACAAACTACATGTATACCCACTCACTTTGGGGTAAAAACAATTGTTGCAGCATGTTATACAACCATAATCAGTGATCGGGGGCCTATTTCTCGAAACTGTCATAAGTCTATGTTCATGGACATCACATTGAAATGCGTGTTAATTCCACAACATGTGTCCCTATGAGTTGTCCAGAACTTGGACTTATGATGGTTTCGAGAAACAGGCCCCTGTCCTTTACACTGCCTTTACAAGTGGTGCATAAAGGCATGAATAGGATGAAGTTGTCCTGCACTGATTTATGAAAATAAGAGAAACAACAACAAAAAAGATCAAGCATTAGTAGACAAAAAAGTTATTGGCTTATAAGCTCTTGCCATGATGCTTCATAGTGAAGACGAGTCCTTCGGCAGCTTCCAAAACATGCAGCCAAATGGTTCATGCAGGTACCTAAGCAACTACATGGCATAAACTGCAGTCATAACCAATAGCAATGTGGATTGAAAGATGAATCAAGATTATCAATAGCAGTGGGTCCATCTGGATTACTGCTTGTTGCAGAAAGAAATGATAATATGGAACTTGTTTTCTCTGAAATCAGACTACCCCAATAAAGAAATGTATGATTTTCCAGTACTTGAAAAATACTGGTCCAAAGAGCAGAAAAGAAGCAAAATTATAGGGCAGATGACAAGAGAATATCGCTAAAGATTACTCCTTTGTATCATGGTGCCATTCTTTCTGCAGTGTGAATACAAGAATACCTGATATTTATAATTCAGAATGAAAATGAATATACTATATATTATATATTAAAAAAAAAAACATGAACAAGCTTTTATATTTTTATTAGTCTCCCAAGCTATGGAGATCACAAAAATGAACAACTTAAATTTGAAATAAAACTCTCAAACTAAAATTAAAAAAAACTAATAATAATAATAATTACAATCTAGCTACATGTATTCTTTTTTGGCTCAAATTTTGTAAAAAGGAAAACAGATATTTTCAACCAAACTTTTTGCAGTGAGATGTCATTTGAATCAGTATAAAGAGTATGAAAGCATAAAATAGATACAAATTCAGTTGAAACTATACAACCATAATTACAGCTCCCTATAGCCCACACACTTGTATGTAGTTTTCTTTGGTAAAATAAAAAAGACAAACAAAAGAATACACTGTACTCCAACAATGTTAATTTTGTTAATGGCTCTGGACAGAGGAAGGTTTATATTAACCTACCCTCACAGACAGTATGGGGAACAAACAAGTTAAAACAAATTTAGGAGGATGTAAAATCATCCTATACTGATAAGGGGACATTAACTGAAGGTTAACTGAAGAGTTCACTTCTAGGAAACTAAATTTCAAACAAGTGGACTGGTGGGTATAGGTTTAAAATGTATTTTTAGCATTTCCACTTGAAAATACCTTTTCTTTGGGGGAACATTTCAAGTTGATTTACTAAATGTTACATAACAGCATTGAGTTTTAACCTGTTGAATATTGCGTCTGAGATATTACTCCAGTTGGGGTCTATGAAAAATGCGTGTCAAACCAAAATCAAATAGAGGTCAACAAAGTGTAACATTTTTTCTGTCCCCTATACAATGACCATTAGAATCCTACGATAATGCAGCATATCAGAATACTATAATAACAAATTCCTTTCTCCTGGTTAACCCACTGAGCGAAATTTGATTTCAGTATAACACACACTTTCCACAGACCCTAACCCGAGTAACATGTATCTCGGGTTTAGTGTTCAACCGCCTAACATTGTGCGACTCGGGAATTCCAACCAAAGATGGGCAGATTTTCTACCACGTACTAACGGCATAAAAGTCAGGATGTAACTGCTTTGAACTATAAGGTTTCTACACACATAGCAATGCCCATGCCTCCCCCTATACAGAGAGCAGCCAAACCCTTCTTGGCGTTATTCCTCTTCATCGCGTTGAGTAGGGTGACGACAATGCGGGTACCGGAGACGGCTAAGGGGTGACCAAGGGCTATGGCTCCACCATAGATATTGACCTGCAGAGAGAAAGAGAAAGAGATAGAGAGGGAGAAAGAGAGGAGAGAAAGAAGAAGACAGAGATAGAAAGAGAAAGAGAAAGTGGGATGAGAGAAAGAGAGAGTGGGATGAGCGGAAGGAAAGGAAGAGAGAAGAAGATATAAAGACACAAAGATAATTGAGGAAAGGAACAGTGAAATGTGAATGAATGGAGACAAACCATGTGCCAATATAAAGAAAAGAGACACAATTGAATAGTGCAGAAGAGTGGCATCGAGAGAGAGAGAGAGAGAGAGAGAGAGAGAGAGAGAGAGAGGGAGAGAGAAAAATAATAAATAAAGTTTGAGACCTGAGTTCCAAATCACAATTATCATGTGGTTTCTGTATAAACAAAAATTATCCTCTCCAAAAAGCATTATGAACTTGAGGAGTATGTTGGGTCTTTACAATTACAGACAAAACTTAATGTGACCCTCCACCACATTTGGCTTCCAAATTTGGTCTCATAGCAGATCAATAAATGATCTCTCAGAAAGCATAAAAACCTAAAATCTACTTTTCAACTCCAAGCTCTCTATTTTAGCTGTTTTACTCTAAAACTCCCATTGCGACTTATTGGTCGTTTTGTGGTGGATGGTCCACATAATCTTGAATATAGAACTGAAAATTTTACATATCGCATTTTCACCCCTCAAACACATACCTTGGACGTATCAATGCCAAGCTCCTTTGTGACTGTCAGGGACTGTGCTGCAAATGCCTCGTTCAGTTCAAACAGGTCAACATCACCAATACTCCAACCTGCTTTCTCAAGCTATGGATGGAAATATCACAAAAGGTTCTTAAATGTGATTAAGTGTAATGTAGGCAAAACTACATAATCTTAGAAATGGAATTAAAAATCTTACATAATGCATATTTGCCAAAGAAACAGCTGTGTTTTTCTAATATTTAAATTTACCTAACTAGGATGTATCAATAAAAAGTTCCTTTGTTATTTCGTTTTTTTTATTTCTAAAAAACAGAAAATATATTTAATTCCATATCTATGTTTAAAATGATTGAAATAACTGACCAGGAGTTAAAATTAAAAGAGAAAATCACATGTAGCATGAATTGTATACAAAGAGGTCCTGAAGAATGAGGTATGCATAAAGGAGGAGTAATAGAAAATTCATTCAGACTTGATGGTACCATCAATTTCTTTTCAAAGAGCTGAATAAATTTCATTGCTCTAAGTCATTATCCTTTTTGCACAGTGACTGTATAGAAAATAAACAAACAAACAAAAACACATGGTGTGGGGATATTTGGGAAAGTGGAATGTTCGTAAAATACTGAAATGAATTCTGATGTAATTTCGCCTCAGAACATTACTTAAAATGTACGCTAATTTCCTTTTATATCCAATAGCCTCTCAAAACTATCACATGGTAAAGCACTAGAAAATCTCCTCCCTTTCTCTCCTCCAAATGAAAATGGTATTTTATTTCAGAAATTTGGCCGATTCGACTTACAGCTTTCCTAATGGCAGGTATAGGACCAGACCCCATGATGGCTGGATCTACCCCAGCCTGGCCCCATGAAACTATCCTTGCTAAGGGTGCCACGCCCCTCTTCTGGGCCTCAGAGAGCTTCATGAGAACAACTGCGGCTGCTCCGTCATTGATACCTTGATGGGAGAAGAAGTAGAAATGGTAAATCTACTGTTAGTAGCAAGCTTGTTGCCAGTGCCTAACACCCTTAGTGCTAGTACACAGCATAATGTACTCCAACAAAATTGCTACGGGCAAATTCTCTGGGACTAGGATACTAAAAATGGGAAAAAATATGCCAACATATACTTTCAACGATATCCTTTTGCACTACATTAATTCAAATATGCTACTTATCAATTAGGTTTGAGTGGGTAGTGAACATTCTAGAATGCTATATATAGTATGTGGCCCCTTAGCTTTGGGCTAATAAAAATTGAGCAGCAGGAATATCACAGCGTGATAGACATGTGCGCTTTATAAAAACCCACCATCATTATTTCTTACTGATTCTTTCCATGTTTCTTTGACTGCCACAATCTACTACTGTCATACATACAAAGTGTACGTACAATATACTCCAGACAAATTAATATGGCAGGTTAAGGTTTCAATCAACAGCGAGAAATTCATTCCAAACTTACCAGATGCATTTCCTGCAGTAACCGTTCCTGTTGCATCCTTGATGAAACATGGGCGGAGTTTAGTCATCCCTTCAATGGTGGACCCTTTCCTCGGATGCTCGTCGGTGTTGACCTCTACGGTGGCCTTACGACTTTTGACCGGTACTGTGACGATCTCTGTGGCAAAGATGCCTTCGGTTTGGGCCTTCTCAGCCTTGAGCTGCGACTCCAAAGCAAACTGGTCCTGCTGGGCTCGGGTGATTTCCCATTTCTTGGCCAGATTCTCAGCTATGAAAGTTGACCATTTGTAACAGATCATACACAAAGTGTAAAAAGTCTATTTTTGTTTTCATTCAGAAACTTTATACATACAACTGATACAATGGTTTCAAAGATGTAAATGTATATATGCTCCTTCTACAATTGTTAAGTGTCAATTTTATACATAAACCAAATCAAAAAATTCAAAATTGGACTGAACACTACACATATCCCTAAAGGTAACCCTAAACCTAAGGTAAAACTTAACTGCAACCATAACCCTAATTCTATATCTTTTGGCAAAATAAACCTTGCAACAATTGTTGCCAGATCATATGCTATACCATCATTAAAATAAACATTTGACATAAAAAATTCTCTGTACAGCAAACTTTCTGGTCATACTCAATGGTTTGTAGAATTCCAATTCCACTCCCTCTCATAATTGTGTAGAAATTTGATCTGCAAGCATTATTACACTGCTAAATGACTATTGGTACTGTTAGTGCTCAAACATGTTAACCCATCCGTGACAGGAATTATTTAAAGCCTAATTTGATCAGCTTTTATTCTTCAAATTGGCAACACCAACATTTTTATTTTATTGCTACATTTTTCTTATAAAACGTCATGCATCTGAAATGAATATAAATTGACAGAAATTATGAGAAGTCAAAAAGTTGCCAATTTGCAGGGGAAAATGGTGCTTTTAAACTTTCTATCACATTGCCAATTTAAGGATTTTAATGCTTATTTTCCTTTAAAAAATTGTCAGCATCAAACACCGAATATTGACGCAACCAAAATGGGCACAGTTTGTGTAGAATTTTTTACTCTTTCTGCTCATGTATTTGGTATAATTTTTAGGGCTCTGCATCAAAAGTTATTAGGTCAAAACACAAAATGTGGAGCTCTGTCACGAATGGGTTAAACAAATTCTTTTCGTGACGTGGGGGACACAAAATTCAGGGAAGCCTGGCACAGAGTGGGAAAGGGTCTGCAAGGGTACATGTACATCCCCCTTGAAAAAAGTACCTAGACCCCAATATACATACCTGTGATACCCATGTGGTAGTTGTTGAAGGCATCCATAAGACCATCATTTACCATCAGATCAACCAGAGGCTTGTCACCAAATGACAGACCACTACGAAGGTGTGCTGCATGGGGAGCCTGTAGTGGAACGAACAGTAAAATACATGCAACTTGTCATGTACCCTGCAGAAAGATGCACATTATGTAATCTCTTGTTATTATATCTAAAGTTTTATATTTTTCTATCAAAGTTTCAAAATTCCTCACTTGACTTTGACACATTTCTATATTTGGTTAAAATGAAACCAAATGTAATGTAGAACACAAAATTGATGAAGGGAAGGGGAAGCTTCACATTCATTTTAAGAAATTGCAAATTGATTTTTGAATTTTTCAACAGTATGTGGTAATAATGTGGATTCCTCATCTTTAGATATAGTTTGTTTTCAAGCTAAGCCTGAATGTAAATATACAGTTTATATCATTTTTTGTTCCTTGATTGTTAAACTGTTAAGAAGTTTTTGAAAAAAGACATAAAGGGAAAAAAAAATGCAAATGGATGTGAGAACAATGGATGAACAGCTAGAGGAATGCAAATTCAGAAGTTTTTATTTGTTCTTGATTACACTGATGAAAGATCCTTCAGTCCATTCCTAATATTTCCTACACAAAACCAGTTTCTTTCATAATGAAATAACATGACAAGAACTTCATCTTTGAGTGTTCTTACACCCATATTTATGCCATTAAAGATATCTACATGTAATACAGCTCTTATTTACCCTCAAAATCCCCCCTTATAGAAACTTACATATAGTCATAAATCAAATAGATCTACATCATACATGTATCTTAACTTTCATTTTTCATAGAACAGACCTGTTTCCTGCTTTTGATACAACTACAATAAAAGAGTCCCTTTTATACACTGAGCAATAATGAAGATAACTATTAATTAATTACACCTTAATACTTTACTATCCTTTCAACCATAATTTAATAAACTTTCAGGTGCTCCTGCACATTTTGTTTACAACCAACTTCCTCCAACCCCCACACAAAAGGAAGCCCTAAAAAAACCCCCAAAACAACGATACACTGGTCTGTATTGCCCTACTTTGGTAAAAGGTAGCAAGTGACAATGAGTACAAATGCCACAAAAAAACATGTTTTTGACCATGTGCTACAACATGGAATTTGTGACTAGGAATAATTTTTTTGCTCTAACTTGCTTCCTTTTGCCACCAAGATATTTCAGAAATGGGTCAAATTTGTGACTAATGGTTTGGTCAGTTACATGAAGCATGTCTCAAATGTGCCATATCAATAAAAATGTCAATTTCCATAAAAAATGTGACTTGCTTTCTTTTGCCTAAGAAGGGCAGTGTACGAACCACATTTTATGCATCCACATTTCACCAGTCCGGCTGATTTTCTGTATCCCAAATAGAAGTCTTTTCCTCCCAGGCACCCATACAGAAATGCACTTGTCTATTAATAAACCATCCTTGCAACCATAACACTCCATCAAACTTCATAGTTCTATGAACTTGGTTTCCGATCCCTTCCTCAACACCATTTGAGCCTCAAAATATAGTGATAGACTGGTCTGTACACACTACACTTATTTCCTGAAATTTTCACCAACCTGGCTCATGCTTTCCTGCCCCCCTGCAACCACAATGGAAGAGTCCCCACACATGATTGCCTGTGCCCCTAGTACTATCGTCCTCAGGCCAGAGCCACACAGCATGTTGACGTTTGTTGCTGGTATCTGCACAGGAAAATATCAACAAACTCACGTTATGAAATTCCAATAGGTAACAATACAATAGAGCATACATGTACATGTATATGCAAAATATTTATTATGGAGACCTTTAACGAATATTAACCTTACATCAAACATATCCTTTTACTTTGTTATTTGGTATGATCAAGAATCAGCAGGCTTTTATCTTCACAACATCATAAGATTTACTAAAATCTCATTTATGATTGGTGACTTTCGGGGGAAAATTGCTTGGCTGTGCCCAATACATAAACTTAAATCTCCAAATTAGCTCTTGCTGAATCTTTTCACCTATTATACTCTCAATGTACATGTACATGTACATCTTAAGAGTCACAACACATGACTATCTGTGCCCCTAGTACTAGCGTCCTGGGGACAGAGTCGCACACGCTGACATTAGTTGCTGGTACCTGCATAAAGAGCCATCAACAACGGATGCTATCAGATACAATAAACTATGATATAGCCCCAAAATAGAAATTTCTGAATGTTTACTTTTTGCTGTCTATGGTTATGTGTTACCACTCAACTTAACAAAATGCACATCAGCAGAAATTTTGAATGCAATGGAAAACATATACATGTAAGTTGGAACTTGGAGACAGGTGATTAAGATAATCAGTGAAACTGCTCTGGTTATGGTGATCTGATTTCTATTAAACTTACTGTTTACCTTGGTAGAATGGAATTCTCATCATTATCATTCACACTGACAATGAACACTTGCTATCTCTGACTAAGAGTGGTTTATTTCAACGGTTAGGCCTCCATCTGTAATTTAGCATTATAGTTTATAATGGCTTCATGCAAGGTGCTTCCATACTTTATTTGAATGTTAGGCTACTGATTTCGGTGTTTGCAGCCTTCAAGAAATCAGTTCTTACCAAATACTCTGCTGTGTCCACCTGACCCACTATGACCTCTGACACATCACTTGTACTAACACCTCACCTTTTAAATGACCTTCACGACATGTCCATGCTCGTTACTCACCTTTTATGTGTTGACAATAGTCTACCTAGCTTGGTTCTGCCTTTGAGCTGCTAAGTACATCTGACCCATGATGACCTTTGGCATGTTATTCTCACCGACCCCTGACCTTTCAAATGACCTTAATTCACTATTTCTATTCACTGCCAGTACTTACTTCCACGGGTATCCCTGCATTCACACTGGCCTGCCTAGCTGGGTTCTGACCTTGACCTGCTGTGTACACCTGACCCATGATGACCTCTGACACATCACTGGCACTGACCCCTGACCTCTGAAGGGCTTCCTTTATGACTATGGTTCCTAGATCATGGGCTGGCACAGTTGACAGTACTCCATTTAGGGACCCTGTTAAAGTAAAATAATGAATATCATTATGCCCATTGACTAACACAAAAATGCAAAACTATGAATGGGATTCAACACTGGCGCATCCCCACACAACTCTCTATTTACAAAGTATTGTGATCTCAACACCCATCTTTGATTATTTTCAGATATGGCTCATTAGATGAAAACCCACAATACCAACATTTCTTTTCTTTTAAATTCAGTTTTGGTTCAAGAGTTTTCATGCGTTACAAGCTCAAAAGTGTCCAACTGTGCATTGCGCTAATCAACGGAGAGAGTTTGAGATACACTTGTGACAGTTCAGTCAGTAAACTGTGAAGTCAGTTTCTGGATCCATGGTCGGAACGCATGCGGGGAGCACTGTGGTCGAAAAGGTACAGTCCCTAGGCCAAACACTTATGGCAATACAATAAAAATTCAGGATTTTCAATTATTGAACTGGAAAAAGCTTGTGCTTTCATTTCAAAATCAAGAAGTGAAAAAATATAATTCTTGACTATACGGTCCTAAACTTGAATTCTCCCAGAAGTAGTTGAACCCCCCGCCCCCTTACTCTATGTGGACCTGTGTCAATTTTTGCAGCAGTTGATTTGTCACTTGAAAGAAATAATGCAACAGTAAATAATCAGCAAAATTTTGAGAAAATATCCCATGGAAAATATTTCCTTTGTGCTCTTGAGGATGACAATATGTAATTTACCACACATTTTATTCAACTGGGTCTCCATCACCTTGCTCAAGTGAAGTTTTCAGCCATTAAAATTTTGTTATCATTTTCTTTTTTTTTTTTTTAGGGGGGGATGAGGTGGACACATCACTCACCTACGGCTGCCATTCACTGCATGTACAGAAGTTCATTCATTCATAAATAACCTGGTGCAAGTGTAACCTTTCCCCCGTGCCCTAAAATGTGAATATTCATATTGCTGTGCACATGCACACATTGATTTTCGATTTGTAAAATGGATGCTACAACACAGATTATTTTCATAGGACAAGAAAATCATGTCTTTTTTCTTCCAAAACATTTTCAGAAGAGGATTTCAGACTAGAGGGTTTGCTGGTTGGCCAAAGAGTTGGTGAGTACATATAAGCACAAACATGACAAATTTTTCTTTTTAGACATAGAGTAAACTGCCCAAGATTCGACCGCTTAAGCTTTTCTGCAATATTTATTCTGCTAAACTTACTTTTCACAAAATCATATCTACATAAATTCATGTCAAATATATTAAACTATTTTTTTCACAATGTTTATTTTTTCAAATGCATCACAATTTTTTAGAAAATATGAAAATATATCGCTATGTTTCATGCCCTTCATTCGATATCCCCCGGCAATCATTCGACCGGGCGCAACTGCGCGTTCAATGTCAACGCGTATGAGGGCCGCTGAAATGCGCCGCACCACACACGGTTGTCCATCGCGGAAGTTGCGGCGCCCGCGGTGCTCCCGTTGCGGTCGAATGAAGGCCAGCGGGGACTTGCATTCAACTTTGTACATGAAGTCACTGTATCGGCAGATACGGGGGGGTTTGGTTTTTCATTTGTTTTTCGCCGATACCATCACACTCGGAGCTTGCGATAAACAAAAAAGCTCGTCACAAAACCGCCAATTTCTTTATTTTTAGCGCTTTTTCTGCGACCCTGTTTCTTAGCAGTGGACTTAAGCCTTCGCGTGCTTTGGAAATATGGCGCCGATTTTACATTTTTGACGCCGGAATTTGGCTTTTTAGATGGATTTTTGGAGGTGACTAAGGGACTTTCTTGTGGTGAGTGACAATGTCTCTGTGTGTAATGAAGTGATTAGTGTGTGTTGTGACAATAATATGTGCTGGCTTGTGATATAGTGATAATAGGTCGAATCACGGCACAGGTCGAATGACGGGCGCTTTACTCTACATTTATGAAAATAAGCAAACCAAACTGACTGTTTGTGGTGCTGTGAGGGCTTTGCCACTTCGCGGCAGAGCCCCATACCAGGGTTAGGTGCCAGTGTGTGACTGTGTGCTTTATGTTAATCAGGCTGTGCTACTCAGCCTAGGCCCACTCAGGGAGCCATTGGTATGCTGAGCTGTGCAAATTTATGTGAAATGCTGCCCTCTATAGTTGGAGATAGAAATCACTAAAATAATCAACAAATTCTTGGAAAATGTTTGCTTTTTACACCCAGTATGATAACATATCCTATTTTCATTCCATTCCTTCAATTGGATCTAAATTATCTTCATCAAATGAATTTTGAGAAATCTTTTTCTGATCACTGCTCTTGTTCCTCTGTCCCAGAAATGTGACAGAGAACACTACTTTCCTATTGTGAGCAATTTCCACTGTACAGGCCTAATTCAGTGCAAGGTTATCTGATGATAACCTGGCATTCGTGCAAGTGGCCTAGGCCTGGATACGCAAGTGCGCGTGCATTAGCGCCATAAAGTTGACATGATCTAGATCTACTCCCTGCTGAGTCCGTTCCGACGTACCTTTGACGTACGATCGCTGAGCGGCGGGGGGGGCCGGGGCCTGGGCTAGGAGGCGGGTCTCGTGCTCGGTCCTCGGAGCACGGAGCAAGAGAGTCGAGACTGTGCAGTGTAAAGTGGGCGTGGATTTTGCACCACACACACACCATTCTAATCGAGTGGGACCGAACACGGACGGCCGGCGAATCATGATCATTTGCAAGGCCCAATCTACGCTCTATATTTACTTACCAATCGCGGTGCGAACAGCAGAGACGATAACAACCGGATCAGACATGATGGTAAATGTATGATTTATTGCAGTGAAACCAAAATATCAAAATCAAAACTAAATTTGAGCAGAGTTTGGGCGATCTCGAACCACAGCTGACGCCAGAAAGGCATGCATCAAATTCCGTTGCGCTATCCAGTTGTTTCTATTAAAAATCCAACGAGTAAAACGACATTAATTCATGAAATGCCTGTTACGAAAGACTAAAAAGGATCGTTCGAGATCGACCTTTGACACAAAACTTTGGACCACTCAAGACAAAGATCAACTTCGCAGAGGTCATTATTTTTCTGTTGATGTGCCAGTTGTTTTCAAGTGGGATAGAATTTAGAATTAACAAAAAGTACCTATAGTAAGAGAGCTCCAGAGTCTATGATGGAAATAGTACCTTGTATAAAGTTGAAACTATATCATTATGATGCAATACCGCCCCTGAATATTAGAAATAGTCTAGATTATCAAAAACTGATATTTTTTGATATACTGCCAGCCAGTCGGTAGTAAATGTCATGCCTAAAGATTTAACCAACCAAAGGCCTAGAATCTAGGTATATGGTATATAAATCATATCATTTGTATAAGATCTACTATTATCATCATTATTATTATTTTAATTAGTAGTAGTAGTAGTAATAGTAGTAATTACTAAGAGCAGCAGCAGCAGCAGCAGTAGTAGCCTCTAGCCGAGGCCTCTTGCTGCAATCCACTGTACTGCATTCCTCTGTAGATGGCTGCTAGCGAGAACACCTGCCAACAAGACTATGAAGCGCGTAGCACCTCGTAGTCTCGTTGGCAGCTGTTCTCGTTGCAGCCGTTCTCATTGCAGCCGTTTACTGGGGAATACAGCACAGGTGATTGCAGCAAGAGGCCTCGGCTAAGGCTACAGCAGTAGCAGTAGTAATAATAGTAGTCAGCTGCGGATCCAGGATTTGGAAATAGAGGGGGTGCAAACCCAGGGGGGCCACTCAGATATATTGGTGTATACATGTGGGTTTTGAAAATACCCCCTAAACAGGGCCGTACGCAAAAAAAATTTTCTTGGGGGGCAAGATGCATAAAAATTTTCGAAGAAGTTTGAAAGCAAGGGAGCAAAGCGAGGGAGCGAAGCGACCGAGCTGGTCATGAGGGCGCTTTTGCATTTTTAAAGGTGAAATTGAGGGATTTGATGCACATTTCTCATGGATTTTGTGAAAATTTCCAAAATTAAATGTAAGTTTTCAAAATATCTGGGGGGGGGGGGGGGCAACTGCCCTCCTGCCCCCCTCGCTACGTATGGCCATGCCCCTAAACAGGTTTTATACTTTAATGAAAAATACCCCTTAACAAGGATTTTGCATGGTTTCTTATGAAACTAAAGCCCCTTTAACAGGTTTGATTGAAATATTACACCCTAAACAGGTTTGTTTAAAATATGACTCCCTAAACAAGATAAAACTAACCTCTAGATCTATAGACTAAAATTCAGGATAACCTTTTGGAAATGGCACATTCTTCACCTTTTGCTAACTGAAAATCCCTGAAAATGTCCCAAACTGTTCCATTCACATAATTGTCGCCGGTATGGAAAATTTACCCCCCTAAAGCCTTCTACCATATTATTGAAAAGCCCCGAAAAGCACCCCTTTTTGTTGAAATTTGGCATTTTACGACCCCTTAACACGTAACGCGCATTACGCGTTTCAGATGAAAAAAAGACCCCTTTTTACACATTTTCTTGGACGCGCATGTGTACAACAATATATCTGAGTGGCCCCCTCTGGGGTACAAACAGCAAATTTGAAAATAATGGGGGCACAGACAACAATGTTCTTGGATATAGCCATAATAATAATTATGTTCAATGTGTGATTCTAAAAAAATAGATGGGGTGTGCGCCTCTTGAGCCCCTGCCTCGGGATCCGCCACTGGCAGTAGGGTAGTAGTAGTAATTTAGCAGTTGTATCAGCAGCAGCAGCAGCAGCAGCAGTAGAAGTACAGTAGTAGTAGTGGTTGTGGTGGTGTTGGTACTAGTAGTAGTAGTAGTACTAGTATAGTAGTAGTAGTAGTGGTAGTAGTAGTAGTAGTAGTGGTAGTAGTAGTAGTAGTAGTGGTAATAGTAGTAGTAGTAGTAGTGGTAGTAGTAGTAGTAGTAGTAGTAGTAGTAGTGGTAGTAGTAGTAGTGGTAGTAGTGGTAGTAGTAGTAGTAGTAGTGGTAGTAGTAGTAGTGGTAGTAGTGGTAGTAGTAGTAGTAGTGGTGGTAGTAGTAGTAATAGTAGTAGTAGTAGGAGTAGTAGCAGCAATAGTGGTAGTAGTAGTAGTGGTAGTGGCAGTAGTAGAAATATAGTATTAGTAGCAGTAGTGGTAGTAGCGGTAGTATATGTAACATCTTTATTCAGTATATTCGTAAAGAAGTAAAAACAAACAAACAGAAAATACCCAGGTACATGGCACAGTGCAATTATGAAGTGCAATTGGGCCAATGGCATGGTATATAAACAAAATAATGGAACATAAAACACGAATGCACAAACATAATATATACAGAACATGAACCTATGGAGAAAAATTAACAATTGTACAAAGTACATATAAAATGGACAAAACCAAAAATAGAGAGAATCAAGTGCCGTATGCCAATATTTGGCATATTTCGCAAATTGTTATTCAATTGCGTCAACAATAATAATAATGATCCAGGAAAAATGGATCGCCATACAGATTTTACTTTTTTCAAATTAATTAGATTATAATAATGGTGATTGGGGGGATGTCATATATATGGAAGAGTTGGTAGTGGTAGTATTAATAGTAGTATAGTATTAGTAGCAGTAGTGGTAGTAGCGGTAGTAGTAGTGGTAGTAATAGTAGTAGTAATAGTGGTAGTAATAGAAGTAGGGGCATTAGTAGTATTAGCTGTAGTAGTAGGAGTAATAATGGTAGTAGCAGTAGTAGTAAGTAGTAGCAGTAGTAGTAGTAGGAGCAGCAGTAGTAGTAGTAGTAGTAGTATTAGTAGCAGTAGTAGTAGCAGAAGCAGCAACAGTCGTAGTAGCATTATTTGTCTACTTATTCATTTATTCATACTCCTTTCCTTCCTTCATTTATTCAGCTGTTACGTTTTTATCCACTATGATTTTGTTCATGAAAGGGGTGGGCACAACGCCCTTTACTTTTAATTTTTTTTTCTTACATTCCATATCTATATCGGAATAATGACGAAACCAATTTACCGGTACCCAAAAACCTACTTTTTGCACTTTTATTTGCTTTCCGTTCATTGCGTTTTTCTTTTATTGCTATGTATTCTGAATAAAATCGTTAAAGAAAGGGGGGCCATGTTGGACACATTTTTCACAAGCATAACTGCTAAAAATATGACGTGGTCATTAAATTTGAAATTATGTTCTAAAAGTAACAGTTTCTAATTACATAACATCTGTAATCATTGTGGACTGATCTAATACCATAAAGAAAAAAGATACAACAAATAAGAAAGCAGTGGCAGATCCAGGGTTTTTCAAAAGGAAGGGGGGGGGGGGGCAAAGTCTTTTCAGGTGTTTATTTTACCCCCCAAAAAATCGCTGACAAGCAAGCAAAAAAATAAAAAAATAAAAAAAGGAAGAAGAGGTCCTTTGCTTTTTCAGGTTTCTACCTTACCTGAAAAACCCCAACAAGCAAAAAATTTGTTTATAAGTCTCGGTCCTCGTTTTTTTCGAAGAGAAGGGGGGGGGGGGGGCCGGGAGAGGGCATCCCGTAATTCCATGCATGTAAGAAAGTGATCTTTCCTTCATCTGTAAACTCGGTATTCATCAGTAATCTTATCCTCTCTCTCTCCCTCTCTCTCTGTGAGTATCTCACATCTCATAAATATATGAATTAAATACAAACGTGTGAATAAGGAAAAAAAATGAGGCTTTGTCCAAATCATACAAGTCTGTAAGATTTATTAAAAACATGTTGTTTCCCATCATACCATACATTTCCCAAACAAGTTTAAAAGAAGCATTTTCTTTTCTTTCAGGAGTAAGGAAAATATCCACCACTGTACCAATATCTTTATGTAATATTTTCATGACACAACAAATAGCCAGCCTAATTAAGCTCTAATTTTTGTTTTTCCATTAACCTTTCTAAGCCGCCATACACTTTAAAGTCAAAGCTGCTTTTTAACAATCATCTGTGTATCAAGACCAGTTGTTGGTCCACAAATAGCAGTCTTGTACATGTATTTCTCTTGAACAGTTTTTTTTTCACCAACCTGCCAAACATGCTTAAAGAAAAGCTCCAGTTCTGGGAATGTTGAAGAATTATTTCTTCATTGTCATTCTCTTTATGTCATTTACGAAGAATACCATAGTAGAATGTAGGGGCGGCGCTAAAAAAGGGAGGGGCATGTGGCTGCCGCCTCCTATAATTTTTCAAGTGATAAAAAAATAAAGAAATAAAAGAAGTAAGAGTATGCAAGAAGAGAGGGCCCAGGGTCATGCAATTATATAACAGCCCTATTTGTTCATTTAAAATGTAAATAAACTCACCTGTGAGCCAAGGTTAAAAACCAGAAAAATACCCCCCCCCCCCACTAAAATACACCGGTGCTGCCCCTGGTAAAAATGTCCCCCGAGAAGGAATGCTCTTCAAATGCCCTTGTATTCAGAAGAAGACAGGAAACTCTGGGGCTGAATGTTTATTTGTGGTCCCAAAACCACAATTGGAGCATTGTGGCATAGTGGTGAAAGCACTTGCCTCTCATACGAACCCTGGGTTCAATCCACAGCCATGTAATAAATTTACTAGACAAAAAGCAGCATGCGCGGATATCATTACACGAATGGCATTAGTCCCCGCCTCTTTCGGATCATTTGAAGATGCCGATAAGCCACCTGTTATCGTCATGATATCGTTAACACTGTTGCATTATTCATATCTTTTGCGCGTATCAGTTTTATTGCGACACTTTGATTTAAAGCGCATTTGTTGCGCTTTTATTCTGCATTAACTGCGCATGTGGTAAGGTGATGCGTGTAATGTTTCATGACTTGTACAAACAAATGCTACAAGTTGGAAGCATCTTACAAAATGAATAATTCATTTTTGATTGTGAATATTAATGGATGCTTAGGTCGGCCTTCTAATGGATCTGGACAAAATGGCGGAGTTTTAGGGGCCTGGTTCGATCCCTGCCCACTGCTACATCCTTGGACTAGGTGTTTTGCTCACACGTGTCCCCCTCAACCCAGATGTACTAAATGGGAGGAGAAAGAGAGAGAGAGGGAGAGAGAGAGAGAGAGAGAGAGAGAGATGAAATAAAACAGGGCCAAGATAAACACACAGGGAGGGGAGAGAGAAGCATCATTTAGTCCCCCTTTTGTCCAAATTTCATACATCCTACTCTATGGCAGATGTCTAATAACAAAGTTTCATGCTCTATACACAGCTTATACTACAGTATACAATGATCCATATTATGTAAAATGATGTACAATGATGTACAATGATGTAATTGCCAGTTGATAAAAAAAAAAGAAAAAAAAAGAAGGAAAAGCAACAAGGTGGGTTTAAAAAGAAAATTGCAATGGCAATAAATTAGCAAATAACAAAACTCATCAGAAAGCCTACCTAATCAATTGGTCTCATGATTTCATCTTTACACTATACTAGTCTTTGTCAAATAACAAATCTACATGTACCATTGTTTTCCAGCATTTTGTGCCAGCTTATCACGAATATGTTGCTATTTTTGTCAAGAAAACACCTCCTTTGCCCAAGTAAATAGTGATAATATTCTAAAAGCAGCAAATCTAGTTTACTTTGCACTAAAAATATAATTATATAAATATATCTGCATCTAAATATACTATCTATCGTCTCGTTTGACCTCCAAATAAATCCTATGATTTCACACCTAACTGGGAATATCAAAATCAATTCATTAGCTATATCTACATCATACATGTACTTATGTCCTTATGTAAACAACACAACATACAAGCACTAACACTTTATTTATTTTTTTTCATGCAAGGGATCATTGTGTGGATAACTCGTACATCTTGAACACAAATTCATATATAACCAGTCCCCCAAATACAAATATCATAGCCATTATAAGAATATAAGGATTGTCATGAATTAATCAAATCTGTGATATCATGAATGACAAGTACTGAATCAACTTGAACTTTGGTGTTTGTACATAGATGTCTGAAGTGCATTTTTTTTTTATAAAGACAATTTAATTTCTAACAAATCTAACTGGACTCGTCACATTGGCACCTACACATTGGTAGACCTCGTACAATGAATCTATATTACATTGAAAGATATACCATAAACATTATAGTAAATTGCTGCATACTATTTGTCATGGCTTCAAACAGCTAAATATACAATGTATATCTATACAAAATCTTTCAAATGTTATATACACCATTTTCAATATACAGAGCAGTTTAATAATACAGTAAAACAAACTATGTATGACAAGAATCTAGAAAACAAAATTTTGCAATAAATTTTGTATCATATGACTCTAATCATCTAGTATTTTGTTGGTCTGCCCCCCCCCCCTCATTAACAAATGGGGACTTACAAAATCAAACAGTCAATCCCCACCCCCTCCCACTTCATCACACATACATCAAATGGACTAGTTTTCAAGGTTCTTGGGAAACTAAAACAGGCCCACAATAACAAACATACATGTTTTGGGTAAAAAAAAAACTGAATCAGGGTGTTACATAAAACATGAAACCAATGCCAGCATTGGTCTAATAGCAAATATTTATATTGGGAGCAAATAATGCTGATAATAACATTATGCATGATCATTTGTGTCTAAATACAGAGAGCTAATCCACTTGGGACAAATTTGATTTCCTCTAACACACATTTCCAATGGGTTTTTCTCTTCCTTTATCTCCAGTTTTGTTCTTATGAGTCAGAACAAGGCCATTTTGAATTTGGGCAGTGATGCCTTCACGCAAACTTGTATTGGCATGTAACTTTTCCACCAAGACAGCATAGAATATACAGGGACATTATATTTGAGAGTTTTAATAACTATACAAGGAATCATAATACAGTCAAACCTGCTTTAGCGACCACCTGTCTATAGAGACCACAAATTTTGTTTCCCTTGAATCGTTTTTCCCATTGAAACATGTGTAAAAGGAACCTGTCCATAAAGGCCACCTGCTCATAAAGACTGCTTTTCTTGTCTCCCTTGGGCGGTCTTTATATGCAGGTTTCACTGTATTTCAGAGAGGCAAGCATTCCAGAACTTTTACAAAATCCGCTGTAGCTCTTAATGTTTCCTAAAAAAAAAAAAAAACACCCCACACACACACAATTCTACAACACGAAAGATAATGGGATAAAAACATTCTACTCTACAGTTTTTTTCATTATCATTATTATTTTTTTACAAAATTCAGAAAGGAATAAAATGATGCTGTGGCATGGAATACCAAAAAGGTACAAAAAGTATTTTTTCTAAAATATACATAAACAAGAAATGTTTTGTTCAGTCTATACTTTGTTGCAGAAAGGGATGAGGTTGAAATGAGTATTATTTTGCTCAAGAACATGAGGAAATACATGTAACTGCATCATACAAAATTTACACCATATATATACAAGTATATAGGCAGCCCTCATATAAACAACAGAAACCATGATTCACGTTTGTGGAAAGTACTATGAAATAATATATAAGATTTGTAATATCTAAATATAATTCTAGTTGCAACATATTTCATTTAAAACATATATTTACACATAATGTACATGTACGTTACATGCAATTTTAGCTTCAAGATTTGCATGACAGAATTTTTTTTTTACGTTTCTCTGAATCCATTCACATGATCTTTATAGAGATCAAATTACTTTCACATCATCTATTTTGTTGCAGTAGAAATGATTATGAGAATATATACCAGATGGCATTTTACCTTATCTCATACAGAGAGGATGTATTTGAATTTTACAAAGCAAGGATTGGAAGTGTCCAAATGATGCATATCTTTACCCTATATAAAGTGAATACATACATGGCTTGTGATAGAAAACCTATATGGCTGTTTTGTTTTGTTTGTTAGAGTCTAACAAATGCCCTCTAAATAAATCATAAATAATAGCATGATTACTGTCATAACCACAAGGGAAAAGATGGACAAGGGAAGTGAGTGATTTAGCACTTGATGCATGAGCTTAAAACAGATTCTGAAGCACATGGCCATGGCCAGCACATCTTCGTGCCAAAGAACTTCGGCTACAAGTAGACCCACAGCTAAATGTATCAGAAGCAGCATTCTCACTAGTTCAAACATAGACATGTTAGTGCTCAAACTAAGCACAGGATGGTTGCACTCGCGAGAAAAAAAAATGGTGGGTAAGTTCTCCCTGAGGATGTCCAAGAGGGCGATATCCGCTTCAATGAATACATGGTACTTTCACTTGCTAAATTGCTTTAGTTCTCCCAAACTACCCCCTTTGATGGTGGACAGCTATACTCAGTTTGATACAAGGGTAGTAGAATTCTAGCCATGAACATAGAGCTGTCATCACAAACGACACAATGATGGAGAGAAAGCGTGTAGGAGGCACCAAGAAGCAAACACTGATCGAGTTATAACTTCACACAAAGAGCCGTACTAACGCTAGACATATTGTATGCCTATAGGTCGAAACCCAAGGTGATCAAAACAAACGAGATTCAAATCTATATGTAGGGTCATAAACATGTATGTAGATGGAAAGTATTGTGAGGCAAAACGGGATCCAGTTGAAACACAACTTCATATGTTCTACCAACATAGTAGGCCCTTGAGTCAAAACATGTGGCGATTATCACAAAGAAGTTTGAAATCCACGTGTATTCGGGTCACATACACAAAGGTAGACAGATTATTGTGAGGCAAAAAGTGGTCTAGTTCACACGACTTCTTCATATGCACATATCTACACTACACATAGGCCTATGGGTCGGAACATGAGGCGATGTTCACATATGAATTGTAAATAGATTTATAAATTTGCAGGTGGATGACCAGCAATGAGATGTACCAAAAAATGGATCCAATTTAGAGCAAAAAGCCGGTACTCAAAAAGTCTCTTTCTTTGTCCAGTGCTCTCCTCTTCAGCCTGAGAAAAGAACGATGCATTTCTCCTTGAAACCAGCATCCAGGAGAAGCCTATAAAGAAGAAAAGGATGAAACAAGAAAAGAAAAGGATATTATGAACATGGAATGGATAAAACAATGCTTGTGCTATAGGGTGCTATGTATGTAAAAGATCTTATTTATACCCGGCAAAGTAAATATTCCTCAAATTCAAAAAGAAAAAAAAAAGAAAGGGGGAAAAAAGGAATTCTGAAGCAAAAGAAAATTATTTTCGCTTGTAAATTGATTTCACTGGGAGTGAAGTCAAAATACCTGCATTCAACAAAAGGCACTCAAGCTTCTTATCTGTGTGTTACAGGATACTGGATGTGAAGTACGATACCTTTAGGTAGCTTTAGCGAATGGAGTGGCGAAAAGACCTGTCCGGAAAGCAAACGTTTCGCTAAGCCATCATAAATTGATGGAGAAGATGAAGCAAGAAGAAGAAGAAGGTGACTCCAAAACTTAGGATCATTATATGAATACATGTTCATTATATGAATATACACAAAAAAAGAAAGAGTCCAGGAGAAGAAGAAGAAAAAGAAGAAGAAGAAGAAGAAGAAGAAGAAGAAGAAGAAGAAGAAGAAGAAGAAGAAGAAGAAGAAGAAAGAGGAGGAGTAGGAGGAGGAGAAGGAAAAGAAAAAGGAGGTGGGAAATGGCACGGAAGATTTAAACAATACAAAATCAAACTCACTGGAAGGCAGTATTCATGAAAGGGGTGGGTCCACAGATGCAACAGACGGGCACTTCTTTACTTTCCTTCTTGGGTATGAGCTTGTCCAGGAGCTCTTTACTGACGCGACCAGTAAGACCTGTCCATGAGGGCGCTCCTTCAGCCGACAAGATGTGGGTGACTTCAAACCTTAGGAGCATTACACGAATACACATAAAAAAGGAAGGAGTCAATGAAGTAGTTACAGGAATTCAAACAAACTAAGACAGTGTCAATTTACATGTAGTCTCATATCCTCAAAAGTTAAACCAGTAAAATGGCTACTTTATGATAGACCAATAACATCAACCCCTATCTTCAAAAGTAAGCTACTGAAATTAGGTTTACCGACTGAAGGAACAGAAAATCAATTTAGTCATGAAATGAAGATAAGAAATTAACACCAAAGAGATCAAATTTTGAGTTTTTCCAATGTGTAATAAGAAGTCAATCTCAGCCCGTGACTGTGGTGAAATATAACGCAATGAGGAATTCTGATTTCATTAGTTTGTCTCACATGGCACAGAGGAGCAGTATGGTATAGTGGTCAAGGCTCTTGCCTCTCATATGAGAGGTCCTGGGTTCAATCCTCACTGGATGCTTACATCCTTGGACAAGGTGTTTTGCTTATATGTTGCCCTCTTGACCCAAGTGTATCAAATGGGTACTTGGCATTGTTGGGATAATTGCAGAGCCCGAAGGAAAAGCAGCAGTAATACTGATGTGGCTACCCTAGGTAAATAATAGGCCTGTTTCGAGTACACGATTAACCGTTTTAAATGTCCGAAAATGTCACTACACGAATAATAAAATTTCTATCGACTACTCGGAAAAATGGCTTGAAGTTCAGAAGGATCCCCCCAAATGCTTAATCATTAATGAAATCAAGAATGTTTCTCTCCATTTCAAAGTTTTAAGGTATGATGATGTCATTTAGATGCCTTTAATTCACATGAGAATATCGTTTTTGATCACTCAACTCTTTTCCCTCGCAGCAGAAGTGTTTCAATAAAAATGTTCGGAAGCCGTAAGCCCTAATGTGTGTGTGTGAGAGAGCTAATTAATCGCGCATTGCACCATCGTTCACCACAACGATATGCACTGCAAGCGAGTTCACTAACGTAGTCGTAAATACGCTATCACAGTCATTATGACAAAATACTTTTGGAACATAGCAATGAACGAAGACAAAAGGATATTACCAAGAAAAAAAACATTCATACTTGCAAGTAAACGCTTGTCGGTTAGTTTTATGCCCTTGCTGGCGATTTGTGATGGGGATTGTAATCATTGGAGTGCGATTTCAAATGACTGCTAAGTGCTTGCATAATAACATATACGTAGTTTCAACACATTTGTGCACTATACTATTACGCTCCACTTCCGGGTTAGCGCATCTCTTGACAGCTGACGAATAACTGAAACATGATTTCACAAATCATCGATGAAATATCAAGAAAATGGCGATCTATTTGGCTTTATTTGACCAGGATTTTTTATTTGGTCCTCACAAAAAGAGGTAGGAGGCTATGATTTGAATTTTTATGAACTGGACAAGCTATACAGTTCTTTCAAAGCTGCTTTATTGCCAAGTTTCATGAAAATCGGACATTACCGTTATGGATATTACACACGCTGTGATGTGGGTATGGGGCTGGCCTCACTCTGGTGCTGCAGGTGCAGCTCCGGCCAGCGCTGAACAGTGGCAGGCTACGAACGGCTGGAGTGGTCGGCCGACTGGCGAAATGGAAGTACCGAGTAGTCGATTAATCGTCCAAAAAAGGGTTCGTTTAAACGAATACCAAAAATGGACCTTCAAAACAGCCCTAGTAAATAAAACCCAATTCATTTTTATAAAAAAGGATTGCTAAGCCTATTTCATCCCTCACCTTCCTTTGCTTTGTGCTGCACATTCATCTAAATGTTCTCTCCAGGCAATATCCTTTTGGGTCTTGTTGAAGAACAGGAGTTTTAATTTGCTGCATTAATTAGAAGAAAAACAGAAAGCAGAACAATCAATCAACAATATTAGCTTCTTGTGCACAAGCAGCATTCACATCTCAAAAGATCATACCAAGGCCCTTCACACACAAAAAAGGTGAGATTGATTGAAATCAATTGCAACTCTAAACCAAAGAGTTTACCAGCCACTGATTGGAGAACTTGCGATCACTGTGGCTCAGTCGCAACTCTTTTGACAGGACCCAGGTCTAATCAATTATGAAGCTTTAGAAAGTCTGAAGCATTTACAACATCTGAGAACATCAAAACCATGCCAGCACTTCTGGTTTTAAAATATATATTTGTACATGCCTTGCTGGTTCATTTCCCAATCTTCTTAAATAAGTGACCCTACAATAATTTGCAAAATTTATACAAATAATACCCTCAAAAAAATGATAGCTTGAATGGATGACCTGACAAATGCTCCACATGAAAATTACTCAGGCTTTATTTCATCAGCTGTACACAGTTAGAGTCGGGGAATAGGGTTTTAGGTCAAACTCAGGGTTAGGTTATGGTTAGGATTTAGCGTAGTCTTTGGTTCATGGTCAAAGTTCAGTATCTGGTTAGATAAGGAGCAACTGTCGCCAGGGCCCCGTTGCATAAAACTTACCACTGATGGTAACTTTGCCATCATTGGTAACTTCCACGGAAACCTTGAATTTGATTGGCTGTTGAGCAATGTTACCATGTTAGTTACCATTGATGGCACTGCTAGCATTGATGGTAAGTTTTATGCAACGGGACCCTGAGCTTGTGTTATGGAATCTGTAAATGATATAGCTCGGATCATATTACGTTCCTGCAGCAAAGGTCGGTCTCTGCACATTCGTCTTACCATGTTGTGTCTTCTGCCAGGCCTCTGTGCAGGAGCTTGACCATGGGGGTAAACCCTGTGCCCGCTGCAATGAAGTAGACCACCGTCAGCTGCTTGTATGTACAATCGTGATTGAAATTACCTTCGTGGTTGCTCATCTCAACCTTATCACCTGACCAGAAGAGAAAATACCACACAAAATTACCCCCCCCAAAAAACACAGCAACAAAAAAAGAAAATCAGAAACAAAATAAAGCAGAAATAATATGTATACAGCCGTTCGACAACTTTTTTTTGAAAACTGAGTTTTCAAAAAAAGACATATACAAAATAAGCAACTCCACAGATTTCCTCATAAAAAAGTGACATGTTATTCATTTTATACCAAGAAACTCATCATCTAAAGAGTCGCTTTCTTTTGTCATTGGATATACAAATAGCGAATAGACATGAGTGCGATGGTACGAGATTTCGCATGAGGTGAAAGAGCGACCTTCTCGCGATCTTTCACCAAATGCGAAATTTCGTACCATCGCACGAATTAGAATATTCGCTATTTGTATTGTACAATGCCTTGGGAGTCTTAGAAATTGATGAAAATGATGCCCCTGCCACCACCACCACAATCACCACCACCACCATCACCATCATTATCATCACCTCTCTCTCTAGATAACTTCGTTAGTTCTCGTCATCAGATTTAACTTTAAGGTAGTTTAGCGAAACGAAGTGGTACGAAAGCACACGTTCGGAATGCAAATAATACGAACAACAATATGCAATGTGCATTCTTTATGCATTTTCTCGCACCACACCATTTTGCTAAAGCTCCCTAACACACCTTCTTTGAGAGTTGCCAGATGTTTTGTGAACTGTCCATCGGGGTACATCTTGATCATGAGGTGAATACTGCTCTTTGTCTTGGGATTATCCGTCTCCTCCTCCACGCTGCCCAGAAGGCTTTTATAGACTGGTGTGTAGGGTCTACTCACTTCTTCTCCTGTAATTAAAAGCATATCAATGCAATATAACTACAACGGTGACTCAGCATATTAAACTGGTAACATGTCACAAATAACGCATTCACTATTTTTAATGTGCAAAAATACCTTTACTATAAAAATTTAGTGTTGAGATGGGATACAGGATAAAACCAAGAACAACTGAGTATTACTTCCAGATAAAGTAATTTAGTACCTCCTTTAGAAATTATATCCATCAATGAAGTGCTAGTATGAATAGCTACATAATAGTCTGTTCTAGTATTGTGCAGAGATGTTATATCACATTATCAGAGACTCCAACTCTCCCGTTTTCCGTGGGAGATCTCCTGCTTTGAGTCCATTTTCACGAAATCTCCTGTTTTCCCGCTTGAGTTTAAATATCTCCCGCCCTAGTTGTGTTTCTCATTTTTTCTCCCACCCAACCACCTTTTTGGAAAAAAACGAATCTGAATCATTGGATTTTATCTCATTTGGTGTTGTCATATGTTAAAAAATAAGCCTAAGATAGGACCAGAGAGCTCCTATAACTATAAAAGTGGCCTCCGGCCGCAAGGAATTTTGTGCTTTGCGCTGGTGATGTGGGCTACGTGCATATTGAGTTAGAGTCTCCTGTTTGGGGTCTCAGCAGGAGAATCTCCCGCTTAATAGGTGCATGAGGTTGGAGTCTCTGCATTATGCTATAATAATATGCATTTCCAAAGAACTTTCGAAATAATTAACCCTAGCTTCAGCCCAGGAACCACAGCACTCATTGCATTCAAGGGATAAATCCTACAAGGTAGTTGAAGGTACCCAGTTCCTACACTTAGGTAGAGGGTGGCAAATGTAGATTAATGTCTTGCTAAAGGAAGTTAAAACGGGGGGGGGGGGGGGGGGCATTTCATCAACATATGTCCACTGACAAGTTGTCAGTGGTGACAACTTTATCAGCGGCTGACAACTGATACCGTATATAAGGCTAGTCAGAAACTGACAGTTAAAACAGAATTTGCTGGTGAAAATCATTAACAAGACACTTGATGACAACACCCCCTACATGTGATAGTTGAGGATGTTTGGACTGTTTTAAAGTACCAAAAGTTGTTAGTTCATAAAGGGTGACATGGATCCTTGTATTCTGGTAAATCATCCTCATTAAAAAATTCCATAGATTTGGGGTTGACAGCCAACGTTACTTTCTAGATGATAGGCTGGCCATTGGTCACTTCAGGTTACCAATGCACTATCAAAACCATTTTATTACAAGCTAAATCATTGTTTCATAAAAGGGCAAATCCCAGCTATCTCATCATAAACACTACTTACAATACTGTGAATAAGATTTCAGTATGTCTGATGATATTTGTTGCATCGGCGCAAAAACGGCCTACATGTATTGTGCATAGAGAAGCTCTCAACAAATATGACAGATATTAAAGCTCTTCTAATGACAATCCAGTTGTGACATTCTACTGTTTTGGAATTACTTTTACCTTCCTCCTTGATAGGTTTTGACGAAATAATGGAAGGGTTTTACAACAAATTTTCTCCTTTCACTGATTTATGAGAAAACACCTTTCGCCTCACATAAGTGTTTTTCTTCGCTGATGCGACAATCTATGATTGTAACCGCAGAGTACTCCCAGATGTATATTGTCCCAGATATACATCTGTAAGAACACACACACTATGGGACACCACATGACCAAACTCCTTGAACATGCCCAAGAGCTCCTTACCATTGACATTTGCTTTGAGATAGACGTGATGGGCAATGGGAACTTTGAACTGGGTTCCCTCAGGAAGGTCAAAGGTCAGCAAATACGTGTCATGGGTCACAGGTGTCCGTTTACTCAATACGCAGGTTCTGAAGCAAGGTTCTGTAATAAATACAAATGGAAAATACCATATATCACTATTGTAATAGAAATACAAACTGTCTCAGTATGAATGATCCAATAACTGCACAGTTGATGTTTCCCTAAGCAATATTTTATTTTGCCAACAAATTGTGTCAAAATTGCAGGGATGGAGTTGAGGGTGGCCTTGAGGCCAAATTACGCCGGCCTTGGCCTCAGTCCGAGTCACGTGTACAAAGTCTATGGGAGAAATTTTTATCCACCGGCCTCGTGACTCGGAACAGCTGGCCTCGACTCCATCACTACAAAATTGTGTATTAATTTAGACTTACATGTAGGTATGGGGATAGGGATTCAGTTACAGTTAGGTAGCTTTAATACCGAAACATAGCAGCATGACAAGACAAATAAAGAATGCAAAATGAATTCTACTATCTGTCTTGTTTGCGATCTGGACCACTTTTCGTGCCACTACGCTTCACTATAAAGCTATATGTACCTTTGGGCCTTGGGTACAGGTAAATGTAATTGATCAGCATTAGAAATAAACTTCACGGCAATTTGTAGCAGAATGCGTCGTGCAATCTTAATATGAGATGATCTATTCTCAAGGCGCATCTCAGAAACAATTACTATAAAGTTAGGAAAATGTATATTGCATATAGTGGTAATAACTAAAGTGCCTGCATTTTGTTATTTGAAGTCAGCGTGTGAAATTGCATCTTCCCACCCCCCCCCCCCCCCCAAAAAAAAAAAAAATAAATAAAAATAATTAAAAAAATTAAAAATTAAACAAAATAAAAATAGAAAATACAAGCCAATAGCAAGATTGTGTCTCGCCCACCCGTGATTCAATAACACGAAAGTTTCCCCAAGTACATCCCGGACCAAGTTTGATGTCACAAAGTCTTGCAGGTAAACTTTAATGACTGACCTAAACTGACCTTTAACCTTACCATGTGACCTGACGGCACAATAGCATGAATGTACCCCTAGTGCATCTATCAATTTGGGTTGCTATCGGAGCAACACGTGTCAAGTTATGTGTCACAAGAGAGTCTTGCAGGTAAACCTTAACCTTTGAAATAAAATGACCTTTGACCATACCATGTGACCTCCAATAACACTATAACATGAAGGTCCCCCAAGTACATGTACATCTATCACCCAAGTTTAGTTGAAAAGAGAGCAACAGTTGCAAAGTATTTTTTGTCATAAGAGAGTCTTGCAGGTAAACTCTTAACATTTGACATGAAATGAGCTTTGACCTCACCATGTGAACGCCGACAGCACCGCAACATGTTATCGCTAGTGCAGCTATTACCCAAGTTTGGTTGCCATTGGACCAACAGTTGTCAAGAGAGGGGAGGGTGCAGGAAGGGAGAGTCCCCCCCCCCCTCCCATACAAAGTGTGGAAGTTTGACATTTCTTTGTCACTGTTCCTTGTCTGCTCCTCTTCTTGCGTCCTCTTAGCTTTTTCTCTTCTTGTCTTTTTTTTGGGGGGTGACCACCCCGCATTGCCTCCCTGGCTACATGAGTTTCAAGAATTAAGAAAACAAGAAATGACAGAGGAAAAGCAAATTCAAGAATTTGAAAACATCTGTAACATATGACCTCCAATGACCTTTCACCTTATCATGTGAAGTCCAACAGAATGATAACATGCACTTCCCCTTAGTGATCTGCAACCCAAGTTTGACTGAAAAGTGTGACACGGTTGCAAAGTTTTGTGTCATAAGAGAGTCTTGCACGTAAACTTTAACCGTTCAACGTTTGACCTGTAATGACCTTTGACCTGACCATGTGACCTCTGACTGGACCATAACATGCAGGTCCCCTTAGTGCATCTACAACCCAAGTTTGATAGATAAGTGTCACACGGTTGCAGAGTTTTGTGTCATAAGAGAGTCTTGCACGTAAACTTTAATGTTTGACCTGAAATGACCTTTGACCTTACCATGTGACCTATGACTGGACCATAACATGCAGGTCCCCTTAGTGCATCGACAACCCAAGTTTGATAGATAAGTGTCACACGGTTGCAGAGTTTTGAGTCATAAGAGAGTCTTGCACGTAAACTTCAACGTTTGACCTGAAATGACCTTTGACCTTACCATGTGACCTCTGACTGGACCATAACATGCAGGTCCCCTCAGTGCATCTACAACCCAAGTTTGGTTGAAAAGTGAGTCACGGTTGCAAAGTTATGTGTGATAAGAGAGTCTTGCACGTCAACTTTAACATTTGACCTGAAATGACCTTTGACCTTACCATGTGACCTCTGACTGGACACTAAGATGCAGGTCCCCTTAGTGCATCTACAACCCAAGTTTGATTGAACAGTGTCACACAGTTGCAGAGTTTTGTGTCATAAGAGAGTCTTGCACGTAAATTTTAACGTTTGACCTAAAATGACCTTTGACCTTACCATGTGACCTCTGACTAGAGCATAACATGCAGGTCCGCTTAGGGCATCTACAACCCAAGTTTGGTTGAAAAGTGAGTCACGGTTGCAGAGTTTTGTGTCATAAGAGAGTCTTGCACGTAAACTTTAACGTTTGACCTGAAATGACCTTTGACCTTACCATGTGACCTCTGACTGGACCATAACATGCAGGTCCCCTTAGTGCATCTACAACCTAAGTTTGGTTGAAAAGTGAGTCACGGTTGCCAAGTTATCTTTCATAACGTTTGTGACGGACGGACGGACGGACGACGGACGGACGACGGACGGACGACGGACGGACGACATTTGGATCCCTTAGTCTCGCCTTCACCTCCGGTGGGCGAGACAAAAATGAAAATAAATGAATAAACCAAAATGGATAAATAATTTAATACATAAATTTAAATAAAGGGGAAATAAATTAAAATAAATAAATTACAAAATATAAACACCAGACAAAGAACAAGTAAAACTTTGCAAAATAATAACCACGTTTATAAAGGTACAATTACATGTAGTTGCATCTTCAAAAAATGCCAATTTGGTTGACATCATAGCTACATGTAACTCTCACCATAATCGGTGGCAGGAGCAGTTTTCTTGTGGTCATCTAGAGGGAGCCCTAGCGTTGTCCACTTGATGTTCGGATTCTTCTTTTTCAGCCAGAGGTCGCATCTGATTGGAACGTGACCCTTTCGTTGTGTCACTGCAGAATAAGACCAAATAATAAAAGGATATTGTTGTTAAAAATATGAATAATTAACAAATTATCAAAACTGCAAGAGAGAAGGCGGAGCAAACTTAAGCTGTTATTTGTGGGAACCGACCGGAATCGAATGGAAGTTTGATTCCACAAAACCGTAATTCATGCCCTCGCATGCATGTATGTCGATTATCCTACCTCAGTAGTCGCTATTATGTTAGGTGAGAGTGTATTTGAACTTGCATTACCTCTTTATAATATTCAAAGCTCATATTTTTCATAAAACATAGTGACAATGAATTCCTATATATATGCCGAGCAAAATGTACTTGGGTGATTGGTACAAGTGTTTGTATTTTTGATGTAGCTTTTGTTTTTCAGCTGACTTACCACATCCCGATGAATGAGAGTTAATAATGGGCATGGAAATATTCAATGTATCATATACATGTAAGCAAATTTGAGAACTGATTTTCATCAACGAAAGCTCTATTTTGCATTGAATGTTGCATTATTTTATAATTGAATACTGAGCTTACACTAAATGAGTATTCACCCTCCTATTTACTTGTATTCTTTAAAACTTGATTGCCTAAGATAAAAAGTGATGCCCAATAATTCTATCAGGGCTGCCAACATTGGATAATAGTTGAGAGTGAGATTATACGAGAAGCGAAGTGCGAGGGAGCGAAGCGACCAAGCCCGACTGAGCGAAGCAAGGGAGTGGGGGAGGCTGTGGGAGGGGAGCGACCCCCCCCTCCCACGATGTGGAGCTTTTTTAATTTTCAAGGTGAAATTGTGAGATCTGGTGCATACTTTATAGAGTATTTTAACATATACCTAAAGGCATTATGAAGAGAGAAAATTATATAATTTTACATGCAAAGAAAATGATAAACACGGAATACCCACTTGTTGAAAAATGCCAACCATGTCTTTATTTGGTTCCCTTCTCTGTTTGACCCAGGTTTTGGATGTAGGTACTCTTGGGTGCAGATGATGGGAAGATGCAACAAGCAAGCATCCAAACAGAGAATTTATTATATCAAGCCTACATCGCCATCTTCATTGTCATTATGGCTGAAAGTGTTCCATATAAACATAAAGAATTCATGTGTTGTGCGTATACCGCGGGCCGGTCATGTCAGGGTATCGATACATATAATATAGCCTAGCCCCGCTAGGCGCGGATCAGATCTTACCATAGAGATCATATAAATTAATCTCTATCTTACATATGCACGCGCTCGAAATGAGATCGAGAGTTTTCGACAAAAGGCGGGAAAACTTTCACAAGTTTTTCAGTGCTTCCTAAATTCTTGAGTTGGTTGCCATTTTATTGAAATCTATCATTTTTTATTATTAGACTATATTTAGTTATTTCAGATTCGTGCGTGAGAAATTTCATGATTAGCGTGAGAGCGTGAGAAATGGGTGAAATGCATGAGTCTCACGCTCAATGCGTGAGTGTTGGCAGCCCTGTCTATTCAAACATGTGCTTGTAAATTTTTATACATAAAATTTACTTTTGGGGGGAAGTTCTTAAGACATTTGGAAAACTAGTTCTGCAAGTAATGAGAATATCCCCCCAAATTGCAATCTTGAAGGCATTTTTGATTATTCCTGCATTAAAGCCTTGAAAGATAGTATTACTGTTAAAAACAAATGTTTCAGAATATACATCATTTTTCTTGCAAACAGTAAAGATCTAAAAGACAAACTTCGCAAAATGAGGGGCTATTCATATTTGTAAGCATTTATGCACGAAAAATCATTGACGATATCTGCAATAGGTGTAATATATAAACAAAGATTAAAGCAATGCAAGTCTAAATCTAAAAGTTATATACTGAAAAGAAAATAGCACTATAAAAATTGCAAAGCTTATAGATTCTCACAGCAGAAATATTGCAATATTTAACACATATCATAATGTTGAGTGGATTGACTAATCTTATATTCCTATGCCTGCAAGACACTCTTGACTGTGAATACATTGCAGTGTGGTTTCAACAGAACAAGATATATGTACGCAACAAACATCAACTTTGAGTTTATACTGATCTATGAATGCATATTCATGTAAAATGAACCATGAGCAAAGAAAACAGTTTGATTTTTATCACTTTAATTTCCAATACTTAAAATGTCATGTTCCAAATCAACGTATCTCTAGCTAAATGCAAATTCAGGTGCGTAGCCAGGGGGGTGTCCCCCCAAAAACGCCACCAAAAAAAAAGAAAAAAGAAAGAAAAAAGGAAGAAAAAGGCATGAGCGAGAAAAGAAAAAGGTAAGAGAATGTAAGAAGAGAGGGAGCAGACAAGGAACAATGACAAAGAAACGTCGGAGGAAAACGGGGAAAACGGGAAACTCCCCCCTCTCTGCACCCTCCCCCCTAGGGAGCGCGCTTTGCGCACTCAGTAAATGCTTCGCACGCTTTGCGTGCTCACTACTGCCCCCCTAAAATAAAATCCTAGCTACGCCACTGTGCAAATTGAACATGTTTGCATACATGTACATGTATTGAAAGAATGACGTGCTTGTTTTTCTTATGAAAATGCAACTGAGATAGCCCTCTTTTGTGTATACACTGTATATGAATAATGACAAAGTTCTTGGTTGAATTTGTTGAGAAATTTGGCATGCCCACTCTTTCAGTTACCCAGAGTAACACTAATCAATACAGGAATACAAAATCATATTGCACAAATTTTCAAGGGAAATCTCTGTGGTCACAGACAAAGGGTTCCCAATTTCACATGTAGATTAATTTTAATTCAAGCCTGGGATATCTGAGAGCTTGAAATACTGATTCAATGTTGATTTCATGCTGCTCTCAAACAAAATGTATATTTCAGAAGACCACAATTTTTTTGTCAGTGCTCACTTGTCAATTTCATCTGTCTTCAAGACAATAATAATAATAGTAATACTAATCGTAAATTTATATTGCACAATTTCTATAGGAATATACTTTAAATGCTCAGAATTATGCCGTAGAAATAGAGAGAGCAGTACCAGTAGTAATATGAATGAAATTGTAGCTAAGAGGGAATCTGGGAAACTAATGGCTCTAAAAAATTGCCTTTACAACAAAATGTGTCTATGGAAAACTAGACAACCTAGTCAATTACAGAATAGAATGCTCTCCACTATTCACATGAATGTTTATTGAATTCCCCAGTCCCCTAGGCAAATATGTATTGGTTGGATTTCACATTCAAAGAATTTCTGTGACACCCTTGTATGTGTGAATAACGTTTGATGTTAATGGCTTCATGGCACAAAGCATGTTGTATATTGCAAGCATCTGAATAATTGTGAAAGCAGATATATACCCCATTCATACTGGGCACTGGGGCACCCCAACGCCCAGTATGAAAAGCTTTTTTGGGGTGCCCCAAGGAGAGCCCAAGGATCGCTTCCCGGGCGCCCCAACTGGTATGTACGGTCGCAGTGATTTAGAGCGGTCTAAATTCGAGGAGTAATCGTATTCCTTTGCTATAGTCTGTGACCTATGAATGTGACTTAACTGACGTCATAATAACATATGTGCACCAGTTCCGCACGCAACTCGGTGGTCTAGATGGTGTATAAATGCATTTGGGTGTCCCAGATTTGGGCGCTCCTGGAGTGCTCTCAGAGCGCTCCAAATTCAGGCTGCAGTATGAAAAGGGTAATAGACTGAACTTATGAATAACTTATGAATTTTAAAGCAGAAGAATGAATCATGGATATTTTTACCTGCCTGGCTCTTTCTAACAAACATAAAACAATATACTGTATCTTACATATTTTGCTCTTTTTCCACGCTTCCAGCATGTCCGTGTTGTAGACGACTAAAAATTATAAAAATTAAAACTGGCCAATTCTATCTCAGTCTTTCAAGTCTAAAGATAATAACAGATCACATATTCTTTTGTGGACTTTTCTTTACTATACTGTAAAAATACAAGGAGCTTTAATAAGTATGATTTGAAGAACTGTAATTGAAACTGTGAGTATGAAATTTAAAGATTTAGTATAATTTGACACAAACATAAATCTACATAGGGGATCATCATAATATTCTGAGGTACCTTTGTCAAACCATGTCAAAGTTTTGGAAACGTGCAGTGTACACCATGATGCTCTTCACAAAAAGGAATGGAGCCCTGTATCAAGTATCCACTGAATTTGAGCCATTATGAATTCGTAGACTTTTTCAAATACATCTTTGCAATAACATATATCGCATATTTTTTTTTTTCTGTTTTTATTTCAGTATATCATCCACTTCTGACAATCAACATTCATTCTTACCTCTAATGTTTGGGTGGACCTCCTCTGGAAGCTCTGTAGGCAATGAAAATCATTAAGAATATATTTTTCAAAATTAGAATTTAGAAAATTATATACACTCTACTATAATGGAGGATTATGGATGAAGAGCCTTTAGAAGAGCAATATAGAAGAAAGTTTGATCCTAAATTATGTACTTTCAAAGACAAGCTGGTTAAAGTACTCTGAATGATGTGAAATAGTGCAATCATGATGAAAGGAGGATTTGAACTTGATGTAGAATTTAATGAAAGGATTATCAGATTGTCTTAATAAAACTTGCCATATTCAAGCACATCCTGTCAATTCATTAGCTTAAAGCCAGAGCGAACTGGCACCCTTGTATGAACTACTGATTCTATCCCGTTTTTTCTCCCAGCATGAACCATTCTCATCAAAGTGAGCTTTATTTTTGAGACATATCTGTAAAAATGTATGTATTCAGTTAAAGACAGTTCACTAGAAGCCAAGAAGGGCATAATGTTTCTAAGACAGTCTCTGGTTGTGAGTAGCCGCAAGTTGGCGCTGTTGTAAATACATCATTTCAGAGCTATATAAGTGCCAGTTCACTGTGGCTTTAAATACTCCATTTTCAAGTAAGACAAAATATCCAGGACTGTAAAAAATAACAAAAAGCAGCTACAAATATTTTCAGATGACACAATCATAAGTCTACGACTAAAAAGTGCTGACCTAATGATGACCTAACATTTTGAAATTGGGCTGTCAGAAAATACAAAAAGCTTAAATTTGACCCAGCTGACCATATACAGCTTTACTGGGCTCTAACTAAACATTGCACAGTGTGACGTTTTGATGGTTTTGTGGTGCATGGTCACAATTATGGCATACATATATTTGGGCTTACCAAGATGGAGTGTGAAGTACTGGTTGTCTAGGTAGAGCGTGACTTTCAGGATCTTCCCTTTCAGATCTACTATAACATAGTCCGTGGTGAAGAACTGATTGGACAGAGAATAGACACATTGCTTGTGAAAGGGGGTTGAAGTAATTCTGCATAGTCAAACGGTCACTCATCACATGCTCAGGAGACAATTACTCAAGGCATTCTTTCGTCAACGATACACGGTCAGGGTTAGGGTTGCAATAGGGTTTTAGGATAGGTTTTGGGTTAAGACTAGTGTTATGCACAGCCTTAAGTCCGGGATTAAAGATCAGTATTCGGTTAGTGTATGAAATTGACAAGGAGTGATTGTCGCTGAAACATATGTCGTGGATTCTATTCACACTGCAACAATGACTGAGAGTGTGAGTAATTGGGTTTTTACAGACGTGTATCAATCAGACACGATTATTCAAGTCTGGGACAGATCCTTGACATCACGATCTGAAAGACGTGACTCAGACGCATGAATTGACATGTTTATGAAATCAAACAGGCATTCGATTCTGTGCACTGCTGTCTTGTGTCATCCATCATTTTTTCAAACTCCTTAACCGCTAACACTTAAATGCTGGATAAACAATTTTTTTCTTGGGGGGGGGGGGGGTCTTTCCCACATACTAGCTATACATAAATCATCTTTTAATTTGCTTGGTAAACTTTAAGCCAAGCTAAATGCCAAGTGAAATACTGACTCAGGGGTGTTGCAAGAAAGTTGCAATCAATTGCAAGTCCCCCCAAACAGTCGAAAGTCTTGCAATCAATTGCAAATTTGCAACTGATCGCAACTTATAATCAATCCTGCTGCAAGAAAAAGTTGCGCCTGATATTAGTATCACATGCAAGTCTTGCAATCAATCACGAATCAACTTTACGATCAGTTACAAAATTTGCAACTGATCTGCAGTCTACAGCGACTAAGCTTTCTTGCAACACCCCCTAAGTCGGTATTTTGAACTAAGTTTTGAAAAGGCAAACTCACCCTACACTTGGCATAGACTGAGATGACAACCTGATCAGTAACTTGATACCAGTCGTGTCTGAAAAGTAATAAGTTATGAAGATTATGTCTCCAAGCAAATCGGAAAGGTAGATTTGTTAATTTATAAACACTTGCGTCTAATGTGAGATTTGGGAATCACCAATTTGATAAGAAATTTACTCACTTTCCCTAAAGGCACGTGCAGAAGCGCACACACAAAAGAGTTAATGGGACCACTCACACAATACCATTTCTTGTCTTGCCTTGTTTCAAACATAAGGGCAATTGAAGAGAATGTCTTTTCAGGGAACTTTTCTATTATGATATCCTTCCCCAAAACATTTAAGAAAGTTCACAACTTATTTGTAACCTTTCTCAGGACTCAAGCTTCTCTTTAATAGAAAAAAATATTAATATGAGATGATCCAGCTGTAAAAAAAATTCTTGTGTGTGTGGGGGGGGGGGGGGGGGGGGGGGGGGAGGGGGAGGGTCATCAAATTTTCAGGTACTTCACTCCAAATATTCCCCCCAAACTAAAAAACAACAGCTAAAAACTGTGTATCACATGCGCTGTTACAGATGAACAACGTCTTTCATAAGTGAGATATAGTTCTGAATAATGAGGCACCAGGTGATCACACAAGTCGTTTATTCAGAGTATAACTGATAAAGCTATGGTTCTCACCAGATCATTTGATACCATGCATGGAGGACCTCAGAAAAAAGGATATCAATGTCCAATTCACCCGTGTGTGTGTGCTGACAAGGGTGACAAATAGGTCAATGCATTTACTTTCAGCTTGTACAATTGCTTAGATTCGTCTAAACCATACCATTTGAAGTTGCAAGACATTACTTACATGTAATTCAGTCAATACGGATAAACAGCCCCAAAAATTCGGCTTTAACCCATTGAGCACAATTTGATTTCAGTTTAACACACGTTTTCCATAGATCCTAGCATGAGTTACCTGAGGCACAGTATGCAGTGGGCTAAATTAAACCAACACCCTCAAGTTAAAGACATTGGTTAACATTGGTTATGATTGTTATGATTGTTATGATTAAAAAAAAGCTAATTTTGTTACTTGAAAATGGGATAAACATTAGGGTTATAGTGTAAAAATACCATTCTGAAAGTTTCAGAGTATAATATCCACAGGAAGTATTTTTAAATATTAGAAATATGAAGCAATGTTTGAAAACTATACGAGGGTAGGTTGCACAGACTAGACGTAAGGAGTGCGCATGCGTGCATGGCTCACTAGACAGTACTGTGGTATTGGTGTATCACGCGGCGGAAGGCAGATAAAGGTATTTTTCAATTCGAGCAAAACGGTCCTCTTATTTATTGTCTCTTGAGACGAAAAATAATAAAATCACGGTTTGCGATTACAGTTTTTCATTCCAAATTATGGTTGGTCTCAGGGATTTTAAGTACAAATACAAGTACTCATACACATGTTTCATTTTAGTTTGAGAATTTTTAAAATCAGCTGCTCACAAAGTTAGCCAATGCCTTTAAGAAATTTTTAAATTAAAGGTAAGACGTAATAAATCAGATCAGCAAAAATTTAAATGAAATTGGACACAGAATAAGAAAGTTATGACTATACGAAATTTTCTGTACGACATTTTTTGACACTACCATAGTTATTTATGACATCATTTTACGGATAACTCTCAACACGTTTTGTACACACATAATTAAACACTTTCATTTCGCTTAGTAAGATTTGTACATTTTCATAAGCAAAACTCAATATATATAATGTAGGAGTGTTTTATCCACAACATATTTGGGATAAGGACAATGAAAACATGTGTTCTTCAAGATAATGAAGAATATGTGAATTTCTGTGTATAAAAATAGTGAGAGTTGTCCACAAATTATATCACCAATACATGTGGCAGTTTCAAAAACAGAAAATTTCTAGGCATAACTGCCTTATTCTGTGTCCGCTTTTATTCAAAGTTTCACTGATCTGTTTTTACTTAGTTTTGATTAAAAAACTACTTGACCGGAGAGTTGGTTTCCTTTAAAGTCTGCTTCTACAACGTCAGGAATTTTGATGGTATACACGTAGCTGCTAATATTCTTTCAAGCATCTTTTGATACATATACATTATTCCAAACCAAACAAATGAAAACCAAATGATAGATAGAAAAAAAAACTAGATTGGCTTAAATATTGTTGTTTCTTCCCCTTAGCTTATACCAGCATACCAGGGAACGTCTTCAACAGTGTCTAACATCTGATGGCATAGCTGCTAATAGCTAATGTTCTAACATTCCGTCACGTATTAGACAGCTCCCCCCCCCCCCCCCCCCCCCATCTCCTCCAAAAAGGACTCTACATTAAAAAGTATACTACCCATTAAAAAAAAAACAAATGAAAGCCACATTTTACTGACTAGGCTTGCTTGACTCTCTTGCCTCGCTCGCTTGCTCTCTCTCTCTCTCTCTCTGTACCTGGGAATGTCTTCAACTGAGCCCAGGTATTAAATGGTATTACTCCTAACATTCTAGCACCCAACATTACAAAAACAAAAAAATAAACAAAAACAAAATCCAAAACAAAATACTCCAAACCCATTAATATTAAAATGATACAGCAACTGAAGTAGAAAAAGAACTTACTTTGCCTTGACCTTGTTGTCTCTGCCCCTCAGCTTACACATATACCAGGGAATGTCTTCAACTGTGTCTGGCCACTTGATGGTAAGACTGTCCGACTTGTCTGTCTTGGAAGGTGAGGATGTCTTTGTCTTGTCTACAAGAAAGGTTTAGAAAAATTACAAAAAGGTATGATCAATTATCAAAGCTCAAAATATACTTTACCAATACAGTTAGTTCCCCTGAATGCCACTTTTTTTTTTAATAGTAATTTGAATTATATATTATATATTATACTTGTCTACAAGAAAGGTTTAGAAAAATTACAAAAATGTATGATAAATTATCAAAGCTCAAAATATACTTTACCAATACAGTAAGTTCCCCTGAATGTCACTTTAAAAAAAAAAAGTAATTTGAATGATATTTATAGATGAAAATTGTTTATAACTAAAGCACATTTAGCAGAATAGTTGTTACCCACATACAGTACTGATTTGGCTTTTCTTATCCACTTACTATACTTTCAGCATGAAAATATGGTATTTAAATATAATCATTGTGGCTGATACTAGGAAAAACTTTGCAACGCATGTTTCATAAAGCAATGCATGGGGTATACATACAGTGTATGCAATTTATTCAATTCTTCTGTTTATGCTCAGACACATAAATTCATGAAACTGTATTACCAATGCAGGTTCATGGATTATGGATCTGTACATGAACTACACGTAAAGATGTCAGAAATGAAAGAGTTCAAACATTGATATATTATTATAATATTTCTTCAATGAGAATCAAAACTGATTAATTTTCCATTACTCTAGACATGTATTTCAATGCTGATCAGATTTCTCCAAATTTTACATAAACTTTAATGCTCCTTTTCTGAGCAAAACTGCCAACATTACAATCACATTTGTGGCTTTCTCAAAATAGCAATGATCAGTAACTGTAATTAGGGCATTCTTTGAGCTCCATGTATTTCTCTAAATATCAAGAGTTTTGCTTCCAATTTCCCTTTAGGGAAGGAAGCAACTTGCCTTCAAGATTCATTCCAATTGAATCTATTCACTGTGAAACTTCATAATGACCGCAGTCTTATTTCCAAACAAAAATTTTCATGATTCTTAACTTTTCATGCGCTAAACAGACCATGCTCAACAGAGCCTAACAGACACATAAAATGATCTGCCTTCCATGATAAATGGCAAACATTGAAACGTGCTCAGCGGCTGTGGATTCATTCACTCACCATTTATTCCATTAAATGTCATGCCAATGCCAATGCCAAGCAATAAATAAATTCAAGGCCTTCAAGTTTGATCTAATTTGCGGCATGCCCGCTCCAAGAAATAATGCTACAATGCTTGCTTTTTAGCAAGCATTTCACACCAATGGGTATATGCATACAATGTCAAGGTACGGTTTGGTTATGCTTATAAAGCTTTCTGAAAAAGGGCGGGAGCGCATTTTCTTTCTTTTAATTTCAGCAGAGAAGTAAAAAATAAGGCATAGCCAACTTCTTTACATTTTGCAAGCACCTCTTTGTTTTTACTGCACAATTTTTGATCACGAAAAGAAAAGGGTCAGCACGACATAAGCACCCTTCCTTCATTCTGATGGACCTGGGGGTGTTTCACAAAACTGTGCGTCAAGTTACGCATGACTTTAAGAATGACTTAACTATGAACAGCCAAATGGAATGCCCAAAGTTTTTCCTCTTGTCCTGACAAGTATGACTGTATTTCCCATAATCGCAATTAAAGGCAAAGTCCACCCCAGAAGTTTCACTGTTTCAATAAAATGAGTTAAATTTTAACAGTTTTTAAAAAAAAGAAATGAGCCAAATCGGTCAAAGAATAAGAAAATTACACTCATTTTCATTTTCTAGTAAATTACCCGTGGCTCTGCAAATTGGCAACACTGATGACATCATATGCGAGCAGCTCTCCATTCACTTTGTACATGAAATTTCACATTTTATCACTTTTCTTGGAAGTTACACATTTTCTACCCCCCATAGTCAATGTATGTTCAGAAGAATTGCTTTTTTACATATACTTTGACTGGGTTAAGAAAATGTGTGACTTCCAAGAAAATTGCAAAAATGTGAAATTTCATGTACAAAGTGAATGGAGAGCTGCTCGCATACAATGTCATCAGTGTTGCCAATTTGCAGAGCCCAGAGCAATTTACTAGAAAATGTAAATGAGTATAATTTTCTTATTCTTTGACCGATTTTGCTCATTTCTTTTTAAAAATGCTGTTCAAATTCATCTCCTTTTATTGAAACAGTGAAACTTCTGGGGTGGACTTTCCCTTTAAATTGTTGGCAAAAAATACACTTCACATTAGAATATTTTTGTTAATAATTAATAATGTTAATCTACATAGGCATTTCAACTTTTTAGCTCATGAGATTAAACATGATTCAGAATCCCATTTGGTTTTCCATATTCAAGGCATTCTTAAAGTCATGCCTAACTTTGCGCGCAGCTTAGTGAAACATCCCCCTGATGTGCCCCTACACCTGGGGCATCCACTCATTATTGAATTATGTTAAATATGTGTATACATGCTAGAAGGGATGTGCGATATAAAGAATAGACCATACTAATTTCGCTTCGGAATTTATTTTCGAAACTGAAAGACTTGAGACATCCCTAATCTTGGGAGATAAAGGTAAGGACTAACTTTCAAAAGGCATACATGCGTTAAAGCAAAACTCATTCTAGAAGATAAAACCAAACAAAGAAAAGTATGAAGTTTATTGAAATACTCCATCTTGTAGTTATACAGTATAACAACTTCTGTCTATAGTGTAGCCCCTATTTCACTGAGTGATCATTACTACAAGCAGAAGTAAAAAAAAAAAAAAAAAAAAAAAAAGGAAGAAAGTAATGAATACAAAAAATCAAATAAAAAATTAAGAGAAAAATCCTACAGGGGGGGGGCAGGAAACTAAAACTGAAACTTAAAACTCCAAAAAGATACAACAATTTGGCCATAGTAAAGAGAAATATATAACTATGCTGAAATAGTACAACAAATGCAGGCTGCTCAACAAATTACAAGACATGAAAGGAGTACTTTGCTTCCGTCGGAACAAATCGGTACTAGAAATGCACTCAAGCACGACTACAAAGGGTATGCTCAAATCAAAATATTTGAATGGAATTCTCAAAGGAATGGTGGCATTTTAAATTAAAAAAGGAAGCTTTTGTGGAGATGTGGCCTACCTTGAACTACATACATGTATTATAGCCAAGCAGATTAACTCCATTCAGAAGGAAAACGTTTGGATAGTTGCACAGAATTGCCGCCATCCTTCTAAAAATCATTGTGCAGAACATTTTTCAGTTGAAAAATGTCTCCTTCAGAATTGAGGCAAACATGTACATGTACCAACCGCAGGTTTAGTTTGGTTTGGATTTATAAAAAAGACCCATAAATATATGTAAAAACATAACTATAAAAAAAATGTGTTAATCAAAGTTATAAAGAAAAATATGCTTGCTAATGCTTCTATTGAGAAGCATTGTTAAAATATCTCTGTTCTTCCTAGAGGTACAAAAGGCTGCACCGAGGTAATGGATTCTCTTTTGGGATGATTGGTATTGACTAGACTCTTACGAACTTTCATTATTGTTTAATGTCAACATCTGCAAGCATATTTATACAAGTGCAATTTGAGAACTTTTAAGAAATATGTCCAAAATTAAAATATTTGAACATTCCAGAGCACTGTATGACTATATTCCAGTGCACTTTCTGAACTCCATCAGACATATCAGAAAGATGCCTAATACATGTATGTCTGATACTAAGTATTTGAACATTCTGAATGTAGTTTTCCCCTAATCTAATTCCAGCCATTGCTCTCTCTCTCTCTGCCACCCTCCCTCTCTGTTTCTCTATTCATTCCTTCCTTGTCTTCCCTCGGTCTTTGACAACCTCAACAACAAATCTCAGTTCTCTATTAAAGTGATTACACAATGGTAAACATTTTTTTTTATATATGATTGAGAATGGAATTATAAGAGGACTAGAGGAGTAACATTAGAAATTTGATGATTTTCAATCGAAATCAATGCATTTTGGCTAATTTTCTCATAAAATGTCAAGAGTTGACCAAAAAATTTGCGGATGGGGTATGACGTCAAAGTGGGTACCCTGCTTCGCGCATTGCAGTTGTGCTACGCGCTAGACTGTATAATATGTATTATGCGTTGCGCGGATTTTGCTGGAATTGCGCGACAAGGTACCCACTTTGACGTCATTTTGATGTCAAAGTGGGTACCCAGTTGAAACTGGGTCACAGCTGAGGGGTCGAAAATATCCTGAAATCTTACCACATTTTGGGGTTTCCTTGGCAACACGACTTTTCAAAAAACTTTAGGCAGATGATTTTCTGCTAATGAAATCACGCTCTTTTAAATGAACTAACATTGTTTCAGCATTGGATACCCCCTTTAAGAATCTCTATCATTTTGTCTTTCTTTCTCTCCTCTTCAATTTCTCCTCACCCCCTGTTAGGGTTGGGTTTGGCTAGATCCATTAAAGTCTGTGCAGCTCGACATAATAAAGGGTGGTATTCAGAATTACAGACAGGGCAATTCGGTTCCTTGCCGCCAATTTATAGCCTAAAAATCGTAAAAATGCAAAACTTTATTTATTTGATGAAAATCAAGACTTGGTGACCAAAGAAAGATCCTACAATGCACTGCCAGACGAGTGAGAACAGATTTCAGAAACATACATGAAGTTGCTGAATGAACCAAACAAAACTTTGGTCTACATCAACAATCTTCTGGCCTTAGGAAACATGGCAAATGTGTACGTGCACCTCTAGACGAGGTACCGTAGACCTTAATGGGTTACACGCCTTGTCCATTTGTGTTCATAATTCTGAACAGCATCTTCTTAATGTTGTGCCACACAGAATTTACCAGGAGTAGAAGTTAACAATTTGATTAGTAGTGGAAATCAACGGTGGAACAAGACGTGCCAAATCATTTGTCTAGAATTGTTGGGGGCAAAATGAAAATTGATGTGACCTACCTGGTACTTTGAAGACTGCTGAAGGTTCTCCTTTCTGCAGGGGTCCAATGTGACATTTCTCCAACATGGACTCTACATTCACCCATCTATGAACCTGGGAGAGAGGGTACCGCAGAGTAGAATTGAGTGAGGGAGAAAGTGACAAAGACAAGGGGGAGAGAGAGGGGGAGAGAGAGAGGGAGAGAGAGAGAGAGAGAGAGGGGAGGAGAGAGGAGAGAGAGAGAGAGAGAGAGGAGAGAGAGAGAAGGGGAGAGAGAGAGAGGAGAGGGGAGAGGGAGAGAGGGAGAGAGAGTAAGAGAGAGAGAGAGAGAGAGAGAGATAGGGAGAGTTACAGACAGAAGGGTATATATAGAGAGAAGTGATCCATACCAAAAAAAAAAAAAAAAAAATATATATATATATATATCAGATTTTTTGTTTTTTTGATGCAATATAGCATGAAGAATTGAACAGATAGAGAGTAGAAGGTAAGGAAAAGGAAGGAAAAACATGGAGAAAAGAAAATGTTTAGACTATAAGAAAAGGTATGGTTCAGAAAAATATGTTCAGCACGAAAGCAAACAAACAAATCTTAATGAAGCACCAATCTGAAGGCAACTTGTTTCAGGACTGCACGTTACAAAATCAACTATTGACATCATTTTCAATGTATTTTGTAGAGTATCTTTGCTCATCTCAGTAAAGTTCTCATCATTTCTTACCTCATTGAATAGATCTGTTGCCTCTTTACCAAGTCCCTTCATAAGCTCTTCAGCGCCCCCTGGGTGAAACTCCATGTATGGGGTCACATTGTAAACTTGACCTGTCAGAGTTCAATAAAGATCAAAGGTCAATATACTATCTAAAAAATAAACTTCATTTATTGGGTCACATACAATGTAAAATTGACCAGTTAAAGTTCAATAAAGATCAAAGGTCATCTAAACAATAGACTTCAAGTTTGGGGGTCACATACATTGTACAACTGACCAGTGAAAGTTCAATAAAAATCAAAGGTCATTGTACTATCTAAAATATAAAATGCATGTATGGGGTCACATACATTGTAAAATTGACCAGTGAAACTTCAATAAAAATCAAAGGTCAAACCATACATTGTACTATCTAAAGTATAAACTGCATGTATGGGGTCATATACATGTACATTGCAAACTGACCAGTGAAAATTCAATACAGATCAAAGGTCATTGTACTATCTAAAAATAAATTCCATAACTGAACTGAAAAAAAAAAAATTAAAGGTTAAAGTTCAAATGACCATTTGACGATTTAACTTCTCTGCATCCTCTGAGAGAAATGTAGATACAGTGAGTCAAAGTTCAGTGTACTATTTGACTATATCATCTCGATGTACATGGACATGTACATCCACCCCTCAACAATGCATTAGAGTCTCATTGTATACCTTTTCATATTTCAAATGGATAAAGGTCAGGCTGTTGTGGTTCTACGAAGTATGTGTGTCTTCCACAGGCTTGTGGTCCAGGCAGAGGAGCCTACACTCCAGTAATGTCAGGCTTGTGGGTCATCTCACAACAACATTCATTGACAAATTTCCCTACTTTTCCTTTAATGCACAAAGTCATCTTCACTCCTATTGTATCATTGCAAATATCATATTTTTTTCTTTGTTTTTCTTTCATCTTTTTTATATTCCTTTCTCTGGTTTCCTTAATCTTCCTTCATTCATCGTTATCTTTGTCAATTATCTTAGTTTTAATATCCCTTTCTATCTCTTTGCTTCTTGCCTGCTATTCATTGCAAATGATGTGTAGAAGTTTGCAAGAAATTGTACCCACTAGATATTCAGTCTAAAGCAGTGATCTTTGCTGGACAGAAAGGGGAGGAGCAAGGGGTTGGTTATAAGATTCCATACACTGTAAAAAAAAAAAAAAGGTTGGTTAAAATCAGTGGGTTGGTTACTATATGAACCAACCAACTGTTGGTTAAAAAAATCTCTGTATGTTTTACATACATTAAAAAAACAACAGTTGGTTGCTTCATATGGTAAGCAACCCAATGATTTTAACCAACCCTTTTTAACAGTGTAAAATTCTGTTTTTAGGAATACATTTTTGTATTCATACACTTTGCTCCTCCTCCCCCTAACCCCCCCCCCCTCCCCTCCCCACATCATCTGCCACAGCTGTTGCACAATCATGATGAAATGACTCTGATACAGCAATTTCGATTTGAACAAATACAAACTTTCAGGGACACATATCTTTTATTTTTGAAAATACTACATAATATGGGGTTTGATCACTGAGACAGATACCTGGTCGACTCTTAAGGTGTGTTCAGATATGATGCAACTTTGTGCCGCCACATTGCGCCAGCACATTTTTTGTGTTCAGATATGATGCGACTGTGTGCCGGCACTTATGCCAATGAACGCACATTAACACGTCAACTCTCAAATAAGAGAGAATTTTGTCAAAACTTGCGCAAACAATCTCATGACAACAATTTTTGCGCCTTTTTTTTGCAGCCAGGTAGCAAACCCAAATGTGTCCTGCCTCGGCGCCATTTTATGGGCGCCCCATACCCCATAGACCTGTACAAAAAAAATGTGGCGGCACAAAGTCGCATCATACATGTATCTGAATGCACCTTTATAGAAGTACATGTACTAGGGTGTTCCACTCCATGAGTGAAAAATAAATGAAAGAATGAATGAACATCACTGGTATCTTACTGGAAGACTGAAACAGCCTGACATTTTTTGGGGGTACATTTTAGATAATGATGTATGTCACATATATGTAGGGTTTACTCCTCCCCCCCCCCCCCCCCCCCCCATATCATCTGCAAAAGCTAGTGCACTAATAATGATCATGTAATGACTCTGATAGTGTACAAAATTATACAAAAGAGGTATAATTTTGGGACATACATTCATTTATTGATTTATATTTCAAACAATGCTACATGGGGCTTGGTCCCCTAGATATACATGTATGTATGTCAGTGCTATTTTTAATACCGGAACCTGAATGAAATAGCCTGAGGACAGCTATTGCACCATAATGATGAAATAACTCTGATACAGCAAATTTTTAAAAAGTATACTACTGGAGACATATCTTTTTGAATTCTTTTTTTAATGCTACATGGGGTCTGGTCCCCGAGATACGTCACCGGAAGAATGAAATAGCCTGACACAGCAATAATGAAAAAATGAAAAGAATAATCCGGAAACTGATATTTATCGGTGTTCTTTAAAGCAAAGAATGACTCATCTGAGAATATACACACTACTTCACAGATTCCAGAGTCATAAAAAAGGTGAAGAACAGTACAAACATTGGAAATGAGGGTAAACATGCACTGTAGTACTATCATCCAGTCACTGCTGCAATTCCGTGTAGTTTCAAGCACGCAGAACCTCTTGACCATTTTCAAGATAAACAAGAGTTTCTGGACGTCAAGTTATATTGTGAAATAAACTCTTGCAAATTTATCCCAACTTCCCAAGCAACTGGGAAAGGGACATACAGATCAGGGCCCCGTTTCATTAAATTCGTTATCACTAACAACTGCCACATTTCTATGACAAATCTGCTCTCAGCCAATCAGATACATAAGGATTTCAGTAGCTTATAGCAGTTATTGCAACTTGTTATTGACAACAAGTTTTTATGAAACGTGACCCGAATGTATACAAGGAGAGGAGCCTAGTGGGAGATTTTGAAATCATCAAATTGTTAAGAAAGTGACTCACTCTCCCCAAGATAGACACATGCACATACATGTATGGGACCACACAATGACACAGGGAGGGCACATGTTTACCCCACACTCTGCAGCTAAATCTCATACATAAAACTACATAACAATACTCTTGTTGATCCTGTGAAAAAATAATATCGCTAAAAATATCACTGTTTAATGTTTTAAAACATAAGTTTTGGCTTTAGAAAAAAAGTGAATCCAGGTGAGACGTGAGAATGTTTCATATTCCCCCCTATAATAACTCATACTACAATGTAGATCTACTAAAAAAGTAAAACAATCTGTTTCTTTTCAATATGAGCAACATTTACAACTTGAACCTTAAAAACCAATAAATTGGTTTCTATCAAATGACAAAATACAATTTTTCTTCCCTGGAAATGACACATGTGGTGTCAATGCATGTTCACAATGTACATGTATGTGGAGTTGCCCACTTGGAAAAAAAATGATGAGTCAAATAAAATATGTAATACAGGATTGTGCAATATATGAAAACAGGTTACAAAACACACGAGTCAAAGACTGTCAAACTTCAGTGACCTGCAATGAAACACATTAGTGTACCGTACATGTCAACCTGGAATGAATGGAACAGATAATTTTGCAGTTTCGTTGATGAATAGCAAAAATGTTCTCAATTCCAAAAGGCTTCTCAGAAGGATTAAAATAAACATACCAGGGCCCTGTTGCATAAAACTTACCACTGATGGTAGCTTTGTCATCAATGGTAACTTCCAAGGAAACCTTGAATTTGATTGGCTGATGAGTAATGTTACCATGGATGATGGTAGTTATCCTTCATGGCAGTTACCATCAATGGTAAGATTAAATGCAACAGGAGCCCAGTATAGTCAAAGACTCAAAGCTACAAATAATTGAAAATAGAATCTTTCGAGACAACAGGAATGTGGATACATACAGTTGGAAACATCTTCTAGAAATATTTCTGTATTTGTACAAAATAATCTATTATCCATATTACAAATATGATATAAATCATAAACATACCATAAACCTTCAACCAGTGAGCAATGAATTTCCATTTAATGGACAATGAATAAATCAATTCATTCAATTCATTATGAATAACATAAACATTATATAGCGTAAATATCAGAAATATTATTGATAATATAAATATTACCAATATCTCATTTCCAGAAGTTTTTAAAATATATTAAAATATCACTTTTAAAAAACTTCTAGAAATCTAACATTTGAGGAAGTCTTACCTGCCATATGCTCTCTAATCTACAAAATCAGACGACTATATTTTTCTTTTGTCAAAAAAACAACCAGGCCGATCTACTGTTTCTTTTTTAGTTATTTATTTACATGTACACTACCGCCTAAAGGTTTTGGCACATCGGTTCGGTGAACGGTAATGTATCCAGAGGCTTCGGAAGCTTTCCGCGGTTCCTCCCCGAGGTTTTGCTGCTCACCTAAAGACCGCGGGAGGCATTCGGTTTGCTATCGGTTCGCGTTCGGTGAGGCACCGGGCGCGCACGCGCGGATTTCAAGGTGAACGGCAAAGCCTTCGGTTCATCGGTTTGGCCAAGTAGAGCACGCGCGCGATGAACGCTGCATGCATTGTGACGCAACAATGACCGACTTACGATACTAGCTATGCAACACATGTGTATGCCTATTACGTGTACACACATCATGCAGAACGCCGAGCTTGATGACGGGGATGATGGTTGAAATAGCTGCTGCTGATGATGAAATGATGATGGAATGGTAATGATGGTTGATGAAAATGACGCTTGTGAAGTTTATGGTGTAACTTAACTCTTTTTTTCTTCTCTAATTCATTATAAAACTGAGAAAAAAAATCTTCGTCTGTCTCACTGTTCGAGTGTCTAAATGCGATAAGTAGATCTATGTGGTCTACTACATAGATCCAACACGTATCGCATTTCTCGACTAAATTAAATATGTTGTTGTAAAGCAAAACAAGACAAACTCTGACAAAAAAAGAGGTCATACCTTCATGTAAACTGTTTATTACTTCAAAATCCCTTTTAATTTCATGATGCTGAATTAAAATCCCAGAGTAAAAAATCCTTAGTTTTGTGAGTTTTGTTTGCGAGCGTGTCGGGTCTTGTCTGGACTCGGTGCAGACGAAAATCATGTGCAACTACGAATGCAGTGCATGCAGTGCAGTGAGTGTTTTCGGTGCAGTGATTTACGTGACTGTATTGGTTGAAATTGAGGTTACGTTAGGACAAGTGGGAATACCGTCGATTATTAATAAATTCGTCGAAGGGGGAATATATAAGACACTATGTTGTGAGAGAGAGAAAAAAAGACAGAAATGGAAGATTTGAAATGAATATATGGTTTGCCACATGACCTACGGACGTCTACGACAATGTTCTTTCTCTTCATTTCTGTGCTGAGGAGTTAGGCTTCTACGATTCAATTATACATGCGCTACCCTCATTCTTTTCCTCAATATAGATCGAGGGACTCTCTTCCATAGCTCTATAATAATTATGTGTCCCTTCCATAGTTTAATAATCCTAATTTTGTGTCTTGATTCGACACGATCACTCCCCACTTCGCAAGACCTGTTCAATCTTCGTAATCATTTTCAATTTTTCATTGTTCCACATCCTTTCATTTTCAGATTGTTTCATTTCTTTTTTTTTTTCTGTTCACATTCCCTGCACTTTTATTTTATTTAGTTATAATTATGATCATTTCTTCATTTCATTTTCATTTTTCATGTTTGTCTTGAGCCTCCGCCATGCCAATCTTTGAACTAGCGCAAGCACGGATTAAAACAAAGGGCACGAAATTGTTTGTTCTAATACTCGTCTCTTTCTCCTACCCATATCACCATTCTCTTTCTCCTCTGCTCCTATTATTATGAGCACATCGATCAATTTCAAGAAAATCACACACGAAAAAACAATTAATAAATTTATATCGTATCCTTTATTCCGCTTTATACTCTTGCTTCCGTTCTTCTCTCTCTCTTCAGCAAAACAAGTTTAGTATTTATAAAGGTAGTCCACTCCTTTAAATATTTGGCGGTAAGGCCATAGATTTTCTGCTATATCCACTCATGAAAAGAAAAAAAAACTCATATCGATATTATGCTAATCCGCCCCTTAACTTCCTCTTTAGAAGACCAGTGTTGAAAGATTTGCAGCACTTGTAAATTACGCAATTGCCACGAGTTGAACTCCAGAAGGAGAGAGGGAGAGAGAGAGAGAGAGAGAGAGCCAGACGGCCGCGCCCAGTATAGAAGTAAACAAACATGGGGTCACTTAAGGCCAGTGCATGCAGGTGTTGAGGTCACGATCAAGTCTTTTGTTTTCTCTTTTCCCCACTCTCTTCTATCTATGGATAATATGCGCATTGGATTCTTGATCGGTATGCATGAGAAGCTAGAAGGGGATTACAAATTAAAATTCCAATGATCGGTGATTCTTCAAATGTACTATAAATTTTGGGGCATTCAATGGAATTAAGGAAAATTTTCGATGTATTTTCCACAGAAAACTATTGATTGGCAGTGGCACAAACATGTACTTCGTCTGTTATGTAATTTTTCAGACATTTTGCCTTGGTCCCGCATTTACAGCTTCAGCTTTCACCTACACATAATTCTTAACATGATTTGAAAACATTCGGTCTAATTTTTTTTCTTTATTTCAATTTGATCTTATTTCGTCGAAAACATGGGCGACGCTAAAGGGGGCAGGGGGCAACGGCCCTATTTTTTTTTTCGAGTGACCAAAATGAAAAGAAAAAAGAGGATAAAAAACAAAGAACGATGTGGGGAAAAGAGAGGTATCATTCAACTATATCATACACGTATCTCTATTTCTGTTTTAATTCAAAACGTAACTCACTTTGGTCATCTTCCCCTCCCCCATCCCCGTATCAAAATACACCGGCGGCGCCCCTGGTAAAAAAAAAAAACTGTATTACAAAGTAAACACATGTTAACTTATATTGAATTACAGCTGAAACACAACAATATAAAGCTGATTTAAATTATAAGCAAGAACAACAAAGCGACACCATGGATGAAAGACCTGGATGTGAAAGTTATGACCGACTCTAGCTACGTTTGATAAAAATACAAACCGATGACGTGCGGTAAGTATATGTTGAAAAATAATAATGCTCACAATAACACTGTAAAATGCTCGACACTAATTCCATAAAGACGAATTTGCTGTCCAATCTTCAATAAACCGAAGATAAGGTGGTAGTTCTAGACTGCTTTCCTTCATACTATGATTCAAAGATACGCCCTGAACGATATTTCTTTTACATTTTTGTTTTTATTTTTTAATTTTACATGCATTATGGGTTTTTTTTTTTTGGGGGGGGGGGGAGGGGAGGAATGGGGTATGTCTACTCCTTTAATACTCAGGTCTGTGGGGGCCTATGCGGGGGTGAATGCCACTATCCTATCCATGTATAGTTAAGTCGCTTTTCTAAGAATCTAAGAAATCCCCAAACATGGGGTATGGTTTTGTGCCGGAATTACATTACATGTAGGTTTTGCACAGGGACCACCAGTGGGCAATGTGTTAACATGTTCCTCCCCCCCCCCCAACTGAAAAACCGGGCATGCAAAATTCCTAACAATGCGTATTCCTTTCTTCCAGTAGGACACCCCGTCCGTTCCAAATCTGAGTACCCCCCCCCCCCCCCCGGATTTAGATAAGCTCATATACATGTACTCGCACATGACGAGCCACACTCTTAAAGTTAGATTTTATTCATGACATGGAAAGAGAAATATTTGAAGAATTACCGGCTTCGAGTCATAATGATCGGTTAACTTTATACCTAACCCCTTCCTACCTCTGTTATTCCCACAAGTTTACTTTGCATATGTTTGAGTCTTTGTCAAATAAAATACTAATAATATGGGCCTGTTTTTTCTTCTTTTGTAAGCCCCTTTTCTACCCCTTACCTTTTTTTCCACTGATGACTGTCTTGTTCTGTGCCTTGTGTTCAAAATCACAGCTTCAGCACGTCAGCCTAATTCTTAATATGTATTGAAAACATTCGAGTCGACAATTTCTCTCTCTCTCTCTCTCTTTCTTTCTCTCAACATCGTATATCTAAAGACAGGGTGGTGCTACATGGGGGCAGGTGGAACCGCCTCCTATGATTTTTTTTTTAAAAATTACTAAAAAGGAAGGGGGTAGAAAAAGACTAAAGTAGAAAGAACGATATGGAAAAATTGAGTTAGCTATGAACAGGTTCTGTTTTTTTTTAACGTAAATGAACCAACCTATCGGTCATCTTGCCGCCCTAACAAAATACCCTGCCTTCACGGATTTTTTTCTATAAATTGTTTTGTTCAGAATGATATATTCTAACCCATTTTGTTGCCGAAGTACACACCCAACATGCACAATTTCTGACACTGCGTAATATATTAAAGTAAACACATGTTGAATTCTCGTAGTTGAAACAAAAATATGTGAAGCTGATTTGATAAGCAAGCATGCACACATGGATGTAAGCAAACTGATTTTGAAAAACGAAGTGGAGCCATGCATGAGAGAACTGGATGAGAACGCTAGAGATGGCCGAATCTACCTTGATGCGAAAGCTAGGGATGACCGACTCTCTCTTACGTTTGGTGAAAAAAAAAGATGACGTGCGGTAAGTACATACATGTCTTGAAAAAAACATATTTGCAAATGATTAGAATATGAAACTTATTTGCAATAAGTTGATAATGAAAAAGTCTCTGTCCTATCTTTACTTTACGAATGATAAAGTTGGCACTTCAGAAATGGACTGTCAGTATGTTAGAATTAGAATGTGTAGAGTATGCTAGCGGCTATCTAGTCCTGAGCGTGAACATGTCAAAACAATTTTTCGTAGACATCGTGCAATTGACAGTGACGGATCTGCGGGTTGGTAGGGGTGCGCTCAGCCGACCCCCCCCCCCCCCTCCCCCGGACGACGATAGCTCACACTTGTTATAAAAACAGTTTGTGAAGCTTTGCTTAGGGCCATCTTAAGCATGCTAGGTGCTCTTCCGTTATGGGAAATAGCCGATCAATACATCTGACACTGTCGACCGTTTTTGTAAGCTTGCCAAAAATTTTAAGGTTAGTGACTGTGTCACCCCATCCCCATAAATCTTGGATCCGCCCTGTGTAATTACTATCGTTTGAAAATTTCTGAAACATATATAATTAATTAACATGGTAAGAAACAAAAAGAACAAGGAAAGTAAAGCATGCACAATAGTAACAAAATGGCCATTGAGTGACTCGGTTCGTTTTGAAGCTCTTGGGTCTCGTACCAACGAACTGAAATATCTTTTCTCGTATCTGTATGCGTAGAAAGAAAATGAGATATTTTTTGTTTTGAATGAGTGTTTATGATCTGAAACAGTGATATCAAGGTGATGCATGTTTGAGTCTGAGTATGAACATTACATGAATTTATTATTGTTTTTTTTTTTTTAATAAATTTTAACAGTCTCGATAAATCGCACGTCTGACAAAATGTGTACGAAACAAAAGAAAAATCGTACATGTGCGCTTGCATCGTGAAACTCACAATCTTATGCCGCGTGCACAGCATACGATCGTTCAAGCCATTTAATCAGGTCATAAACAATGGCGCGCGATCCGCACAGCTTGTAAACTTAGCTATTATGCCGTCACAATGCATTTCTGTTTTAATAGTGCACGCGACCTTCGAGAGTTGAAGAGAGATGCGCGCTCGTAGATTCAGCACACGCATCGGTTGTGAACCGAGAATAACGCGGTGAGCGTTCGGTGAGCCAGCGGTGAGCTTTCGGCGCGGCACCGATATTCGGTGATCGGGGAGGAACCGTTCACCGTTCACTGTTCGTCGTTCGGTCCGGTAAACGGAGTGAAACGGATGCCAAAACCTTTAGGCGGTAGTGTACATGTATTTCACTTCTTTATACAGAATATCCAGTTCAGCTACATATCCCATCAACAATGAAAAATATGTACACTGTACATGTAAAAAGCTGGTTTACAACAGGGCTCAGTGTACACTTAAAAAGAGCAAAATGTCGAGGCAAACCTGGACAAGAAAAAAAAAAACAAAAAAAAAAAAACAATTTGCAGCCAACAGGTTGGTACAGTAGCTTAAAAGCTCTATTTAACAGGAACCTATTTAAGTTGTCCATTACTAAATTGGTGCTGCTCGGAAACTCTGTTCATTTATTCATTATGCAATTTACAGTGAGCTACGGCAACCACATTAGGGAAGAAATGCATGTGAGGAATCATATCAGGCCATCAAATGGAAAGCTTTGGCTAGATAAAAACGGGTGGTCTTGAACTCAAGTTGGGAGTAGCTTCCTTACCATCCCCCCACCCCCAATTTCTCCCTCTCCATCTTCTTTTCTCCCTTTCTCTCTCTCTCTCTCTCTCTCTCTCTCTCTCTCTCTCTCCCTTCTCTGCCAAACACACATGCAAAGCGAAATCAACAACAACCATCCACCAGTTTGCATTGTACAATGTTCTACCGTATCTTTGATGTTTTGGTAGGTATCATTTCCACCCCCAAAGAAGCTCGAATTATTAGCTTCAATTTCCTACAAATTCACTATTTGCTGCACACAATTCAGTCAAAACTTTTGTCAAAATTAATGACCCACTGACTACCAGGTTTCTCATATAGGTTTTTAAGTATTAAAAAAGAACATGCAGTTCTAATATAGCCAATGGGTAGAACAGTCTTAACTAATTGGAAAGCAATCCCCGGATTGTGCAAAATTTAGTAGAAATCTGCAAATATTCTTTGGGAGGAGAGAGAATGAGGGCAGGGACAAACCCTTTTCAGTCTTAACAGGCAACAGAGTCTGAATTGTAGACAGCAGGAAAGATGATTTGCACTAAATAGGCCCTGTACATGTACAGTACATGTACACTGTATTATGAACTGCAAAGTTAGGCTCTATTCAAGGCATCGTGTTTGTGTACCTGTTTGTGTATCATACGAGGTTGTTTGCTCGTACCCTTCCCTTGTTAAAATAATAAACCTACCAATTTTGCATTCTTCAAAGTTGGCAAGTATACACTGCATTTACTGTATGTGCATGCAAGCGTTCATGAATGTACATGTACATACATCCATTTATGTTTAACATCATGTGGTTCTTATCTTGAACAAACTGAGCAAATACAAAATGCGGAAAGTCAACTTTGATCGAAGCTATCTCTTATGATAAAATGTAATTATCATGCTATTTGTTATCACTTATTAAAGCCTAATTCATTACAATGATGACCCATTTGTTATGAACTAATGATGATTAAAGGCAAAGCTGATCACTACATTTTTTGCCAATTAACTGAGATTAATTGAAGACGTAGCACTTGCCAATACTTGTTCTCACTGAAGTTTTGGCATATTTAGAGCACAATCTGATATTTTCTAGTATGCTTGAAAGTCCTTCTTTTCTTGGTGTGCTTAATATTACATATCTAAAGTCTAATTTTGTATTGTACTGGTAACAATACAGCATCACAAAACCTAGTGTCTCTGTAATTTTTCCCCCCACATTCTGCACAGTGCACACCTTTTAAATACAGTATCCTATTCTCTTTCTCTACATCCATGTATGTCAATGTTCTCAATTTGCATACTTGTTCTCACCAGAAGATCACTATGCTTACATGTATTTATAAAACGATGCATATTCTAATTTTTTTTTTCTTCAATCTATCAATAGCTCATATTTGTTGAAGACTTGAAGTGTTTGTCAAAAATCAGAATTTTAGGCATAAACTGTTTTGATTTCTATGAGTTGCATATGTTGTTATAGTAGTTTACATGTATGTTTCCATTAAGGTACCATCTCCACATAATGTCAAATCTTTGATCTGTCCACCTACTTTGGTACTAAATAAGTCATTTATGCTCATTTGAAAGTCTACAGCTTCTTTTTTCAACACACTTAAGCAGGGTTCTCACTAGAAAATAATCCACACACGGTTCCCCCCTCTGCACAAAACGCGGAAGTTTCGGAAGTGTTGAGAAATAACATCTAAAGTTACATTAGGTGTGGTTGCAGTGTATGCTATATAGCAGAAGGATGAAAAATACTTCTTAATGAGCAGGAGTTGTCTACTAATGGCATAATAGCACAAATACATTGCCAAAAAGCAAATCAATCTATGGTATTTATCATTAATGTTAGGAATATATACTCCAATATTTTTTATACCCTTTTCGCCACGCATGGTGCAGCAATTTCACACATGGTTCTTCCTTGTCTGAAATCCTGTACACATGGTATTAGAACCATGAGTATTATGTACTGCAGAGAGCCATGCACTTAAGTATTCACAATAAATCCTATTTTGTTTTTCAAGTTTCTTTTTTTTTTAATGCTCATATCTTTAGTCTAATTGAACCTTCATGTTAATTTTTTACTAGTTTTCTAGGTGAAACGGTTGGAAAGAAGGTTACGGTGACTAAATTTGCTTTTCTCCTTCCCCTGTAAAATTACTGTAGTACTCAGAAGACCGCAATAAGAAGAGTACACACTACATACATCACTGATTATTACCCATACAAGACATCTGAGCAGGTCAATTTTCAAATCATATCGACCCAGTTTAGAGTCCATATCAATCAGAAAGCCGGTCCATATTTTTGATATATCACAATTTTTCGCGTACAAGAAATTTTGAGCACGCGCAAACAATCAAACTTGGTGTAAATGTGTGAGCGCGATCTAGTGCGCGTGCAATTAAATTTGCATATCACTGCGCATCTAATAATGCGAATTCAATTTTTGGGAATGATTTTTGTTTTGCCTGGCTTGCATTTTTTTATAATGTGAATTTAGGTACATGTACATCAACTTTCATTTTTGTCATGAATTTACTCAAGATGTCTTGTAGATAATAATTATGATATGGACTAGCCTTTCCGAGATATGACTGTCATATATCTATCCAGTCCATATTATTTAAATATGTGTAAGCCTTTCAAGTAACAAATAACAGCATACCAGGGTCAAGAGTGGCAATTATAGGTGTCTATAATACCAAAAGGCTTGGGTGTTAGGCAGGGTTCAAACCAGCAACATTTGTATCCCTTGTCAATTTATCTTTTAACCTGCATTTAATACACCTCTTTCTAGTATTACTTTTCAGATTATTTTTTTGTTCACAGTTCTCAGGGCAATTAAGAAAACTTCTTTGTATTTCAACAATAACCATTTTTTAATTGCTTCAAATAAATGTATCTTAGCGATTTGCAGTTCTACATTAACATGTAGCTCACCACTCCCCAATTTCTTTCGTCTACTGCAATCCCTTCTTCAAAGTGTAAACTCACCTCTGATAGCCAGCCAGCCATCGTCTATCTTGTTATGCTTAGCCAGCTCTTCCTCAGAGACTTCCAGGCGCTGCCCCTGAATGCCGTTCAGCTTCTTGCCCTGCTGCTTGCCAAGACGGACCCAGTCCATGAGGGACCGGCCTGGCTTCAGGGCCACCTTGGTCCGACTAGCAGCCCCGCCTGGCACCGAGAGCGAGGAGGAGCCTGCCCTCTGCGGTGAGTTTATAGCAGGGAACTGCTGCTTCTGTTGTGGTGGTGAAAGACTCATCTTGGGGTATCATGTACTGTAAAATCTGCAATGACAACAAATTGGTTTATTTAACAGGGCACTCAAATACCAAAAATATAAAATTTACTTTCAATAACATTTCAATCTAAACTTTTAAGTCAAAAAAATAAAAGACTAAGATTAAAAGAAAAGAAATGAACGAAGATTTTTTTCCTTAGACCAAAAGCTTCAGTCTCTCATATTAGTAGTTGTTACGCTGAGACTACATGTACATCTGCCTCAGCTCAACTGACCGTCTCCATTTATAGAGACTGAAGGTCGATGTATGGATTGCAGTGAGGATCATTTGGCCGCCTATTAATGACTTTGGTCATTTGTATGATGTCAACCCGGAAGTACATGTACACTGTATCACTGATTTGGCAAGCAGCATCGATTTAGAAACTTAAAAGTCGATGTATGGTTTGCAGCAAGGATCGTTCGGCTGCTTATTAATGACGTTGGTCATTTGTATGACGTCAACATAAGTACACTGATTCGAACAAGCATGAATACAGAAAAGAGACCTCTGTTTGAAACAGTTTTCTAGTGATCAGCGGTCATAAATTAACCTTGTCCTGCAAAAATTAATATGGGTGTAGTGAAACTAAGCACTGCACTTTAAGAAGTGAGCCCTCTACAAATCATCGCATATTGATTCCACTGCCAATGCACTTTGTACACCGCCTTCGATACTTGCATGAGCTCAGAGAGGGCAGCAAATTAAATAAAAATTTCTAGGAATGATGCTGTCGAGTTTCATATCACAGTAGACGACAATTCAATTCAATATTTTGAACATGTTCATGACAAGAGGACACAAAATATTAAAAGCATCCTAAACAACTTGCAGTGAAGTGAAATTCTATTTTTCTTCTTTATTTGGTGTCATTTCAATTCAGTTTCAAATGACGTTGATCCCCGTCATAGTTTGGCAATTAGTATGGGCCAGATCCAATTGCAGCTACATGGCGAAATTAAGCAATTGCAGTTTAGGAAGTGAGTCATTGCATATCGATTCTGCCACCTGGCACCAGTGCACTTTGTACACTGCCACCTGTACTTGCTTAATGCTTAAGTTGAGCTCAGAGCACGAGAGGGCAGCGAATTAAATGACATTGGCTAGGAATGATCTTACTGCAGCAGCCCGAACGCGGGCTGCGCCCTTCATTGAATGGAAGCTTAGGTGCCTACCTTTGCAAGGCTCTCCAGCCAAAACTATACAAGTTATTATAGACATGTATATGATGAAATTTAAGATACTTACAACAAAGTACGGTTAGCGTTTGATTCCATAAGGGGAAAGGATGGTCAAAAAATGAGTCTTTATCCTCCCCGATCTTCAATGAATCTTTTCTACAGGCCATTGTTAGTTTGCAAATATGCATGCGCAAGTTCGTGTTTTGTTTTTGCTATGCAAAATGGCGATCGCCGGAATGGCTTCAACTTGGCATGCAAAAACAAAAATTTGATGGATTCTAAACACATTTAAGGTGAATATGATTTCCGCTCAGAATATTTAAGGTAGCAGCATTGCATTTTTATCAAAATCTTATTTACTTAAGAAAATGTTATTAGGTGTTTTCACTTTGGCAGATGAGAGCTCTACCGAGAAGCAGTGGTTCCACTCAGGATGCTGCCACTCTGTGCCACTCTACGAATGATCATGATGCCATCGAGTTTATTTTCACAGTAGATAGATCTATACATCATGTAACAGTTAGGTCTTAGATTTAGAGTAGATTCTAGAGGCTAGATCTAGGCGCTAGGTGAGAATTATGCTCTGAATTCAATATTTCGAGCATGTTTATGAAAAGAGGATACAATATTCAAAGCAGCATCCTAAACAATGTGCTGGTAAGTAAAATTCTATTTTTCTTTTTGGTGTCATTTCAATTCAGTTTCAAACGACATCATGACATTGACTTACGTCATACACAACTGTAGACCGAAGTGTTCTGTCTCTAACAGTCGTCGTTAGCCTCGTATTTTGGTAGGGTCGGAGGAGTGCCGACCCTACCAAAATACGAGGCTAACGACAACTGTTAGAGACAGACCACTTTGGTCTAACACAATTGATACATGTCATAAAGGCTTTTTAATTTCACAGAGTCGAGAAGGGTGAATGAACTGCATTGTTGATTATTTCAATGTCGAATTTGTGGCAAGAATTCAAACAACCCCCTCCCCCACCTACAAAAAAAAATGTAAAGAAAAAAATCAGTCTAATGTAGGGCTAGACTGAAGTGTTCTGTCTCCGACAGTCGTCGTTAGCCTCGTATTAATTTCTGGTAGGGTCGGCACTCCTCCGAGAGTGCCGACCCTACCAGAATACGAGGTTAACGACGACTGTTAGAGACAGAGTGCCGACCCTACCAGAATACGAGGCTAACGACGACTGTTAGAGACAGAACACTTCGGTCTAAGGCCTAACGTAAATAACGTAAATAACGTGGCTCTGACACACTGACACTGTCATGACTGTGGAGGATGAAGTGTCGGCCATATCGTGGTTTAGGAAACCACTCGTTCATTTGACGCACGCACTTGTGTACAAAGAGAAAATGGAGGTGGAAATAGGAAACCAATGCGTGTGACTGAATAAAGCGCTGCTGTACAAAGTGAATGGTGGTTTCCTATTTCACGATAATGCCGAAGTGTCACGCTGTCTCATCTACAAGAAATTATAGAACTTGAACAAGATAGAAATAAACTGGATGACAGATAGATCTGGAAACCCGACTGCAGAGTTCTGCATATTTCCAGTACATCTGGTAATAATAAGGTAATAATAAAAAGAGAGTGAACAAACTCTACTTACACAGAAAATGAGGTATGGGACTGACTCAAACGAGATCAGTTACAGTCGCGAGTTGTGGCGAGTGTTTATTTTCCAATCGTTAGAAGATTCTATGAGATCACAACATTAAAGCAGAATTTTGAACCTCAGAAACCTACCCTTTTTATGTATCAAATAAAAATAATTATGACAAACAACCTGAAGTAGCGGCCATACCTCGACAAGTTGGACTTTAAAGTGCTGTGACAAAAAATATTTTCGTTTTTAGCTGATTAACTTGCAACTGAAGATATCGACTATTAGTACTAGTACTAGATCAAAAGAGATCTACTACTACTACTAATAATAATGATAAATGAGAGCATTATAGTGCACGTTCATATAGGTGTCAAATATTTCATCTGAATATACAAAAGAAAGAAGAAAAAAAAAATCTCAGAAAAAAAATTAAGCATCATAACCGGGGTCATAACAAATCAACCTCAAACAACACAACTAGATGACTATTGGCCGTGGCGGGGGGGGGGGGGGGGGGGGGGGGGGGGGAGGGGGTGAGCTGGGGAAAGTCTACATAATTTTATCCGTTTAGGAAAAAGTTGATAAAGGCACCAATGGAATTTTTATATGGACTTTCTACCTAAAGAGTCTTGAGATCAGAAAACCTTGAGAAAGTATTATGGAAGGTGATTTAATTGCACCCCAGGGTATTTTTTGCATGCACCTATACGTTATCATAGAAGGTATACATTTGTTAACAACAAAAAATACCATTTACTGTAATAAAAGAGAATTGTTTAAATCCACATGATAGTGGTTGTATGATGATTTTCTTTATTACAACGGTCAACCATCTTTTTTTTTTTTCTTAATTCATTTCATTAAAAAAAATAGTTACAGGTCTTCAACATATGCTGACACTCATTTGGAACGACGAACCATCGTTTTTCACAAAAAATACTAAAAAAAAAGTGCGATTATGTTTGTCAGATTAAATGAATATAATTTGCTATGATATTTAATTTTTATTTTGTTGTCATATTCAAATACAATTTTAGTTGCAGGTCGACGATTCTTTACCAGCATGCTCAAACGTTTCTTGTGCTGTAAAAGTTCAAATCGAAAACTGCAATAATTCAGAATAAAAGTTGATGTACAGAAGGATTAAGTGTTATAACCATGGTGACCAGACGTTCCGTACCGTCTCTAAAAATGTAAATCAGACACAATTCAGCCACTGGGCTGCGAAGGTTTGGTAATAAATAAAACCATTTCAATTCAATTCAATTCAATTCAATTCAATATAAACGACAAGTCATGCATGCAGATCTGACTAAATTGCCGGATCCCACGGGCACGGGCACGGGCACTAGCACTATTTTAGTCAAACTTGACATAGTAAAAATAACCAGAATCAGCAAATCAGAATCGGCAAAGAGAGAGAGAGATAGAGAAAAAAAAAAGGAGAGGGAAGAGGAAGGAGGGAAAAGAAAAACAAGAGGAGTAAGGTGCCCAAATAGAGTCATATTCGGCTTATTTGCTTGTTCATTTTGACGACGAAATAACACTGGTACCACGAGAGAGAGTGTATATTTTTCCTCGCTCGCTGCGCTCGCTTGTATTATTTTTAGATACAGGATGTTTTCGGAAAGCAAACACATTCGGCAAGTGAGATGAACAAATATATAATTTAGATATCTTTAGGCCCATCATGTATTTTGATGAGGAATGATCACTTCTACCATTATAAAAAAGAGTATATTTTTCCTCGCTTGCTGCGCTCGTTCGTATAATATTTAGATGCAGGATGGTCTTTGAAAGCAAATAAATTAGGTAGGAGAGGTGACCAAATATATCAAAACAGATATCTTAAGGGCCCATCGTGTATTTTGATGAAGAACTTTCACTTCTACCATGAAAAGGAGTATAAATGAATTTTTCCTAGCTCGCTACGCTCGCTCGTATAATATTCAGATACAAGATGGAAGCGAGGCCCATCATGTATTTTGATGAAGAAGTATCACTTCTACGAAAGAGAGTGTATATTTTTCCTCGCTCGCTGCGCTTGCTCGTATTATATTTAGATACCGGATGTAAGTTCGGAAAGCAAACACATTCGGCAAGTGAGGTGAACATAATGATATAGAAGGAAAATATGATACAGGCACACAATTGAACATGCCTCGTGGGCTTTATACGGTTGAATTTATCATGCTTATCGACGTTGGTCGTCGGTAATCGGTGGCATTGTTTGTCGGCAATCTGGCCTCTACACCCCCCCCCCCATTGAAAAAGGTCTAGCGATGCCCCTGACCAGAATTCAGTCAGAGTTAACATATCACGAGAACCTTTTATTCTGCGTCCCATCATTGGGTTGGTTAAGATATGAACCGACCAACTATTGGTTAAAAATTGTTCATGTATGTAAAACATATATGGGTATTTTTCTTTAAACCAAAAGTTGGTCTGTTTATTATTTTAACCCACATAATGATTTTTAACCAACTTTTTCTTAGAGTGTACAGCCTCTACGTATACTCCTTTGTTCCGAATTTCGACCTTACTGACGAAAGAAATACTTAGCCGAAAAAATAGACGTATTAACGGGGCATGAGGAATTAGCAGAAAGGTTACCGTCGTGAAGTCATTATTCACTTGCTTCACTCGCTCACCAAGTTTTGAAAGCAGAAGTTATACCCTGGCAACTTATACTGTAGCCTAGCTACAGCTAAATAATGATAGGAGAACTTTATGAAGTACAACATCTTATATACAAGTGAACTGGGACCTACAGACTTCTGTTCAATCCCATATGGTTCTAATGAATGACTCGACATTTTCAGCGCCCTTGATGAGTAAAATTTTGAAAGCAGATCCTTCATTTTCATATAAGAAAATGTGATAGGGACGAATTTAGTATAAATGCATCTCTAGGAAGAACAGAGTCATTTTTATAATGCCTCTGATGAGAGCTTTCCAGCCGTGCTTTATTTTGAACTTTAAGTTACAATTTTTTTCAAACAAACCACTGCACTGAAGTCCACTATATCACTGCTAAAGACGAGGCCATCCATTCATGAATGGGAAAGGAAACTAAAGGTACATTAGCTGGACATAACATTATTCCATACATCCTCTCCCTTTTCTATACGTCTAAATCCGCGCCTGAAATAGGCCTATATAGGCCTATATAATTATATAACCGACAATATGTTGAAAATAATTGTGACCTTATACCAAATTAGCTACGATTCAAGTGCTTGCGTATAACCCCAAAGAAAAAGGGTTGACCTTTCACTAACTATACGAATCCCATGAAACTAGGTCTTACTTTCGAACAAAGATTAATTTACCCTCAACCATGCTCCAACTCATATCCGTGAACACCTCCTTGTAGCATTGAAGATACCATAGTAAGTTTTATTTCTGTGATATGGACGCTTGCTTCAATTATGTAAATAATGCAGGTGTGTTATGTCAACCACACATTTTCGAATAGGATATAGGCAATAATAATAATAATTATGAAACTTGTAATGATATAGAAGAGAGTGGAACGAATGGAACAGAACAGAACAGAACAAAACAGAACAGAACAGAACAGAACAGAACAGAACAGAACAGAACAGAACAGAACAGAACAGAACAGAATGGAATAGAATAGAATGGAATGGCATGGCATGGCATGGAATAGAATAGAATAGAACAGAAAATAGACTAGACTAGACTAGAATAGAATAGAATAGAACAGAACAGAACAGAACAGAACAGAACAGAACAGAACAGAACAGAACAGAACAGAACAGAACAGCATAGCATAGCATAGCATAGCATAGCATAGCATAGCATAGCATAGAATAGAATAGAATAGAATAGAATAGAATAGAATAGAATAGAATAGAATAGAATAGAATAGAATAGAATAGAACAGAACAGAACAGAACAGAACAGAACAGAACAGAACAGAACAGAACAGAACAGAATAGAATAGAATAGAATAGAATAGAATAGAATAGAATAGAATAGAATAGAATAGAATAGAATAGAATAGAATTGAACATATTAAATTGATAGAATAAAAGAGAAATTAATAGAATAGGATAGAATTTGGATAATAGAACAGTATAGAATAGAAAAAAACAAAAACAAAAGAGAAAATGTTATTCGGTAACTCATCATGTAGCCTAGCTAGAAGATAAGCTTACAATACTGTCCCTTTCCCCCATAACATAGGCGGCGATCCGGGGGTGGGGGGTGTTGGGGACGGGGCCCCTCGATTTTTTTCGGGAAGGGGGGGGGGGGGTCGTTCCCTCCTTGATTTTAAAGCTTGATATTCCATTTTTTTAAAATTTCGTGTGAGGTGACCAAAATAGGGCTACAATTTAAATATCTTATAGGCCTAGAGTGTATTTTGATGGTAAAATAAGGCTTCTTTTATTATAGCAAAAAGCTGTTAAATTTGGCTGACTCGCTTCGCTCGCTCACAAAATGAAAAAAAAAAAAAAAAAAGTATGTGGGTATGTGCTGGCAGGCGAGAGGGTATGTACACTCGAGTGTGAGTAACAAATTTGGGCAAAATATTTCGATAATCCCTCTTCCACTCCACGAAACAGATTTTCGTCGGTGGCTTTCGGTGTTTCCGTCCCAATCGCCGCCACTGCCTTCTCCTTAATTTCTTCTTGTGTTCTTTAACTTTCTACTTGTAATTTTTTAGAGGGGTGGGGGAGGCGGGGGTTTATTGGCTCAGCTTTCCTGTTTTTGTCCTCCCCTTTCTTCTTCTTCTCCTTTTCCCCACTCCCTCTTTTTCTTCTCCATCAGCTTTTATACTTGTCACAGGATTTTTAAACTTTCAACGATTCCTCGGATCATGGGTGTCGATTTGTTTTCGCGGTTGGGGGGGGGGGGGGGGGGGGATAACTGATGCCGAATATCCTCGACCGCGGAGAAAAGCGACCGAGCAGGGAAAGGGTGTGGAGGTTCAAACGTGAAGGATAAACTAAATAAGAGGGGGGGGGGTGTAGGACCTTTTTTGCTGCTCATATCTCTGTATTATTAGTTTAACCTTTCCTCCGATTAACATGATTAACCGAACAAAAATTATTTTCAAACAATATCGCAGAGGTACATCCTCATTAACTGAATGATGGGGACTTGAACCTTTACTTAAAATGCTTAGAGTATGAACCATCCCGTTTTTTATTTTGCGAGCGAGGGAAGCGAGCGAGCCGAAAATTCCACTTTCTGGCTATAAAAAAAAAGTTATTTGTCCTCAAAGTACACTCAAGCAATATAAGATGTTTGACTAGTTCAGCACCTCGCTGGTCCAATTGTTTACTTTCCTAAACCACCCATTTCAAGCTATAGGGAGGAGAGAGAGAGAGAGAGGGGAAAACACACTCTTTTAGTGATTAAGTGTTTTTTTGTGATCAAAATCCACTATAGGCCAATAAGATATCTTCATTATTACATATTAGAGTAGAAAGATAGCCTCTAAATAGTTTTTGACCACCTAACCGCCAAATATTAGTTTTGGCGCATCGCTTGCCATCTAAAATCATTTTGTTTCAATGAGCGAGTGAAGCGAGCTACCGACCAAATGACCCTATTTCTTTTTAGTAAAAGGTAGAATTTCCCCCCAAGTATTTTTATGATGTACCATTTCCCTGTATTCGAGAAAAGCTTTACATCTCGCTTTAAAATATATTACAATATTCGGACATGTTGCTGAGGGAATAAGAGCGCTTGGCTCCTGATCTTGTTTTTATGAGCGAGCGAGCAAGCGAGAAAGGGCTATCTGAAAGGGATACTTAAAATGCGAGCAAGCGAAGCCTTTCCTTTCCTTTACTTATAAAAAAAAATGGTTTCTTTGCTCTTTATTGTCTTTGTCTTAGTCTCTACTCTTTTTTTTTTTCGAGGATTATAGGAGGCTATAAAATTTTTCATGTTTTTCATGGTGAGTTATGGGGGGGGGGGGAGGATGATTGTACAGGCCATCCCCCTGACCAAAATATTAGGTGGGGGATATATACCCCCCCCCCCCCCCCCCCCCCCCCCCCCCGGGATCGACACCCATGTCATGCCTCGGATGCTGGCTTGGGTCCGATTTCTTGGTGCAGATCATAGGGTGCAGATCAATCGAGTCACCCGCACTGAACTGGGTTGAATTCTCATAGTATTTTTTCAAAGCTGTTTTCCTCTTGAGTCGCCCTCTGTTGTTTGATTATTTGTAGGAATCGTAGTCGACGTAGTGACAGAGTGTGGTAGGAGCCTTCAAATTGTCAGAAAATGGACACTTTGAGCGAATGGTAATATTCTTTTATATGTTACAACCTTTCAGAGATATAATATATTCGAGACTAAGTTACAAAGCATTGGTTTAGTACGTGTAGTGTAGTGTTACTTCGATGTTTTGATGTAAGGAAACACGATCAAGTTCACCTCGGTCCTATCTGTTATATTTTTTGTTAGGAAAGTAGACTTTCAGAAATATTTGTAACAAGTTCTTAACAACCACCCCAACCAGACTAATGAATACTGACCACTAGCCCACTTTATTACTGAAATAAAGGTATTTATTCTATCCTCTCAAATTACACAGACAAATACATGACTTCCAAATAGTAGAGTTTTGGACTAGGCCTAGACTCACTAATATTCGACAGTAATTTAGAAAATTCAAAATAACATCGGCAAAGTTTTTGTGTTGTGTACGTGTACTCACCCGTAGGTCAAAACAGCATTCTGAATAGCGAAACTAATTGCCGACGCGAACGCGAAATACATTGACTTAGATCTATTAATACTAATAGAGAAGAAAAGTTTTGATTTTACTACTTACTTACCTGTTGAGTCGCCCTCTGTTGTTTGATTATTTGTAGGGAATCGTAGTCGACGTAGTGACAGAGTGTGGTAGGAGCTTTTGTGTGTATCAGCGGGCGTTTTTGCTTGCTAGATCATTCATACGTGAGAGGAAAATAATTAGATACTAGGTCTATTCAACACTTTAAAATTTCACTTTCAAGTTTAATACTCTGAATCCCCAAATTCGTGGCACAGTAATCTAGCAATTTTTAAGAAAATTAGATCTTGCTTAGAGGCTTAAAGCAATTTTGTTGTCTGTTTTTGACTGCTGCAACATGAATGTTGGACACAGTTCCACATAAGTAATGTTTCAAATGTACAAGTCATGTATGTTTCTGTCCATGTTATTACAAGTCATGTATGTTTCCACTCACACTAGTGCTCGGTTATATTAACCTCGCACAACAGATGTGCTGCAACATGAATTGCTGACAATAGTGTTCTCTGTCCAATAAATTGTATTTATTGGACATGAGCAAGAGCTCTGTCACCAGTGTGTCACCATTGATCAGAAAAATATTTTTCAAAATTCACTTGATCGAGATAATTTACATCCAGATGGAGAAATGGAATAGAAATAGGATATTTTATTATCCTAGGTGTAAAAAGCAAATATTTTAAATAAATTTGTTGATTATTTTAGTGATTTCAATCTTCGACTATAGAGGGCAGCATGTCACATAAATTTGCATAGCTCAGCATACCAATGTAGCCCTGTGTGGTATGTTTCTGTCCATGTATAGGCCTATGAGGGAATCAGAGCAGCACTTACCAACTCCTCTGCTCAGAAGTCACTCATTTTAATAGTAGCTAAGATCTGCATTTGATGTACAAATGGCAGCCCCAAATATCAACAAAATAGTCTATAGAAAATTTCACCTTGCTGATCATGTCGTGATGTTGGAAAACATAATTCCAAAAGGTGGCAAAAACAAAATCTGCAATTTACCATTGATTTTGTTGGTATGAGGCATCAAAAAGGATTGTTTACATTTCTTGATCAGCAAGATACAAGATAACTCATTTAGAGCATAGAGGGCTCACTTCTGAAAATTTGTTCTTGTGCGATCATTTTGATCGAAGTGGTAACCTTAATACTAAAAACTACTGGAGTAAAAGTTGCTGCACACACGCGCGTGGTAACAGACAAACTCATTCTGAGGATTCTTGCCATAACATTTAATTACTGACCTCCAGCATGGTTATGTGAGCTTTTAGAGTTAAAATACCCAAGTGAAATAAGAAATTAGAAAATAATGTCCGGGATATCAAGACGTGTTCCAGACAGGTTGTGTATCCGGACAAGCTGTACGAGCTTTTTTTTGGTAATGTATCTGACATTTACAACAAGCTGTCCACGGCTGGTACACAACTGCACAAAGAAGCATGTAAACAGAAACAACAAATGCCATCAAAATCACTCCTTTGGAGTTTGCTAGTGTTTCCCACGATCTACATGTAATCATGTCAGAAGAATGTTAGATTCTACTTTTCCTATAAAACAAAATTGAATATTTTGAGAGTGTAAGAGGTTTTTACCATGCTTCCAATGTTCATCATGGGATGCATGTTATAAGGGAATGCAAAACCCTCTTATACTCTAAAAAATAAATTCAATTGGAGAGTAAAGTAGACTCTAAAATTTTTATGATGCGATTAGACAGAGGGAAATACTATAGAAAACTTCTTTGTTGCAGAGGTAACCGCACATCAGAAAGAGTGATTATGACAAAGCTTGCATTTATGTTAACATGGTTCTCCGTACAGCTAAATACCCAGATGGTGTGTGTGTCTGGACAGGTTGTGTATCTGGACAGTTGATTACAGACAGCCATTAAAGAAGTATACAAGCAGTATTTTCTTAAATTTTCTATAACTTGTGTTAGACTATATTATAGAGAACAAATACTAATAATAATTAGTGTTATTCCAAGAATGATTTTTGTTGAATCCAAAGACAAAAGAAAAGGTTTTACTTTTGTTAAGCGTCCTGACACATGACCCCCCCTCCCCCACCCCATCCTACCGCTCATTGTAAATGTCAGATATATTATAAGCAACGAGCTCATACAGCTATATCTGGACAGATAATTTCAAACAATAATTAGGAGAAGTTTGCATGTAGTATTTGGATGATATTATGATAAGGAAATATTTATAGAGGTTAGCTCTGTATGATGCACAGTTGTTTTGAATTTCTGTGGCAAAAGTGACAACTTGAGTTTTTGTTAGTGCCTGGACATCCCCCCATCATGTGATTGGGGGGGGGGGTAGAGGTTGTCACAGTATTCGAACTGACAATTTGCAATTCATCTAAATACTTTAATGATTTTTATCTCACAGGTCCAAGGTGTGACTGTGGAGTGGAAAAATCTTGCAGGGCTCTTGTAATGGAGGAAGCCAAAGAAGCTGTTATCATGGTGACAGTACCTTGTGACGATGACAATCAGGTGAAGCCTGATCCTCTAAAGACTGTTCTCTGCTTGCCATGCAATCTGTGGTTCGGTGATGTTCTGCAGTTCATCAGGCACCATTCACGACGTAAGTTGATGGGAGAGTTTTTATAGCAAAAATCAACTGATAACACTGGTGGGAAGCCTTTACTATTCTGATCACCATTATTTATGCCTTTGTTTAGCTATGGGGCAGGAAGAGTTCTATTTTTTGTGAAACAAATTTTGTACCCCCTCCCTGTAAAAAGAAAGTTATTGGGTATTTGATCAGCACTAAATCTGGAATTCAGTTTTGAAGATAGCTTTAGGAGTTTAGTTATAGTTCAGGAAATAAGAGTCTTACCCTTTTTATACTGGTTTTCAATTCTAAATAATACAAACAGACTAGTAAGTTATGCAAATTCCTTCAGTCACAGTCATGAATGTAGATATAAATCACTTTGAATGAAAATAGTTTAAAGGGGGTACCCAATGCTGAAACAATGTTAGTTCACTTAAAAGAGCATGATTTTATCAGCAGAAATTCATCTGTCTAAAGTTTTTTAAAAAGTCCTGTTGCCAAGGAAACCCCCAAATGTTGTAAGATTTCAGGATATTTTTGACCCCTCAGTTGTGACCCAGTTTCAACTGGGTACCCACTTTGACGTCAAAATGACGTCAAAGTGGGTACCTTGTCGCGCACTTCTAGCAAAATGCGCGCAAGGTATAATACATGTTGTACAGTTTAGCGCGTAGCACAACTGCTAAGCTGGGTACCCACTTTTACGTCATACCTCATACTCAATTTTTTTTTGGTCAGCTCATAACTTTTCATGAGAAAATTAGCCAAAATGCATTGATTTCGATTGAAAATCATCATATTTTTAATGTTATTCTTCTTAGAATTCTATTCTCGATCATATATCAAAATTTTGTTTACCATTGTGTAATCACTTTAAGATTTCTGGTGATGGAAGTTTCTTTTTTCTAAGGCAAAACACACTTTAGAATTTACTAATTCTTAGCCTGGGAATGCTCATTTTCAGCACATGTTTATTTTATGATTATGACAGCTTAAACATAAGTACTTCATCTTTTTGTAGAATTAATATATAAAGACAAGAAAGCTCTTGGCTAAAAGTGTTTTGCATGGCAAGAATATTATACAAATATACTTGGCCTTGAGAGTTTCTGGTTAAAACTATGGGCAAGAGGTGACTCCAAAATAGTACTATTCACTGAGGGGCTGCGCCCCTCAGTGAATAGTACTATTGGAGTCACCGAGGCCCATAGTTTTAACCCAGAAACTCGAAAATAGGCAGAGTATATTTGTTTTATATTTTGGATCAAAAAGTTACACAAAAGAAGTCAAAAATAGAACAATGACTTACCTATTATCGTCTCTTGATACTTGTGTGGTCTTGGGCTCTTTCGTAATATCCAAATTCAATAAACTCCCAAGTTTTAGCAGTCAATGAAAATGTCTGCAAATGTCAACAGTCTCAACATATTTACACTATTTACATCCTTTTCTTTGTGTTTTTTGTTGGGCATGGCTAATTGTTGTAAAAATTTACAACACAGCCATGGAAATGGTACTGCTAGGGCTGGAGATTCTGCTGATTCATGTTCATTGTTCTGAAAATCCGGTCTGGTTGTGGTTGTTGCAGTGGTGGTTGTGGTTGTTGCGGTGGTTGTGGTGGTAGCTGTTGTTGCTCGAGAACCTCTTCATAATTCAGAATCCGCAGAAGCTGACTGTCAGAAATATCAAGTACAAGATCTGCATCGTCACCATCAGCATCGTCATTTTCTTTTTCATCTGATGTTGCAGAGGTTGATGGTTGATCAGGATGAATTGCAGACAGAGTAGCAGACATCTGATGCTTGGTATGCTCACTAGTACGTGCATAGTTCTTTATCGATGTCTCAGAGCGATGTCCTGATACAGACATTATATCTCTCGATGCATAACCTGCATGGTCTAGCAAAGTGATGCTGGTTGCTCTCAGAGAATGGTTGGTGTAATGCCTTGAACAACCGGCAGCTTCACAAATGACAGTAGTCATTTTCGAGAGAGTCCATTTCCCCAAAGGTGAATTGACATACCACACTTCATCTTCATCAGTAACCCTCTGCTTTGGCCTCTGCCACATCCATTGGCACAGAGGATTCAGTTTAGATAAGTACTTTTTCATGTTCATGACAGGGCATCTAGGGTTTCCTTTGAGAGCACACATTTGTCCTCCTTGACTTTCCTCTTCATCATTTTGATGGTTTTTAGTGTGCATGTCTCTCAGCGTGTAGTATTCGGTGTCACCTTCCCCATGAAGAACAAAATCATTTACTGTCATCTCCCTTACATTTTCCATACCACGGTTCGCAAAGTATATCATGGTGTCTACAAACACCTTTCTTTGCAGACCTTCAGCCGTATCCAAATTGAGATTGGCTTGGATACGTGCCATATCTTCCTCAGAGATAGGGGGGTGATGGTTTACCTTGGCCTTGCCACTGGTCTTCAATTTTACAAGAAGAGCCTTAAAAACCTTGTTAGAACGAGAAAATTGCTCACCCTTTACAATGTCCACTCCTCTGGTTTTCATGAAATGACGTTGAAGTGCAAACCGGATTGCCTGCATTGATTTTTTCGTGTACAAATCTCCCTTCTTGTTCCGTGCACCGGCGTAAAACTGCGACAAGACTCCATCGAGTGCTTCGAAGCTTATATCCTCAAAATCCACTCCCACCTCAGAACAAAATTCGCGGAAAACTGAAAGTCCATACTTGATTTGCTTTTTGGTATTATCACTGTCCACTGAAGTAATGAAATCATCCAAATCTTCGTCATTAAACTGATCGAATCTCCGATTGCTGGGGGCCGCCATCTTCGAACCGTGCAGACGATCGAATGTTGTTTACCTTGAAATTTGTGTATTATCGAAAGCTATAGCTGGCGCTGTGCGCTTATTCGGCCAGTAATCGGACATTGAAAAACGCAGTAGCCGTGACACCACGAGAGTTGCCCGTGGTAGGCTCTCGAGCTCCCGTATGCCCGCTGAATTTGGGTCGGTTGTTGTTTCATCACGAGATGGCCGTGACGTCATTTCACAAATAGTACTACTATTTGTGAAATGACGTCAAAACAGTGACGTCATTTCCCAAATAGTAAACCTTCATGCCAACATTCTGAAATAGCTGAAAATACCGATGATCACGTGAAGGTCTTTAAGCCAATCATGAAAGGATAAATTTTTGATCCAAAATATAATAACTATTAGATTACTAATGACTGGGATTTATTTACCCAAGGTAGCCATATTACTCCTGTTCTTCCTGTGGGCAAGAAAGTTATCAAAACCCCAGTAATGCCAGGTACCCATTTCATAAACCTGGATCAAGAGGGACACATGTGAGCAAAACACCTTGTCCAAGGATGTAAGCAAAGGGCGAGGATCGAACCCAGGAGTTCTAGTATGAGAGGCAAGAGGCTTGACCAATATACCACAGTGCTCCCACATACCACATTTTTCCCACATATCACAGTGCTCCCACATACCACAGTGCTCCCACATACCATATTGCTTCCACATACCACATTGCTCCCGCATACCACAGTGCTCCAAAATACCACATTGCTCCCACATACCACATTGCTCCCACACACCACATTGCTCCCACATACCACAGTGCTCCCATATACCACAGTGCTCCCGCATACCATAATTGCTCCCACATACCACAGTGCTCCCACTATACCACAGTGCTCCCACATACCACATTGCTCCCACATACCACAGTGCTCCCACATACCACAGTGCTCTCACATACCACATTGCTTCCACATACCACATTGCTCCCGCATACCACAGTGCTCCCACATACCACATTGCTCCCAAACACCACATTGCTCCCACATACCACAGTGCTCCCACATACCGCATTGCGCCCACATACCACAGTGCTCCCACATACCACATTGCTCCCACATACCACAGTGCTCCCACATACCACATTGCTCCCACATACATACCACATTGCTCCCACATACCACATTGCTCCCACATACCACATTGCTCTCACATATCACATTGCTCCCACTTACCACATTGCTCCCACATACCACATTGCTCCCACATACCACATTGCTCCCACATAGCACAGTGCTCCAACATACCACAGTGCTCCCCCATACCACAGTGCTGCCACATACCACATTGCTGCCACATACCACATTGCTCCCACATACCGCAGTGCTCCCACATACCACATTGCTCCCACATACCACATTGCTCCCACATACCACATTGCTCCCACATACCACAGTGCTCCCACATACCACATTGCTCCAACATACTACATTGCTCCCACATACCACATTGCTCCCACATACATGTACCACATTGTTCCCACATACCACAGTGCTCCCACATACCACATTGCTCCCAAACTCTTCAGTGGTCTGTCATTGTATTTTGTTTCTCCACAGATGAAATCCAGGGAGAAGCCCAATGCCTCCTCTGCAAAAAGTCTTTTACAACAAAGGTCCACCTGGTTGCCCACTATGAAAACTTCCACAACGTTGAAGCTGTAGCAGCCCCTGCTGTGCTACCAGAGGGTGCCGACAGGGACCAGACAACACATGTGGATCATTCTTACTCCAGGGCAGAAAATGGAATGCAGGGAGATACAGATTTCAGTGCACTGGATGGTGAAGAGAAGAAAGACCTACGAGAAGACACAGCATGTAGAAAGGAGGAGATAGAAGAACTTGTAGGAGGAAGAGGAGAGCAGAGTGAGATACTAGTCCCTGATGAAGCAGAGGAGAGACAAATTTTCGAAGGGGACGAGGAAAAGATAGCATTGGATGTAGGAGAAAATGTTGTTTTGAATGATCCTATCGTTAATACCGGCCGAATGATCCTGAGAACTAGTGGGAATCATCAGGATACTGAACGCTGCTTAAGAACTGTGGATGTAGTTGAAAATATTAAGCAAGGTATGGGGGTTGGGTGTTCCAGTATAGAGGTAGCAGTCATGGATAGTGATGATAAGGAAAAGAATGAAGATGAGCTTGGAGACTCTGGGAGTCCTTGTAAAGTGGATAGAGTGGCAAATGTTGTGAGTTCTAGTCATACAAATGAAGCAGAGGAAGAAATGGATGAGGAGAAGGAGGGGGAAGAAAAGGAGGAAAGCATGAGAAAGGTAACAGAGGAAGATCTTGAAGAAAGAGTAAGTCCTTTTGATGAGCTAGAAGGTGGTAGTACCACCCTAGATTCAATACACTCTGATCACCTTGATGACAATGATGATAGCAATACTTTCATGGAGCAAATTCAACTTGAGACAGGAGTCAACTTCGAAAAGAGCTTTAGAGATGTTGATGATGGGCAGGAAGAGGAGACTCCACTTTCAGATGAAAACTTTGCTGAAGTGGCGTCTGAATACGAGGAAGGAGATTTTCGTTTCATATCTGGACTCAGGCACCGGCAGATTCGCATTGCCAATGCCAATCGAGTGACAGACATTGGTATGCAGGTCTTTATATGTCTCCATTGTGACTTCATAGATAGCGAGGCTGGACTTGTGAAACACATGCAAAAGACACACAAGGCAATCCTGGAACTTGAAAGTACAATGCTACAGTTTTCAAGAGAAGTGCCGACAGATAGGGTCTTTCCAGATAATATAACAGCTGAAGAAGTTATGAGGTTGTCTGAGTATCACAGGAGAAATCTAGAGCAAAAGTTTGTTAAGAATAGGAAGGGTGCTGCAAGAACTGCAGGTGTACACGAGAAGAGGCACCCTGTGTGTGAAGGTGATAGGGAGACATCCACGAAAAAGAAGAGATATGTTGAAAATAGGGTGCCATGTTTGTGTCAGGAGTGTGGGAAAGTCCTGTGTAGGAAAAGTGCCCTGAGGACTCACATGCTAGGGGTCCACAGCCGCTCCAGGAATCACCTGTGTGAGGTGTGTGGGAAAGCATTCCGTGCAGCCTACCATCTTAGCCAGCATCGGAAGTCCCATCGGACAAAGACCTTCAGCTGTGACCTCTGTGACTTCACTTCCGATGTCCGTATGGCTATTTTTGATCACCAGCAGTTGCATCCAAACAAGTTCATCCTTTGCCATGTGTGCGGGACCGTACTCAAGAGCAAGGCTGCCCTCACGCGCCACATGATGGTACATTCCGAAAGCAGGCCTTTTGCTTGCACTGTGACGGGCTGCATGTGGCGCTTCACAAGTGAAGCTTTGTGCAAGGGACATATCGAGTCACACAGCTCTCCAGGGGAATTCATCTGCTTGGAATGCAAACGTCGCTTCCGGAAGCGGCATCACATACGTCGCCACCTCAAGACAGTTCATGGTAAACTGTCAAACAGTGATGCAGATAAGTTTGTTGCTGTGGATGCAAAGGTAGTGCCTTCTGCTGAACAGTTTGATCAGATTCCAGTGACACAGCTCAGCAAGCAGCATATTGTCATCACCACAGATGAACACGGTACTCCTATCTTCTGTGATCAAAATGAGGAGCTTGTATTTGATTCAAAGACAACATCTCTTCTGCAAGTTACTGTCAAACCTCCTGATGGATTGTGATGCTGTCATTGATCAAGAACATTATCTCAACCTTTTGAGCACTGTTTATTTCAGCATAACGGGCATTTCCATAGACCCTAGCAAGAGTTATCTCTGACTTAGTGTTCAGTGAGTTAATTGGACAGCATTGTAATGATGTGTTTGTAATATCTATATTGATTAAATACATGTATGTTGATGCAATATCAAGTGAGAAATGACTATTCCTTGAGTGAAATTAATGAGAGGCTCTTTTGTGTTTTCCATTATGCCTTGCTCAGTGGCTGCGATGCTCCTTGGTAACTGGGCCCTGTTTCATGAAACTTGTTAACAATAGCTACTGAAATCCTTGGATCTGATTGGCTGAGAGCAAATTTGTCATAGAAATGTGGCAGTTACTGATAACGAGTTCTATGAAATGGGGCCCAGATGAAAGCTGGCCCCCTTCTGTGCTAACCAATTTTTGAAGAAATCTTGAATCGTGACATAAGACAGTTTCATTCTAAAATTAGGCTTAGAATATTTTTGCTGGGTTATAATTAGGGTACATATTTTCTGGTTCAGATATCGTTTACCTTTTATATGTAATTGAAACTTGTAAAAAATTCTATATAAATACCATCTATTATAATCCCCTTGCCTACGAAGTTGGAGTGAGATATACATGTAGTAACGCTACTGTCCGTAACAATACTGGTCTGTTTGATAACTTAAATAATGTTTAATGGATTACAATGAAATTCGATATGAAGGTACATAGTATCAAAATACAACTTAAGTTCGATTTCTGAGCATGAGGTCAAAGGTCATAGCTCATTAAATATCCGAGATCAGCTCATTATGTATCCGAAAGTGTGGTTTCTGTTCAATAACATTAATGTTAGACAATTTTAATGAATTTGGTAAGAAGGTACGTTGTATGGAGATAGCCTAAGTTAGTATGTCATAGCTCATTAAATATGCAAAAATAGCTACATATGTAATGAGTATGCAAAAATGTGGTTTCCATTCAATAACCTTAGTAATGTTTGATGGATTTTAATGAAATTTGGAATGAATGTACATATGGTAACAAAATACAGCCTAATTTTGCTTTCGGAGTATGTAGGTCAAAGATCATAACTCAATAAATATGCGAAAATAGCTAATTATGTATCTGAAAATGGGGTTTCCATTCAATAATTTCAGTAATGTTAGACAGATTTTCATGAAATTTGGTATCTTTGATTATGTAGGTCAAAGGTCACATTTTATTGAATATGTCAAAATAGCTAATACATGCAACATGCGAAAATGTGGTTTCCATTCGATATTAAACATAAGTAATGTTGTTGAGTAAGTCAAAGGCCAGAGGTCAGAGCTCATTTAATATGAAAAAAATAGCTATATGTAGATTTATATCCGGCAAGAGGATGCTACACTTTGCATTGCCCTTAATTTATGATTATAAAACAAAACAAAACAAAACAAAAACCTTAATCATTCCTTCATCCAAACACATATGTCAATCCTCTGGATTTATTAGCACTGAAGGAGAGGGGGCAATGACAAAGAGAATTATAAAGAGAGAAAGAGAGTCTGACAAAGGGAAATAACATTAATGAGAGAGAGAGAGAGAGAGGGGGAGACAGAAAGGCAGAAGGAGAATATGATTTCAGAGAGACAGCAAGAGAGATTAATTGGGTAGAGGAAGAGAGAAATAAACTAGAGCAGAGAACAGACAAAAAAAAAAAAAAAAAGATGACAGAATAATGGGGAGAGAAATGTCTTGAGAAAGAGAGAATGGCAAAGAGGATGAGTGAGACATTTGAAGAGATAGGATAGGATGATGGACAGAGAGGGAGAGAGAGAGGGGGGGGGGTGCATGAGAAGGAAAAAAAGAGAAGGAAAAGATCAAGGTGTTCCCTCGTTTGAGAGAACTGTACTGTTGTAAAGAAAGTGAGTGATACATGTATACGTGCAAGATCTCATTGGAGAGAAAAACTCAAGTGGGTCATAACGTCATAACATTATTTGGGCCTAGAGCTGTGGGGAATACAGCATGGGCACTGATTAAGGGGGGGGGGGGATCGAGGAGACAATTCCTGCAAAATTGTTGGGGGTGGGGGACATGAAAGGATATGTCCCACCAAAGTTTGGAGAGAAAAGAAAATGATACCTGAAAAAGCTAATAGGATCTATTTGCCTAAAATTTTAGAAAACAAAATCCATCTGAGGAAAAATTTTCAGCAAAATTCCGGTATGCCCCCCCCTCTCATTTATGCTAAGGATTCTGTCCTTTTCTTTTAAATTTTTCAGTTTTTGCTTGTCAGCAGATATTTAGGTGTATGTTCCCTCCAAAAATATATTTATGGTATGTAATGACACAACTATTGAATGTTAAGAATAAGAAGTCGAGTGCCATGTCCAGCAATGGCAATGCCTTTTTGTTCCGGGAAGAGTAAACATAACTTAATTGAGGCTATACGTTCTGGCCTAGCCCAAAACTCGATCGCGCTAGCTAGCTGACCCCGCCCCCACCCCCCCCCCCCCCCCTCCCCCCGCCTGGCCTCGCCGCGCCGCGCGCGCGCGCTTCGCCCCGGAAGCTAAGAACTTGCGTATGTTTACAATCGCTGTCAAAATTCTCTGCATTGACACAAAAGACCTCTTGGAAACTTCATTCTTTTTCAGGAAAAGTGACCTCAGAGCGGTAAAAGGACATTGTGATGTGACGAATGTAAGTCATTCTTTCTAATATGTTATTTATTTGTATATTCAGATGAATTTTCATTCGGGAAATAATGGCAAGAAAACAAGTGTTGATTAAGATTTTTCGAGTTGTCTTATCGGACTGCGATGTGTCGCCTGAGTTGATCTGAGTGGCCAACTGGGGCAACGTAAATCATCAGACATCATACGGGAGTGAGGTAGGTCTAGTCCTGAATTAGACCGAAGTGTTCTGTCTCTAACTGTCGTCGTTAGCCTCGTATTTTGGTAGGGTCGGCACTCCTCCTTTTTAGAGACAGAAGCGCCCCAGTGCGTTGTGCATGCAATCTCATTGTCGTGGGCACGACAATGAAAAACTAGAGTCTAGATCTATACCCAGTTGTTGGATGTCCGGCATGTCCGGACAGGTTGTATATCCGGACAGTCGATTTTCAACAGCCAATTGAAAAAGTTCACAAGCAAATCTCTTAAATGTTTTAGCACAAACTGTTAGACAATATTATAGCGAACAAAAATTGATGATGATTAGCACAAATCAATGCATAGTTTTTGTTTAATCCAAAGACAAAAAAGAAGGCTTCAGTTTTGTTACGTGTCCGGACACCCAACCCCCCATCCTACCTTAAATCAGCGGTTTTCCCCCTTTATTCATGAATATAAAAATATCATTATACACTGTCTACAGAGTAGACCTAGATCTGTACAATGTAGCTAACCGATTTTATGTTTGATTCCTTTTAACTCTCCATTTTCAGGTAAATCCAGGGTCCTAACGTTAGGTCCTCTCGCAGTCTCGGTTGAAAATCTTGCAGTAGTCAACCTCTATCTCTGTTTGCCTCCGCGCTTTTCACAGGGAGATCAGCGAATTCGCTACTCCTTGCATTTCAACCGGCCGTATTATTCAAACGATCGACCATGTACGTTTGGCCATATACGTACGAACGATGTTTGTGTTGTTGTTGTTGTATTGGTCGCTCGTTAATACGGTTGAAATGAACCGGCCATGAAAAAAGGGGAAAATCGATGATTTGAGGTAGTTTTTCATTGTCTTGCCCATCACAATGAGATTGCATGCACAACGCACCGGGGCGCTTCTGTCTCTATAAAGGAGGAGTGCCGACCCTACCAAAATACGAGGCTAACGACGACTGTTAGAGACAGAACACTTCGGTCTAGTCCTGAATCTCCCGGTCGTCTTCAGAAAAATTAGTTCATGTAACATTTACGACTGTAAAGGTATGCGATAGATTTAGACCTAGATCTACCGGTATGGGTGGCTGTCAGGAAACCTGAAATTGTTTTTTAAGGCTTAAAGCTAAGCCAAAGTTTATCTGACGTTAGACCTAACATTAGGGGATCTATTCGTTAGCATAGCCCAGGGCGGGGGGGGGGGGGGGGGGGGGGGGGGCACTCAGTATATAATGCGTGGTGGGTATGTGGCACGGAGAAGACCCCCATTTTGACACTCATAATTTCCATTCCAAAACATAGCATTTTTATCTTATTGAGAAAAACAAAGAAAACCGTTCCAAAGCATAGCATTCTCTTCTTATCGAGAAAAAAGAAAGAAGACCATCGCCTCTGCGTGAGCGCACCCGGCGACCGTGCCGCCAGGCTAGCTGCATGCACGTATGCCCGTTCCATAGGGATACATACGCACTCACACACAGGCGAATAGTTCCAAAGACCCCCGTTTTCACAAACATTTGTAGTTCCGAAGCCTGTTCCGAAGACCCTCCTTTTCACAAATAAGCCCGTTCCAAAGCCCCCGTTTTTTTTTCTCGCCCGCGGCACATACATGTACCTACCACTTTTGGGGTTGAGTGCCCCCTTGTGTCTTTACCTTAGTTACGGCCACACGTGTGTGGTTGTATCCACAGCATCGACGTGACGATACAGCTACATGTACACTCGTCTGAATTCCCACTTTATACTCTGTGCCGCGACAACTAGTGTACATTTATGTACTGCACAAGTGATGTGTATTCATGTGACGGTATGTGTTGCAACTTGCAAAACTTTGATCGTCACAAAAAGTTTTATCTCTCGATTTCACTTATTGTAAAAACAATATTTTCATTTCATCAGAGACTCCAACCCCAAGCACCTCTTAAGCAGGATTCTCCCGCTGAGCCCCCTAGTGAACGGGAGATTCTGTCTCAATGTGCGCGTAGCCCACATTACCAGCACAAAGTACGAAATTCCTTGCGGCTGGAGGCCACTTTTAGGGCTATAGAAGCATGTCTGGTGCTATCTTAGGCTTATTTTTGAACATATGACAACACTAAATGAGGTAAAAATCCAATGATTCAGATTCATTTTTTCCAAAAAGGTGGTTGGGCGGGAGAAAAAAGGAGAAACGCAGCTAGGGTGGGAGAAATTCAAACTCAAGCAGGAGAGCGTGAAATTTTGTGAAAATGGACTCAAAGCGGGAGATCTCCCGCCGAAAGTGGGAGAGTTGGAGTCTCTGCTTCATTCTCATCTGATCGGCGAGCAGGTGACAATAATGAAGTAAAAATATTGTCTGTATGTCAGTGAATTTCAAGAGATAAAAGTTACCTCTGTGACGATCCCAATTTTTGTGATTTTGTAACACACCATTGCATGAATGTACATGTGCACATCGCTTGTGCAACTTGCAAGCGATATCGCTGCAGAATTATGTTGATTCCTGACTTGGAATTTCATATAAATCATTTTTTTTGGCGGAAAAATTATGCACAAACTGAATGAAGAGTTGTCCACGATGACATCACAGATGCTGGCTAAGTTGCCAACTCAATGATCCCCATAATAAGGATTTATTTAAACTTTCAAAATTTGTAACTCTCGAACAAATCGTCTGATTTTGCTCAAAACTTTCACTGTTTAATCTTTCTTATTCATCCTCATTCTCTAAAAGCACACTGATGCCTGGGTTCCATTCTCCTTTAAACAACATTTGTGATCACAAATTTCCATGTTGAAGGTCCTGATCGAAAATATATGACATGTATCTTCATTTGTAGCATATGCATTCGTCACTTGCTTCCTTTTGCCAAAGTAGGGCAGTAATTGTTGCCCAGGGACAGTTTCTTTTGCAGTACCATTGCATGACTAGAACTCAACTTTACGTTTGAAGATTGTTTCTTCGTGAGGAAACCTTTGTTGCCATACAGTACATGCTTATGGTGGCCCTGAAGTATGTTCAACAACAGGTCATGTGCAACGTGAATTTTGCGGCCAACTTTGCATCCCAGTCGCGAAATTCGCGTCCCATGATGCAAATTTTGCGTCCCAGTCGCGAATTACACATCCTGGGTCATGAATTTTGCATCCCAAGTCACGAATTTCGTGTCACGGGTCATGAAATTTGCATCCCGGGTCATGAATTTTGCATCTCAGGTCGTGAACTTCGCACCATGGGTGGCAAAATTTGTGACTGGGACGCAAAGTTCGCGTAACGGGTCATGAGTTTCATGACTGGGACGCAAAGTTGGCCGTGAAATTCACGATATACACGACCTTTTGTCGAGCGTACTTCAGGGCCACCATACGTGCTTCATGTATTTCCATTTCAAAACTTTAGGTTGAAGAAAAGTGTAAACTCAGTAGGAGAAGGCCAGAGCAGTTTGATGTTACAATCTTGGATGTGATATGTGTAAGGATTTGCAAGGGATTTGGAAGGGTTGGCAAGGGATTTGGAAGGGTTGATAAGTAGAACTGAAATGTAGATCTGATAGGATGGTGGCATAACATTATAAATGTTGATACGCATGAATTGCTACAATGTTTTATTTTTAGATTCATGTCTTTGAGCTTGTTGTGGTGTATGCCTCAATTCAGAAAATTTATGGCGTTATCTTTCACAGCAAATGCTTGACTAACCTTGATAAAACCATTGCTTTGTCAAAAATTCCACCCCATTTAAATTATTGTACAAATTGAACGTGCCATTAAACCTAGATGTACATTCAAATAACTCATCAGCATAAAACCATGAAGTTAACAATGAATTAACTTTTTGTCCTTTGTTTCTATTCAGGGAAATGATTCATAAATACAATTCCACATTTGACCAACTTTTCTTTCTTCTCTTTCCAGATTTGGATACATGACGTATGCTTGGTGCCAATTGGAATGTAGAGTACATGTAGGAGTCTTGTGTGTGTTCTGGTTGTACACTTTGACATTAGGCTCTTTCAAAGAGTTCTATCACAACAGGAAACCTTTTCATGCCATCAAAATGTGGAGATACTGGCTCTAGCAGCTAGCCAGCAGTTTATTTTGAAACAGTGGTGAGCAAGTGAAGAGAGTTCGGCTCAAAAGACTCCTGCAGGCACCATGGCAACTGCGGGCCATGCTCACTTTCACCACATCAGTGAGATTACAAGCAGCCTGTACCTCACCAGTGCATACGGTGCCAGTAGTCCAACGGCTCTGCGTGCCAAGGGGATAACATGCATCATCAATATCTCCCTCTCGTTCCAGACGCCTACACCCAAATTACGCGACATCGAATTTGTCAGGATAGCCGTGGATGATATTCCTACAGCGCAGCTCGGTGTGCACTTTGATCGCATCGCGGACAAGATCTACAGTGTGAAGAAGAGTGGCGGGAAAACCCTTGTGCATTGTTATGCCGGTCGCAGTCGATCGGCATCTTCCGTCATGGCGTACCTCATGAAATACGAGCACATGACTCTCAAACAAGCTCACACTCACGTTAAAACCCGTCGGCCCGTTATTCGCCCCAATCCTGGGTTTTGGAAGCAGCTGATAACGTACGAGCATCGCCTGTATGGTAAGAACAGCGTGAAGATGATGTACACTCATGCGGGGGCAATACCAGACGTTTACGCACATGAGCTGCAAAATTTTGTGCATTTGTGAGAGAGGTCTTTTTATCGCCGACTGGTAAAGCGAGAATTCAAACTAATTATACGTCAGTATCCTCTCTAGAAAAGAATAGTTTGAAGATAAATCTATGCAGGGGCAATACTGAACATTTTCACCTCGAGGAGCTGAAAATATTTCTACATTATGAGAGAAATCTATTCATTACCGAGTGCTAATGTGAGGAATATATGCCGTGTGAGCTTGTTTTTTAATCTTTATTAAGATTTTGCAATCTTTTGAACCGTCATTCTTCATATGAAATCATGGTATCAAGTTGATGATACCTTCTATAATCATGGAAAAGTTTGAAATGAAAGTGGACTTATCTTTGCCCTGCATGTATCTCTTTAAGTTGGGAATCCTAGATCCAATGGACTGGCTAGCTTGAACATGAGGAAACACTGTTGTGATATGTGTGGAATTGTGATAACAAATTACATGTAGTGCGAAAGCAAGAGTGGAACAAAGATTTACATGGGAGCATTGAGGTGATGTCCTGGATAATGTATGCAGTTTCCACTGCCAATGCCATCAACGCAGAGAAGGTGCCTGCTTTTGGCTCGCACATGTATTAAAGATGAATGTGCTACTCAGGGTTTTCAGAAAGATATTTTGGCACATGAGCACACTGGCATTTTTTTTTTCTTATATGGTGAACAAGGATATTTTTGAAAATTCGTAGAGCAATTAAGGCCACAGACATATGTGCATGTGCTGTGACTGAAGTTTGACACACAGTTAGAAAATGTGCTTTACTTTGAAACTGATATTTTATGCATGCATGGAATTAAGGTTTTCATCAGCGTTATGTTAGCAGCTTTCCAAATTCACTGTTTTGTGTGCTTCCCTTTCAAAGTCTGAACTCTAATGTTTATATTGCAATGAGTGTTGTATGCATTATACATGTATGTCTAAAGCTGATATTTGTTTGTTACATTATTATACTGAAGGAGATCACATGAATTTAGCATGCAGTAAGACAGACAGTTGTACATAATTGATTTATTCCCATGTATGTTGCTTGAAGACGCATCTGCAGCACGACATTATTGGATTGTCGTCACAGGGTTGTATGCGCAGTATTTAATGTCATACTGTACATGTAATGTCAGCTGTTATCCCCTTCCCATCCTGTAATGTGTGCTTCTTTTTTTAAAACTCTTATTGTGCTTACGCCACATACATTTTTGCCCTGAGGCTTGAACCCTTTAGTGTCAGTGGTACGTATAGATGTAACAAACTTTTTTTGTGTTTTATCTACTTTGATTTAATAAACAGATTTATGTTGAGCTTTTTTCATATTGATGTATTGAGCATTCAATAAATCATATTAAAAAATATAGGTTTACGTTATCATTTTTTGACATTTTTTGCGAAGCCTACACTTTATTTACAAAACCACCAAAACCCTTGGCATTGAGAGGTATTCGGCCTGGTACCAGAAGAGTTAAAGGTCTAACCTCATTTTTTTGTATTGGGCCATTCCAAAATACATTTGATTACTTGGTGCCCCACACATCACTATTGAGGAGTTCTGAACATTAACTGACATCATAGTATGATGTTTCGATCACATATTTCATCAGATAAAACTTAGTATTGCTATTTAAATACATGTCATACACTTATTAAAGGGAAATAACCCAAATCTGGAGAAGTGGTTCTTGTTTGTAATGTACATGTATTGTATGTGTCAAGATGCCTCGGACTTGCACTACATGTATGTATACATGTACATGTAGTAGCATCCACAACATATTGTTGTTCATGTATCTAGAGCTCATATTTATTTGTAACTTACATTCTTGCAGGAGATCACACGTGTAAAATACATTAGTCCTATCATCCCATTTATGTTGCCTGAAGGCACCTGTACATGTATGTCTAGAACACATAATTGGATTTTTGTTACAGCGAGAAATATGCAACGCAGTATGTGGCAGTAATCAATGTCTCTGTACCAGAATGAATACCAAGAATAGTAAGTTGTCAAAAGAAACATTGTATTCTAAAGTAGTATAAGCTGGCATGCATCCATTGTCCAAAGATATTTGCCCCAAACATAAATCACACTTTTTTGAAAACATGGCATGTTTTCAGTATTGTTACAAATCCATTCCCCTTACATCTACTTGCCATAGTTTACTGCATGCTTTAACTTTGAAGGAACACTCGTGGAAGAAAGTCTGAGAACATCGATATTGCTTGCTTTGCATGCCAAGTCACCTTCAAGTACATGTAGGGAGTTTAATAGAGGGAAGTGATCTTAAAGTGTGTTGTGAAGTTGTTCACAGATAGGAGCAGTGTGGTAAAAATGTTCCTTTTCATTGTTGATCATTTAAAAAACATAAAAAACAAAAACTTATGTAATAATATATTGTGTGCTAAAATTACAGACAATACATGTACATATCACATACTGGTACGGTTCACAGTTCTATATCATAATGAGGAATTCATATACATGTATATGTATGATATGTTTGAACAAAGAAATGAATGTAAAAATAACAGACAAGAAATACATGTATCTGATGTATCTGTGTATTTTGTAATCTGCACTTTGAATATGAACATATGAACATTTCTGAGTTTGGTTGCATTTTCTACATCAAAATGTAAATGGTATACTCAGCAATTTATATGTTTAACATACGTGTACAGTGTATTGTCATGTTCATGTTGTTGGTTTTTCTGGCAAGTTTTCTTTCTTCATTGGATGATTTTCGGCAAAAGTTTTGTCAGCACATGTATTCAAAGATCAGAAGTATATTTTGCTCTTTCTTTTTGAGTGATCAAACTAAAGATTTGTGTAGAAAAAAAAAAATTATGAAGTACTGTTATGATTTGATTTCAGTATACATGTACATGTCCAGTAACACACATTTTCCATGGACCCTTGTTCCTCGGTATTTGAGGGGTTAATGTTATTTATCAGAGAACTGCAATCAGGATATTCTAGTTAGATCAATATGTACTGTACATGTTGTATATTGTATGTATGGGATGCCGTTGCTTCTTTTCCGAACTTGATTATAGCGTACTGGTATTCGGTATTTCTCAACAATTCATGTCTTACATAGGTCTCATAGTTTTCTATTTTGAGAGATTTGAGAGTTTTGGGAGCAAATTGCCCCTATTGGCTCTGTTGATAATACATGTATTTACTGATTGCTGTGCTGCATGAAATGTCTATGAAATTTAGCTTGCGGAGAGTATGTTGTTTTTTCCCCCACACTTTGGTGAAAGGTTTGGTCCATGCAGTGCAATATATTTTTTAAGTTGTCAGCGATGCTACCAAAAATGTTGTTTTTTATGCTGTTTATTTTTCTGAAATACATTTTGAAGTGACGTTTCTAGGTTGAAGTTTGCCATTTGATTTTGCTCATTTGTGTGCATTTTGACATTTTTTTTTTTCAGTGGTTATTTGAACATTGATGAATACAGAGTTTTGTTTTGTTTTGATTTGATAAAGTTAGCACCATTCATTTTGGAGTGGAAGGCTGTTCTTTTGGACATAGAGGAGTGATCTAATTGTATTCAGTTGTGCATGAAGAAATTCTATGAAAAAAGAAGTGCATTGGGCTTGTTCTGTTCAGTATATATTTACAGGCACCTCCCTCCCCTCCTTAATGACCATTACATGTACATGTATATAATCGTAAATGGACTCTTTACAATTCTGCCACTTTTATTTATCTAGATTTTTTAATCCTTTTTGTATGTCTAAATTCTGATTTTTAAAAAAATCGTTTTACATGTATCTATGCTTGTTATAATGAGGGTTTGCTTGTAATGGCTGGTAAGAGAGGAAGAACTGCTGATAAAAGGTTGGGGAAAAAATTCCATTGTGTATTCATGAAAAATTGAATTTGCTGTTAATTGCTTGAAGGTTATCTGCGGATGTACAATGTATGCATGACTGAAAAATAATAATAAAACTAAAAATACCGCCAAAATTTGTTTTTGTATTCTGTTTGAACTGTTTGCTCTCTCTTTTTGTCTCTCTCTCTCTCACCAATGATAAAAAAAATTGTTAAACTCGTTTCATGTACCCAATCAATCATCAGTTAACCCATAGAAGTACAGAGCTTTTCAGAGGTCTAAATTAATCATCTTCAATCCTCAAATTGGCAACAACTATTATTTTTTTCCACTCTTACATAGTTTGAAAACAAAAAATATAGACATAACATGAACCCAAATGAATTATGAATGTAAAATTTAACCGGAAAATGCCAATTTGAACACGGAAATAGGGATTATATAATATTCACTGCGTTGCCAATTCAAAGACTTTAATGATTAGTTACATTTAAGCTACTCTAATTCGAAAACGCAACATCATACTACATTGAATATGGACTCAAAATTTTCAGCAAATTTTTCTCATTCTACTCATGTATAATGTGTCATGCCCAGCATTCTGGACCAACAGATACTGCCAAAGTGTCACCTAAAGGAGAAACTCTACGTCTATGGGTTAAAGTACTACTGTATTTCCTGTAGATAAAAGAAACATTTTCATTTTTCATCGTTTAATCTATGTGTAATATATTCAACAGAGCTATGAAATGTAAATAACAGTGTACAGTACGTGTAGATTCCTAAGTTTTATTAACTACTTGCATGTACCTTGCCAAATTTTTCTAATCCCTCATATTAAAGAGGGCTTCTGATTCATAAGCATTTTGATCACCATCTGATTACAGGGTTGCATTATGATATTATATTACATGCATACATTGTTTATATGGTTCACATATGCATACATGTACATCTCACATAAACCGTGTAGTGCAAAAAATTAATTTGTGCACAAGCTCAGTAGCCTACAAACATGTACAGATCAATTTATGTGTTTTACATTCAATATGCAATATAATGCATGTATATTTACCTCATACATGTAGCAAGACAGAATGTTGCTCAGTTCTAAATCAATCAGCTTTCTGTCCTCAAATTGGCAACAGTCATTCTTTCTGCTCCTACAAATTTTCAAAAAAATGACAGCGCTTAGCTGCTTACTATAGGGACCAATGTGACTGAAAGTACCAAAATTTAACAGAAAACTGCATATGATTTGTCCACAAAAGATTGAACTCCAGTGCCAGTTACATGTAAGAGCGTTTAATGGTTGTGATTAAATTGCTCAAATTATAAAATGAACAGTAAAACTTGCTACATATTGGAAATAGCCTCAAATTTTCTGTTATTTTTAAAAAGAAATCTGTGCTCATGTATGATCGAATTCCAAGCACTGGAAAAAAAAAAGATAAAAGCAAAAATCATCATTAAAAGGAGGTAGTGTATTGGGTTCATTGGAGACTGCCCTGCTTTGGCAAAAGGAAGCAAGTAACAAAAGTGACATTTCCTGTATAAGAGCAAAATGTATCTGCCATTTACACTGGCATCAGTGAAATGCCATGATGTCTTGCCTAACATATCTCTTAGCAGGATGAGTGTTCATGCTTAGAATTTGGCCCGAAAGAAGAGCACGCTAGGCAAAATATGAAAATACAAATAATTCAAATTTGGTTGATACGTCACTTGCTTCCTGTTGTCAAAGTAAAGCACTGTACATGTAGGCCTAAATGGTTAATCTTCTGGGCAGGGGGATCATTTCTATTTGGATGAAGTGTATCCTTGCCATCTGACATTTTGTGTGATCGTGCAGCAGATTACAGACTGGGAGTAGGGTGTATTATTGAGAGCAGCGATGAATGACATTTCTTAGCCAGCTGGCAAGCTGTACATGTATTATACTCCACTAATTAGTGATCAACATCAATGAGCCTGTATCATGTATGCACTCATTGACAGATTTAAAGGTACAGTACAAGATCCCTTTTGCAGGCAAAAAAAAAAAAAAAAAAAAAATGAAATACGCATCTGTACAACTGGGGTAACGGTATTCAGTTCAATTCATATATTTTGTGCAAAACAAAATATATTATAATATAACATTAACATAAAATATGTACACCTGTATGTACAATATTCTACGGGGCTTTCCACAAAGGTTAGAAAATCTGTGAGTTAGTATTAAATGCTGAAGTACATGTACATACAGAAGAAATTACTGTCTAAATTCCTCCCTCATTACCAGTTGACATGGCAAGCTGTCGGTATATTGTGCTTTAATTCATAGTGATCTACATACATCACTGAACCATGCATAATGTGAAGTCACAGATGTGTATAAACTTTAAAGCTACTGTATTGCTTTTTGTAAGTCAAACACAACAACAAATCTAACAAAAAAGAAACAAGAAGAAGAAGAATTGTACATTGACAAATTGATACATTGAAGAAACATGGCGCTCCATGGAAGAAATTACTAGTAGTCCTGTTTGAAAACTCCCCTTCAAGTGCACTGTGGGAATGTCACCTTTTGGGGCTAGATTTTGGATGGAATTTTAGATGGGGTACCCAATATTTTGGGGGCTGTAGGGTGTCGACTAAAATACATGTACGGTCCTTGCGATCTGTATCAGATACAATGATTCTGTGATGAAATCAATCTTGATTTCTCTTTGAAATTATTATTATTATTTTTTTTTTTTGGGGGGGGGGGTTGATTTTGTCCATAAAAGAAGTTGGAAAAGTTGATTAGTCGGATTGAAATGTAGGATTTGAACAAGGCTATAGCCATAATGTGTCTCGCCTTGTGCAATCATTCTTTTGTAACGTTTGACCTTTGGTCTGCATACATGGCCTTTGACCCCAAATAACACTGAGGTCCCTGTAAAGGTATCTACCATCCAAGTGAAGATTACAAAAGGGCTTATGATTATTCGAATGTTATACCAATCCCAATAGAAAATGGCAGGTTCATTTTGATATTTTGATCTCACTCTGGAGCAATTAAGTGCCATGAGCGCCCAGCTGAGGTGGATACCAGCACTTTACAAGAAGCCTTCGTCATCATCATTTGACTTACCAAAAATTTCTACCAAATGGCAATAAGCGATTGACATAGAGAGAGAAAGTGTTGATTTTAGCAAAAATCATTGGACCAAATGGGAATATACAAATTTGCTTAGAGCTTTGGGAGGTGAAGATAATGGCAGAAATCATTGGACCAAATGGATATAAAGAAATTTATTTTAGAGAGATATATTGATCGTGACAAAAATCATTAGACCAATTGGCAATAAAACAAATTTGATTTAAGAGGGGAAGATAGTGGCAAAAATTATTGGCCCATATGAAAAAAAAAAGACTACTTGCTTTGAGAAGTAAAGATAGAGGCAAAAATCATTAGAACGAATGGTAATAAACAAATGTGCTGTGAGAGGTGAGAGGTGAGGAAGATAGTGGCAAAAGTGATTCTACCAAGAATTATTACTAGTTGACTCCTTGATTCTACCAAATGTCAATAAACAAAATTTAGATTGAGTAAAATTGTGACACAAATCATTAGACCAAATGGTAATAAACAAATTTGCTTTGAGAGAAGATAAAAATATTGGCAAACATTATTGGGCCAAATGAAAAAAAGCCAACTCACACTCATGTGAATACAGATACAAAAATCATTGCACCAAATGGATATTAAAACATGTAGGGAAGATAGTGGTAAAAATCATTGGGCCAAATGGATATAAACAAATATGCAGTGAAAATCGTGGCCAAAATCATTGGACTAGATGGATATAAACAAAATTGCGGGGAAGATAGTGTCAACAATCATTAGACCAAATGGCAATAATTTGCTTTGAGAGGACTGGTGATGAAGGTAGTTGCAAAAATTATTGGGCCTAATGGAAAAAAGGCCAGCGCACAATGAGAAGCGAATATACATGTAGAGGCAAAAATCATTGGACCAAATGGATTGAAGAAATTTGCAGTGAAGATTGTGGCTAAAATCATTAGACCATGTGGCAATAAACAAATTTGCTTTCATACACGACCGAAGTCATGGGGGAAAAATCTTTCGATCAAACAGACTTTTTTGCCACTATCCTCACTCATTGGCGTATATCCCGAGGGGGGGGGGGGATGGGGATTGGGGATATATCCCCCACTTTTTTCGAGAGGGGGGATGGTGTGTACAAATATCCCCCCGCTTTTTAAGGAAGAAATGACATTTGAATTAATCAGTTAGTAAAAATTTTGATAATCTGCGATAAAGAACCATCATATTTTAGAATTTCTATTTGAAAATGCGACTGAAAACCAGAAAAGTGGTTATTTTTGGCTCGTTCGCTTCGCTCGCTCATCATATTTCAGAATTTCTATTTGGAAATGCGATTGAAAAATCAGAAAAAATGGTAATTTTTTGCTCGCTCGCTTCGCTCGCTCGCAAGATAATAATCAAAATGTGAGTAAGGGGGTCTGTGCAGGTGGGTGAGGGCGTGTGTTTATACTTAAGTGTGAGTTCGACAGGAAAAAAAAAATCGGCAAAAAAGTCGATCATTCCCCCCCCCCCCCAAAGTGGATTTAGCCGATGTCCTCACTCCTCAAACATTGTCAAAGCAATTTTCTCTGTCGTCATTTGGTCCAATGATTTTTTTCCCACTATCTTCCGCTTCACAATTTTAAGTAGGTTTATTGTCATCTGGTCGAACGATTTTTGCTATTATCGTTACTACACAATGTAAGTTGGCCTGTCATTTGGCGATTTTGCCGCTTCTTCACCTCTCATAGCAATTTGTTGATTGCCATATGGTCCAATGATTTTTGCCAACATCAACATTTCTCTCTGTAAATTTGCCATTTTATTGGTAGAATCATGAAACTATCTTTATCAGCGCTCATTTAGCAAATTTGTTTATTGCCATTTCGTCCAATGATTTTTGCCACTACCTTCATTTCTCAGTGTTATTGGTCTATTTCATTTGGTCCAATGATTCTTACCAATATATTTTCAACTCTCAAAGCAGATGTGCTTATTGCCATTTGGTCCAATGATTTTTGCCGCTTTCTTCCCTTTTTAATGTAAGTTGGTCTATTTCCATTTGGTCCAAATATCATTTTTACCTCTCAGTGCAATTTTTTTGTTAATTTCCATTTGGTCCAATGACTTTTTGCCATTTTCACTACCCAGTGTAGACTTGTCTTTGGTTGAGTGATTTTTCCACACCTCTCAAATTTATTGATTTTCATTTGGTCTAATGATTATCTTCACTTGACTCGTTGGTCCAATGATATTTGCCGCAATAGTACTTCCCATTTTAACTTTCTTGGCTTGTCACTCGGTTAATTGATTTTTCCATGCTCTCAATGCAATTGCAAATTTGGTTATTCCCATTTGGTCCAATGATTTTTGTCACGATCTTCCCCACAAATTTGCTTGTATCCATTTGGTCTAATGATCTTTGCCACGATCTTTCCATCAAATTTGTTTATATCCATTTGGTCTAATCGTCTTTACCACTATCTTCCCCATTAATTTCTTTATATCCATTTGCTCCAATGATTTTTGCCTCTATATTCACTTCTCAGTATGAGCTGGCCCTTTTCACTTTGCCCAATAATTTTTACCATTATATGTATCTTTATCTCCTCTCAAAGCAAATTTGTTTACTACCATTTGGTCTAATGATTTGTGTGTATTGTGTTTGCTCTTGTCAGTTTTACTGTATTTAAAAAACAAAACAAAACAAAAACTATGTATACATGGTTTGGTGGTTTATTTATAATTTCTATACAGCTCTAGGGCCAATCTTCACAAGCTTTGCTTATCTTTGGGGTTCTTCCGATTTTACTTTTAAAATCCTTTCATATCATATATGTACACACCTCACAAAAGTAGCTAACCACTTTGTCTTTGGATCATAGTGCAAATATGGAGTGTTGCATCGGACAACTTTTAATAGAATTAGAAAGAAAAATTTAATTCTAAACATTTTGACACTTCATTAAAGTTGACAGCCAGAATCCATTCTGTGATTAGAGGCTGCCATATCAATAGAAATTGCTGCAACTTTTATTTTGGGAATATTTGCATATGAATCGCCATTTGCTCAAATTCTTTATCGATTTCAACAAATGAAGTGTCAAAATGTTTGAAATCAAATTTTCTTTCAAATTCTGTTAACAATTGTCCGATACAACGTACAATATTTGAGCTACGATCCAAAGACAAAGTGGTTAGTAGCTTTTTGTGAGGTATGTATTTTACTTCGTTGCTCAATGGAAAAGAAATGAATTAAATGAAAAACAGTGCTATATACCACCACGTGTTAGAAGGGTGGGATGGGGGTTGTAGTATCTTCTTTTAAGGCTTTTATTTCCCTCCTCCCCATTTCCCCACAATTTATGTTTCCCCTTGCTTTCCTTTCGCCCTTCTCTTTCAACCATTTACGATTGGGGCGGCGGGGTTCCCCTTGTTCCCATCCACGCAGAGATGGGAAAGTTATTATACTACTCGTTTATACCAGCACTATTTTCATTATTATAACGTTCAAAGGTTATGCATGTTTATTTTATTGCATAGCATGATTTCGATCAGTTGATGTTTGCTTGCTATTCATCATATTGTTTAAAAACTGTTTTCCAAAGTTCAAGTAAGCATCTATTTTTATTTTTTTATATTTTGCTCTTTCCCACTATTTACATGCACCACTTCATAAATAAGTTTACTCAAGATAGAATGCAATTTTATGTTGAATAGATACACAGACATCATTGATTCACAGGGAATTTTAATGCTCAAAGGTTATGCATGTGTCTTTTATTGCATAGCATGATTTTGATCAGTTGATGTTTGCTCGCTATCCATCAAATTGTTTAAAAACTGTTTTCCAAAGTTCAAGTGAACATCTATTTTTTTTTTTGCTCTTCCTCACTATCAACATGCACCACTTCATAATTACAGATTATTCAAGATAAAGTGCAATTGTATCTTGAATACATACATACATACATCATATTGAGAGGGGACTTTATGCTTTCATTACCACAACAACAAAATAATATACTTTTCAAAAGCCAAGGTGTCGTGACTTCATTAGCAAGCTGGTCGCCATCTTGGGAGGACAGATAATCATACAGCAGCATAATGAGAGAAAATGGCCCTCATAGGAGGTAAGATTTTATTTCATAAATAAAAGCTTAATTGAAACGAAATATTGGTACGCAGGCCTTCTGATAATGGCCCATCTTCTGAACCTAGATTTAACTTGAACTGTGGTCAGTTTGGTTTAAACCCAGTCTAAACCTGCCCTTCAAACTGGAGTTTAGATAATCACATTCTGAACTCTGGTTTAACTTAACTAGTCTAGTGCGGTATTACTTTGTACAGAAATATAGCCTGGATTTGTGGTTTAAGTCAGTTTAATCTAATCAAAGCTCTGGTTTGACACCGATTGGAGTTTAAGTTAAACTGGAGTTCTGAATACGGGTCAATAAGTTTAGCTATATATGGAAAAAGTAGACTTCTGATATTGGAAATTGCTTATTACCTCAGAATGTGTTTGTACTGGTTGGCAGATTTGAGGCAGTTTTTAAAAAGATTTCATGGGCAATGCTGGGCATTTTGCTTCCATTTGACTTCGTGGCATTTCCATTTAACGTGCATGTTTAAAAATATTAAAAGCATCAAAATAACTCTCTAAGATCAGCTGCGGAGACACCATCCATTTACTGCATGAAAACAATGCCTACCAGAGACTGGGGAGCATTCAGGTTGGGATGGGACCCGTTCTGAGCAATTTGTCTCACAGCTGGTTCATAAATTACCTGCCAACTGTTCCTACTGAATAGGAATATTCTTATTTGGAGGGGGGATTGCCATTTTAACCCATGTGTTCCTATTTCTGTAAAAAATTGTCTGTAGTATTGAATAGCAAATTTACGAATGTTCCTATTTCTGAATTAATGTCTTAATAGTTTGTTCCTATTTCTTGGCTGTCAGGGTTGGCAGGTATGTATGATTGACTGATTGTTGATTGAAGAAAGCCATACAAACTTATAACTTCAACATGTTTTAAGAAAACTTCTAAACTCTGCAATTCTGAATTGAGTATTGTATACAAAATATGGAGAAGTGTGCTTGTTTTTTTTTTTTTTTTTTTTTTTGGGGGGGGGGGGGTATAATATAGTAGTAAGTAGATGAGGTGGGCTCCCATATGGGTTTGAGGTGAGTTCCTAAGAGCATTTTGCTTCCCCAAACAGGAACCTTTCAAGCGCCTACTGGTATTTCACTTCCACAGGATCACAGTGCTGTTGGCTTGTTGATCAGTAAAAGGTTATTATTGAAGAATCAGACTGACCAAGACACAGCATACAGTCCTCTAAATGATGGTATACAGAGCTCAGAGAAAGGACATCATTTTGATGAGATAATTACCACCAAAAGGGCAACAGACTCTTTCTCTACTAAACAAGTAGCGCACCGTCTTCCCTTCATTTTGAGACTCACTTTCAATGAAACTAAACAGCAACCGTTCTGCATGAAACATATCATCTGGAATCCTGAATCAAATGTGAACGTCAGGGAATAAAGCGAGCCGATGCATGAGTTTCCCACTGAGCAATGCGTAACATTTAACATTATCATTTTTTGTTGTTGCAAGACTGACCAACTAAAGAGAACAAAAGTTTTCTTTATTCTACTATAACTGCTTAGAAGAACAACATTTTAACAGGAGAGAGACTTGTGATGAAGTCTTATTCACTAGAAAAAGGAGATTTCACGGTTTTTTTTTGTAAATATTATCAGGAGGTTGGACCTTCTTCTCTCATTGATCATCTCAACGTGTGAACTGTCTTCACTTTTGGTGTGTTCAAATGACTGTTTATCATAATCAGGTATTATTTTATAGGGTTTTCTGCAAACACTATTAAAAGAAGCGGACCTTCTTTTCCGGATTAGCTTACAGGTGTACATCTTAATGAACTACATGAATTGGTGTCAATATAAATGATTATGTCTAACGTATACAGTGTTAATGAGGAGTTATTATAACATGGTGCAATACAAATGTAAGCATTAGAAGCTGGACTGTCCAGGCCATATTACATGAACAAGCTATATTTCTCATTAACAATTTGTATTTTTATAAGTTGGAAATTAGCTGTATTGTGCTGTTGCAAGCACTTGGGAATAAATATTTCTTAGTACTCATAGACATATAATACTGCACCAGTTTAAGTTGAGACATCTATACAATTTTCTTTATCTGCCTTAAAGTTTTAAAGTATATCTTAAGACATGGATAAGTCACAAAATCTTGCGAGAAGTGTATTGTTTTTACTCATTATCTTTCTAGCAATGATTCCATCATCTAGATGCAATTCAAGAGTGAAAGTTATAGAGGGGAAAAGAGTGAAACTTGAATTTCCATACCCATGTGACAGCAATGAGATCACAATACACCTTGTAAAAGGAGCTGCTGCTCTTTTTTACAATTCGGCTCAGCCAGGATATCTTAATTTGCCTGAAGATGAATTGAATAGGTTTAGTGTGAAAGAAAAAGACTGTTCAATTCAGGTTGAGATCAACCCTGTAATGAGGGATGATAAAGGTACATACCTATGTCAAGCATACAAGGATGGTGTCTTACATGGAGACTTCATTAGAGTTAAGTTGAATGTGGATTATCCTCCTGGTAAAGTATCATGTGTACCTAGTGGTAAGAATACAGTTGGGGACTGGGTTCCACTGGAATGTGTAGCTTCTGCAGGCAGTTTGGCTGGTGAGATCATCTGCTATCAAGATGCAAAAAGACTGCCTCCGTACAGTGAACTCGTACAAAATGGTGAAATTTTGGAACAGACTGTTTGGGTTACAAAAAAATATCCCATATTTTGTTGTTCATCTTTGCTCTATCAACCTAAAGACATGTGTGAATGCAATGATTTTGCATGGGATCCTTCTCATACCAGGAGTGCCTTACATCCCTGTCCTTCCACCATACCTAGGCTACGTACAACTATGAAAGATCAACTCGGCGAAAACAGTATAGATCGTTCCTTCCATAAAATAACAAATCCAAATCCAAATCCAAATCCAAACATCATGAGCACGGTCCATGAACTCCGTTGGTGGTTACTGGGTTGTGTAATAATAATTATAATACTTCTGGCAGCCATTCTTGTCTTGGTTACAGCATGTCTCTGGTGTAAAGCTGGATCAAATAACACACATTTGACTGAGAAGAAAGATGAATATACAGAAACAAGTGGATTGAGAAGTGAGGTGCAAGACTGCGCATTCCAAATATCAGAGAAAGAAATTGTTTGGGCAGAACTCCGGAAAATAGAGGAAAATTGGCAAAGGCCATGGACTAATTTGAGCAAATCATTTGGAGGACGTCAGTTTATCCCGCAAGACAAGATTCAACGCAAGCCCACAAGAGCGTATGATTACACGAGGAGTATGGAAGCATTCAAAACTGAATTGTCACAAAGTCCATTGTCACAAGATGCTTTAAGGAAGTATAAGTGGCATTCACACTAACGATTGAATGTAGAAAGTCAGGAAGGAAGTACTAAACATATTCAAGTTCAAAAAAAAAAAAGAAAAAAAGATTGGCACTAGTCTTCTCATTTCAATGCTTTTACATTTCACGTAACAAGAATTTACTGTATATATCCTCCAGTGGAAAAATCGGAGAAAATAAAAAGATGAAAAAGACAAGAATACCTGTATGTTTGTCAAATCAATGTATTTTTCTCTAAGCGCCATGACTGCCGAAAGGCGGACCTGTGCGCTATACAAGTAGGCACTATTATTATTATTATTGTTATTATCATTATTATTATTATTATTATTATTATTATTATTATTATTATTATTGTTATTATTATTATTATTATTATTAATATTATTATTATTGTTATTATTATTATTATTATTATTATCATTATTATTGTTATTATTATTATTATTTCCTTTATCCACAACTTGATGTTCTGTTGGTATATTAAACAACAACCGGACTTCTTCCAGAAATCTAGGGTTATCTGTTCTCTATTCTATCAAACAAGCCCTCTTTTCATTGTTCATTCCTCTTTCTAGTTCAAGACCTTTCGTAGGATGTGAGCTGTCCCAAGCAAGCTTGCCTTCTGTATCGTTTCAAAGGACACCTCGACTCCTAGATCAGCCAGGAAGTTTCTGTGTCTGGTTGTTACAGTTCCTAAGGCTCCGATGACTATTGGTACTACCTTCGCCTTCACCTTCCATATCCTTTTCAGCTCCCATGCCAGGTCGTTATACTTCTGTATCTTTTCCTCCTCTTTACGCCAAGCTCTGCAGTCTCCTGGAATCGCAATATCTATGATGAGACATTCCTTCTCCTTCTTTTTTAAGAGAACGACGTCTAGTCGTCTAGCTTGAATAACCTTGTCTGTCTGGATATTAAAATCCCATAAGAGTTTAACATCATCGTTCTCTGCGACAGGCTCTGCCCGATGTTCGTACCATTTTTCGGCATGGGGTAAACCGTACTTCTTTGCCAGACTCCAGTAAACTGCAGCTGCTACTCTATCATGCCTTCCTTTGTATTCAGTCTGTGCCATTTTGCTGCATTCACTCACCAGATGAGTAACCGTTTCGTCTTTGTCATGACACATTCGGCATGAGGGATATGTGCTCCTTCCCAATTCTGGCTTTCCGGTAATTTGTTCTAAGTGCCTGGTCCTGTGCAGCAACTATCATACTTTCCGTCTCCTTTTTTAAACTTCCTCGTTTCAGCCACTGCCAACTCTCTGGACCACCAAACTCTTCTGTCTGTCTTAAATGCTGTCCGTGCATCACCTTCTCTTTCCATCCTTCCAATCTCATTTTCTTCTGATCAGTCGCTGTCATACCTTTTCCTTTCCTCACCGACTCTTTGACTGCCGTCATGATAGCATCCATCTGGCCTTCAATATAGCAGTAGAGGCTTTGTTCTTCATATCTTACAGTCTCCTCTATTCCAACCAGACCACGTCCTCCCCTCTCTCTTGACACATAAAGTCTATCTACATCAGACTTTTTTGATGGAACATTCCGTGCATAGTCAGCAACTTCCTTGTCTTCCTGTCCAAGTTTTCAAGTTCAAGCTGGTTCCATTCAACTATGCCAGCAGCATATCTCACTAGGGCCACTGCCCAAGTGTTAACATGCAGCCTTCACCATGTTTCCAGCATTTAGTTTAGATTTGAGCACCTTCCGAATTCCTCTGATATACTCGGCCTCAATCTTCTTCTTCATCTCTTGATGTTTCATCTGATCTGCCTCTAGTATTCCGAGATATTTGTAGCTTCCACCTTCTTCGATTGATCTGATCTCTTCTCCATTCGGCATTTCGAAGTTGTTGTCATTGGCTGGCTTACCTCTCTTGAGAGTAATCATTGCACATTTATCCAGCCCAAACTGCATACCGATGTCTTCGCTGAAGATCCGCACAGTGTTGATGAGAGACTCTAAGTCACTTTCTGTCTTGCCAAACAGCTTCAAATCATCCATGTATAGTAGATGGTTGATTTTTGCTTTGCTCTTGAACTCATATCCTAGCCTGGATCTTCTAAGCACCTTAGTTAACGGTGTCATTGCCATCACAAACAGCAGTGGAGATAGACTATCTCCCTGAAAAATTCCTCTCTTGATAATGACTTCCCCAAGCACTTCACCATTACTTTCTAGCTTAGTTCTCCATCTCGTCATACTTGTGATGAGGAACCTTCTGATGTTGTCTGCTACCCCTAACATTTCCATAGACTCGATGATCCAGGAGTGCGGAACCATGTCGTATGCTTTCTTGTAGTCAATCCATGCCATTGCAAGGTTTGTTTTTCGTTTCATGCTGTCTTTCATAATTCCTTTGTCGATGCATAGTTGGTCTTTTGTCCCTCTACTTCCTTTTCTACATCCCTTCTGTTCCCATGGTAGTATCTCTTGATCGTCTAGATGTTGATATATTTCTTCTGAGATTATGCCAGTCAGTAACTTCCAGAGGATTGGCAAGCAGGTAATTGGACGATAGTTTGATGGAATATTGCCTTTGGTGGGATCATTAGGGATGAGAACCGTTCTTCCTTTTGTCATCCATTCAGGTGGGTTACCATTCACGACAATCTCGTTCATTTGCAAGCTCAGCCTCTCATGAAGATTTGTGAACCTTTTAACCCAGAAAGCCTGCACACCGTCTGGGCCGACAGCTTTCCATTTCTCGAAATTTGTTTATGGATTTTGAAAAGCTTTATGAGTGTATATAAAGGGAACTTTACAAAGCATTTATTAAGTGTTTGATCATCCCCTCTTCTGGCATTGTCTCGGCTACACACAAACACGCGCGCAAACTTACACACAAACATGTTTATTTATATATGCATTTTTCTCCTGTCTCTCTTTCCTTATCTGCTTTACTTCTTATATATTTTCTCTGCGCTTCAGAGTAGTTAACTTGATCGATGGCGCATTACAATTGCTGTATTTATAATTCTAATTATAAATATTATTATTATCATTATTATTATTATTATTACTATTATTATTATTATTATTATTATTATTGTCTTCTTCTTCATGGATATTGAAAAACTTGCCTGTTATCGTACGTGTTTTATTCTCGTTTCAGAATCGCCTCTAGGATTTTGTTTCAGGAATATTAACAGTTGTAACGTTCGAATGTATATACTTTGTATGTTACTGGACATAAAGAGAAATCTACATTTTTGTTTAGTTCTTACCTTTCCTGGGATCTTGTTCATTTAGGACTGGATCATATTAAGATCAAATATGATGCGCGTATTTCAACTGATCCTGACTAATTTTGTAACCTATATTTGTATTTCTATAAGAAATACGAAACTACGTAAAGAAAGTAATGTGCCAGTCAACTGAATCCATTAACTATAATATATGAATTAAATCGAGTCTGATTTGAAATGAGTCATCAAAGTTTGAAATGGTAAAATATGGGCAACGATGCTATTACTATATATCAATATGTTTTAAGTAGTTTGATTTCAGTGAAGTATTCCATTCGAATTTAAGGCCAAGGTTGCAACACCTTGCATGGATCAGGAGCGAGTCTGGTTAACACATGGAAATCCTACTATGACTCTTCCTAATGTTTTGGTGAATTACTTTCAACTTTAGAGTAAGAAAGAGAGATATACCTTGCATGGATCAGAAGCGAGTCTGGTTAACACATGGAAATTCTACTATCACTCTTCCTAATGTTTTGGTAAATTACTTTCAACTTTAGACTAAGAAAGAGAGATATACTTTATTTGGCCTGGGGAGGAGGGCAGACAAGAAACTAGTAACAAAAACACGCATGCATCTTTTACTAAACTCACGTGTAAGAAATGGGTATCTGCTAATTAGAAGATAACTTTGAATGGTGCGTTAAAGTTGTATTAAAATGCCTGGTAATTCTACAGAAGGTAAGTTTACTTATGAATTATAGGTAAAGGGCATGGACATATGTGAAAGGCAGACTGGTTATTATAATTATTAGCAAATGGCTCTAGCCAATCATGACTGGTATCAAATTGATCTAACTGTGCTTTGTTTTTCAATAAAGACGATGTACTCATGACTTAACTGATGTGTTTCATGTAAACCTTGATGAAGACGTGTATTTGCGTCGGAAATGTATGTGTCAATAAATATGTTGGACATGGAAATGCATTACTTCTCTACTTTGTCATCTCTTTATATATATATATATATATATATATATATATATATATATATATATATAAAGACAAAAAAAAAGTAACTTCACCCCTAAACAAAATGCTGTAACTTTTCAACGAAGAGGTTTTGAGCAAAATGAATTGGCATGAATGTTCCTACACCAATTTACCAACTTCTGTGAGAAAATGAGATTGATCCGTCAAGTCATGCGTGAGTGAGCAGGCACTAAAAGAAAAATGTCACTTTTTAAAATTCACAAGCATCATATCATGACTTTGAGTCAAGGATATCGGAACACATTTCAAGTTTTCAGCGTTTGAAGGAATGCACCATGAATTCCATGTGCTTCCCAACATACCAAATGACCTAAGGGCCAAATTTCACGCTTGAGTGAGCACAAGGTGAAAATTGCAAAAACTGCAGTTTTGACATCTTTCGCGCGGTAAATTTGATCTAATGCAAAGCAATTCGTGTTTTGGACTGGTGTTTGCAACTTTGTCAATTGATACCTATTAATTCACGGTTGAATGAACACGTAATAAAAACAAAATATCACCGTATTAAAATTTTCAAGTAATTATTGCTTTATTTTTGTGCACTAAAAATCATATTGATAACTTTTTTAGCATGTTTATATGACCGGTGTACGTGTATCAATGATCCCGTGGCATTTTCATGGAAAGTTCACGCTTCAGTGAGCACGTGGGACTGGAAAAGTTAATTTTTCACTTATGGACCAAAACTCAATTGCTTAATTTGGGTAACCATCATAAGTCTTTATGGGGAGTTCATCTGATTTGATTTTCATCGAAATCCCGATCTCTTACGCTTAAATGAGCAAAAGAGACGAGAAAATTATGAAAATGGGAAGAACGTTTTGCACTTTTTCCCTGCTCCGTGCCGCACTGGATACTTAATTTGACGTAAGATCCTCTTAGCTAGTGACTTCAGGAAGATATGTCCCAACTTTCATGAAAAAACTCACTGTAGAATGAACAATAATCATCAATAAAAATAGGCCACATTTCACTTTTGTTAAAACTCTGCTCCCTTGATGTACATATTGTCAATGGGGGAGGAAACAAAACGTGAAATGTGGCCTATTTTCATTATTGATTATTGTTCATTCTAATGTGAGTTTTTTCATGAAAGTTGGCATATATCTTCCTGAGGTCACTAACAAACAGGATCTTACGCCAAATCAAGTATCCGGTGCAGCACGGCGCAGGGACAAAGTGCTAAACTTTCTTCTCATTTTCATGATTTTCTCGTCTCTTTTGCTCACTGAAGCGTAAGAGATCAGGATTTCGATGAAAATCAAATCAGATGAACTCCCCATAAAGGCTAATGATGGCTACCCAAATTAAGCAATTGAGTTTTGGTCCATAAGTGAAAAATTAACTTTTCCAGTCCCACGTGCTCACTGAAGCGTGAACTTTCCATGAAAATGCCACAGGATCATTGATACATGTACACCGGTCATATAAACATGCTAAAAATGTTATCAATATGATTTTTAATGCACAAAAATAAAGCAATAATTACTTGAAAATTTTAATACGGTGATATTTTGTTTTTATAACGTGTTTATTCAACCGTGAATTAATAGGTATCAATTGCAAAAGTTGCAAACACCGGTCCAAAACACGAATTGCTTTGCATTAGATCAAATTTACCGCGCGAAAGATGTCAAAACTGCAGTTTTTGCAATTTTCACCTTGTGCTCACTCAAGCGTGAAATTTGGCCCTTAGGTCATTTGGTATGTTGGGAAGCACATGAAATTCATGGTGCATGCCTTCAAACGCTGAAAACTTGAAATGTGTTCCGATATCTTTGACTCAAAGTCATGATATGATGCTTGTGAATTTTAAAAAGTGACATTTTTCCTTTAGTGCCTGCTCACTCACGCATGACTTGACGGATCAATGTCATTTTCTCACAGAAGTTGGTAAATTAGTGTAGGAATATTCATGCCAATTCATTTTGCTCAAAACCTCTTCGTTGAAAAGTTACAGCATTTTGTTTAGGGGTGAAGTTACTTTTTTTGTTGTGTTTATATAGATATGTATGTATATATAAGCACTGAAAGAAATGAAAATGGGAGAATAATAATTGCGTAGCTCCCTCAATGTTCCCCAGAGCTGTGATCCATTTTTGATCAAGGGTTGAAAAAATGCTTCCGCCGGGAATCGAACCCGGGTCACTGGCTTAGAGTGCCAATGCCTTACCACTAGACCACAGAGGCGGGCCAGCAGTTAGGCGTGACCGAATCCAATTGACCGACAGACAGATTTCCAAACCTTTTTGATCCTTTATTTTGTTGCAGATGAGTTAATGAACAATGAGAAGCCGCATGCCGCAGTTGGATCTCAGCTAGAAGCCTGGATAAATGCATATGTCAGAATAAGGGGACAATACATTAAAAAAAAAAACTTTACAAATGCAAACAACTTTTGCAACTCCCTTGTAAATGATAAACACTGAAAGAAATGAAAACGGGAGAATAATAATTGCGTAGCTCTCTCAATGTTCCCCAGAGCTGTCTTCCATTTTAAAATCTGTCTGTCGGTCAATTGGATTCGGTCACGCCTAACTGCTGGCCCGCCTCTGTGGTCTAGTGGTAAGGCATTGGCGTTCTAAGCCAGTGACCAGGGTTTGATTCCCGGCGGAGGCATTTTTTCAACCCTTGATTCAAAATGGATGACAGCTCTGGGGAACATTGAGGGAACTACGCAGTTATTATTCTCCCATTTTGCACCGGTATATTACATGTTCTTTTTTATACAACTGTTAATTACACACAGCAAGTATAACTTTTGTACAATTTAAATAAAGACATTGTCTCATCGACCGATTTTGATGAATTGTTTTCACTCCTGCAATGCAGTCATTAAAAAAGAGAATAAGTGTATCAAGCCCTTAACAGCCTCCTTGAATACCTCAATAAATGATCGATTGCTTACTTACATTAATTCTTTGTATGCTTTCAATTTCATCCTTTCTTTATTGAATCATTTCTTTATCAAGATATAATACAGTGATTAAACAACCATTTGGCCTGTAAAAATTCCCCAAAAGAATTACATACATTCTAAAGGCTATACGAAAATTGCATTTTTAAATCAAATCGTATACACACTAATGATCATAAACACAAATTTAAAAGGGAAGAGACAGATATAATGTATTTCTTCAATGAACATGTTGTACAACATTCTGCATTGTATATTTCATTATCCACTGTATAAAAGATTTTCAAGCTAGTTGTTATGGAAGCATATCATCTTATTTGAAAGTGTACAAATCACCAAAAGACAATTGCTTTATCTGTTTAGGTGTTCCACATTACTATCACGAGCTTCAAATATTACTTCATTTAAATGATATTGCAATTTCAAATATACTCTCAGTAAACATTAAAGTAACCAGGCAAAAGACTAGTTGATATAATAAACGAGACCGAAGGCCCACAACTTCCACAAGACTGAAATTGAAAAAGGTACCACGAGACTGAATGTACAATCCAATAGCCTCCCATTGGTTTTCCTTTCTTTGCTTGCCTCCATGTGAATTTACGTCAATGCCCCCACCCACCCCCACTGGAAAATATTTCGTTGCCCCTGCGACAGGTGATGTGAATATTCAAATATTCCTTTTTTAAATGAAAACTTTGTAGATTAGTGACCCTAAAACTCTCTCAAACTTTAGCAAGGATAAAGCGACCATTTTTCTTCCTACATGTTTATATCATTGCAATTTTACATCGAAATCAACCAGAGGGGTGCAATGGGGAAAGCTTCAGCCAGAGCTTTGACCCCCCCCCCCCCACACACAAAGTAATACAGTAGGTTGGAAAGAATAATGAACAATGATTAACAACTTCAAACATTTAAGTTTGTGTGCAGGTATATATTCGATAAATTTCTCACTTCATTATCAACTCTTTTTACAAGTATGTGTTAAACTCAGGGAAATTAAAATTTGTCAGAGCTGGCTAGTCATTGCGATGCAATACTGCAATCTCTTGGGCCTTTGGTCTCGTGGGAATTCGGTCTTTGCAGACCTTCTGTCAAGTGGGCTTGAATCCTGCTGTTAGCAGTAATGCCTCTTTTAGAGTCCCGGCATGTTATAGTCCTCTGGGAAAATGATTGACCGATATTGTAGCCTTTGGAATTTGCAAAAAGAGAACTTTGTATAAGTGAAAACTCGTGAATAAACAATATGCTTCAAATGCTTATAGAGCATAATAAAATGCAAAACACCTATAAAAAAAATGAAAACATAAAATTCTTGAAAGAAATTACTTCTACCCATAACATGAAACGAAGGACAGAAGAAAAAACAAAACATCACAAGGGGAGTGATAGCCCAGAGAATACAAGAGGTATAGAGTCACACCCATAATACTGTAATCTGCATTTCTGTGTAATAAATTACCATAAAATTTCAAATTCAATTACTAGCATGCCATTCAACATTCCATTCACTAAAAACAGGTAATTAGGTTTTCTTTTCTCATTCAGGTTCAACATTTACAAGTATATCTTACAGTGTAGTTACATGATATAAGAATGGTAAAATTTTATACACCAAATCCAAGATAATATTTCAAATTGATTTGCACTCTTTTGCAATGAGGTGAATACTCTTTGTTTCTTTCCAATGGGATCATACATTTTGTTAGTCTAAAGCCTGCCACATACTTTACGATCGGTCTGCGATCCGATTTTGGAGAAATTTGTTATAGCATTTGATATGAACATTCATATATGTGAAATCTTAATGATCAAAGTTTCAAATAGTCGTACGAATACAAAAATCGAAATTCCGGGCTATTGCGAGCCTCCCTGTAGAAATAAAAGTAAACTAAATTCCGAATCGTAGTGACATCATCTTGCAATTGGCTACGATTTGGAGCCGATTTGGCTTTTGCTGCGACCACAAGGCTTGCAGTTAACCAAAATTTCTATTCTAGCATTCCTATCATTATTCTGAACTTTATATAAGATAATTTTACTTATCTAAACTTTCATATTTAATTCTAAATGCCATTTGTTAAAAAAATCGGGTTGCAGTTGGATCGTATAATGTGCAGTAGGCTTATTGAGGTTGAACACATCATATAATGATACAACAGCAGTAATGTGTTGAAGGTAGGCCTAATGAATGATTGGTAATGGAAATGCAAACCATGTTACTCAACATGAAGTGATATCTTCCTCTGTTTGGAGCCAGAAGGGCGTTAACTCATATGCTTTAATACATAGTTAATGCCCTTCTGGCTCTGAACAGATGTTTTATCCTCTTCTCGCCCGTCTCACGTGTCGGCTTCCTTCCAGATTTCATAGAACACCCATCTGTAGAAGAGATCTCTTAGTGTCAAGGAAGGAAAATAACACAGTCATAAGAAAATACTGGAATACTGTACCTTCAGGTAGAAAACACAATATGTACATGTGTATTCAGGTTTAGCACCTACGACAGGCACATGAGTAAACAATTCACCAACCAGACAAAGGAACGTACCAATGTGAAACTATTCAAGAAGAAAGAAAGAAAAAAAAATGAAGAAAAGGAGAAGAAGAGGAAATAATGATTAGCCTTCAATGTTACTTCACCAAATAATATTGAAGGCTCAATACAATTTCTGGAAGACTAAAAGACTTTTGTTTACACTAGTTGACACACCAATTAGCACTGGCCTAAAATTCCACAGTCCCACCTGAGCTCCGTGCATGAATCTGTATCTTCTTGCTTCATTTTCTTCATAATCCAATGAATAAAGATTATACGCATAAGAATGTTTTCATACAAATGGTATTCTACTCACGTCTAGTAAGCAAATAATATTTCATCCCAGGTAAAGCCATTTGGCAAAGTTAAATTGGAATTAAAAGTTTTCCTAACTAAAGTTAGATATTACAGTTAACGCCCTCTACTCCTTTGAGTTAAGTGTGTAAAGAGATTAAACCTTTTGATTTTAAACATGGGTGCACATTGTCATGAAAGAGTAAGTCCACACGGGAAAAAAAAAACTTGGGTTGAATGTCATGGATACATTTCCAGGTAAAATGGCACCAGGGGCGTAGATGGGGGGGGGGGGGGGGGAAGGGGGGGCCCGAGGGGGGCACGTACCCTCCATAAATTTTGTGTACCCCCAGTTGCCCCCACAAAAATCATGAGGCAGGAAACGAAAAAATTGTTAAAAATAAAACCAAAGTATCTCACTATCAGAAGGAAAAAAAAAAAAAAAAAAAAAAAGGAAAAGCAATAGCGAAATGGGCTAGAAAGACAAAAAATGTAGACATTTGTAAGTGAAGATTTAAATTTTTTCTTCTTTTCTTTCTTCCCTCGCTTAAAGTATTTGCTGAGGATTTGCGTGTGTGTGTGTGTGTGAGGGTGGGTGTGTGAGGGTGTGTTTGTATGTGCATGTGCTAAAAAAAATGATTTCAGTTGCCCCCTACAAAATTTTTCAAGGCCCACTTGCCCCCTACTGAAAAAAATCCTTGTCACGCCAGTGGATGGCACACAGGAATTTTCCTTGCCGAAGCCTACTTTGTATTTCAGTTTAGCTAGGCGCTCCTCATACATTGCTAATCCTGACTTGTTGTTGAAACCATTCCCCTAAAATAGAATGAGATTGACAATGACATGGGTAGGGCTGCATTCTTAAAAGGCTTGTTCATATATGACGCGGAAAACCCCAGCAGTAAACCCAGGCGGTTTGTGTGTGTGTGTGTGTGTGTGTGTGTGTGTGTGAACAAGTGAATGGTATATGAGGCAGCCGGGGGGGGGGGGAGAAAAAAAAAAGAAAAGAGGCTCAGGTAAGAGGCGTATTAATTTTTACCTCCTGGCAGCAAAAAAAACTGGACCTATCAAATTCTTAAAAAGTTAGCGCAAAATATGATGTTCTGAGTTTGCCCAACTTTTGGCAAAACTCTATTTGAGCGTTGACGTGGAATGAGTATTCACTACCAGAAGTGGCGTGGGCAGTTCACCGCTCCACATTTGAACACACACACACACCCACAAACTAGGGTTTGACGCGGGGATTTCGCTCGTCACATTTGAACGAGCCTTTATACAAAATCCCGTAGGAGGACAAAACACAATTTCTATCTTATACATGAAAACAGTATTTTTTTTTTTCTCATGGGAAATCTCCGAAGAAATCTGTACAGTCTCGTGCAATGGAATATTCCGCATTCATAGACCATCATTCTGTATTGCTATTCTCTGAAAGATGCAATTAACCCGTTTAGCACGAAACCCAAGATAACTGACTGGAGTCTATGGAAAATGTGTGTTACATAAAATCAAATCATGTCCAGTGGGTTAACTTTAATACTAGGTTTGAGAAGTTGCATTTAAAGATCCAAGAATAGATGAGGTAAATCCCACTGGCTTTCTGCAGACATTGTAAAAACATAAAAGGCATGTGGACTGATAGATATTACCATAACTTACAAAGAAAAAGGTTATGAAGAAACTGCAAATCAATACACGCAATTAGATTGTTTGCTCATTTCTGATCAAATTCTTTTAAAATGTTTTTTTCCTTTATTTACTCTTTCCCACTGTCTATGTGTATCACTTCATGAGTGTATTCAAGATAAAATGCAACAAATCGCATACATGTATTTAAGATCTGCAGTGATAGGCCTGTTCACACAGAGGGAAAACATGAACTTTGTATGATGATTCCAGTCTCACTCATTTTCGCATTAGCCTTAGATACTTAATTTCATTGTCTCTTTTCTGCTGACCCCGATTTTAAACAGATTGCAAAGCAAATAATTGTCATTATCCACATGATGCATTACGTTAGAAGATAGATTTCTATGGGCCGTTGCCAAGGCGTTGCCCGTTAAGATTCGCGCCACAATCATCCTGATCATTATCAAGCAAAATATTATAAATTCGTAAAGAATTCGCTTATGAAAATAAATTTCGATATTCGATATTCACCACAATGCCATCAGCGAATTCTTCATGCATTTATTAAATTTTGCTGGGTATTGATTGCAGCGCACATCCTCCTTGGCAACGCCTTGGTAACGGCCCATAGAAATCTATCTTCTCTGGGTGTGGTTATTTTCCTCCACTGTTTACTTGGTAGTTATGGGCATTATTTCCTTGCGAAAAGTATATACAAATCTTATAAACAAGTTGGGGAGGGGGGGGGGGGGTGGGTATCAAGTTTTTTTTCCACTGATAACTCCAACCTCCCAATATGGGCATTTGTTTCCTTTGGTCTTTCGTCTTCTCCATTGTTTCAGACATGACCGGGTCAGGATATCTACTGCTCTCAGGACAGAAAAGCTCAAATTCTCCCTTTAAGATATACACAAATGGTCTACAACAATCAATGGTTATAAACGAAAACGCGCAAAATACAGAAAGCCTTAAAACTCACAAAGGCGTACGCAATTTAGCTTTGTATTATGTTGCACTGGAGGGTACATGTAGCTCTCAGCAAACATCAGAATCGAGAGGACTTTGAGCTTTACCATTTTTACAAAATGTATTCATTGTACTCACTCAATCATGCATGACCTAAACAAACAATACACTTTTCAAAAAAAATGGTGTCTCAGGCTTCATTCATGAATGACCCAAAAAAAATCTTTTCAAAAATCTTTTAAAAAAATGGCGTGTGAGGCTGTCATTCATGCATGACACAAACAAATAATATACTTTTCAAAAGGCAAGTTCATGTGGTAGCAGATCAGTACAAACTGGTCGCCAATTTGTGAGGACAGAGATAAGCATACAGCAGCATAAAAATAGCCTACATTGTGACAAACAGGTAAGATTTTCTTTCACAATTAAAACTTGAAACTAAGAAATTGGACACAGGCCTTCAGATAGATATCAATTTCGACTGTAAATGGACAAAATACGTCTAGACTTGTGATAATGGAAATTGCCGACAGTCATCATAAAATGTTTGTATCTGAGTGGCAGATTTACGGCAGTTTTCAAAAGCTTTATAGCATTGGCGTAAATCCCGGGGGGGGGATATATCCCCCACTTTTTCGAGAGGGGGGATGGGGTGTACAAATCCCCCCCCCCCACTTTTGAATGAAGAAATAATATTTTAATCATCAGTTACTTAATTTTTGATAATTCTGCCATAAACGACCATCATATTTCAGAATTTCTATCTTAATTGCGATTAAAAAGCAGAAAAGATGTCATTTCGGCTCGCTCGCTTCGCTTGCTCGCAAAAATAAAAATTAAAATGTGTGTAAAAGGGTCTGTACGGGTGGGTGAGTGCGTTCGATAGAAAAAAAAATCGGCGTAAAAGGTCGATCATCCCCCCCCCCCCCACCCACTCCTCAAAGTGGATCTACGCCGGTGTTTTATAGTCATGCTGGACAGTTTGCTTCCATTTGATTTTCCATTTAACGTGACTAAAGTAAAAACATTACGAGCAGCGGAACGGTCTTCAAGGCGAGTTGCCGGATTACCATGCACCCTTTCCGCATTGCATGAACACTGGTCTATCAGTATGAGAAGTTGCATGGGGAGTATTCAGTATGTTCAGTTTTGGCAATTAGCTTCACAGCTTTATAAAATTGTTTATATAGGTTTTCCCGGTCAATTTCATGATTTTTGTCATTCAAGTTCATATTCCGAGCATTCAATTTCCCGCATTTCACGCTTGCAGCTCTGAAGCAGCTTTCAAATTCAAATTGGGTCATTCAGATTCACTATCCGAGCAATCAATTGTTCATTTGGGTCAATCAAATTCAAAGTAGGAGCATGCTTTTTGATAAATGGGCAATCAAATTCATTTCAATGACCGAATCTCCTTGGTCATTCATATTCGTGAAAAGGCTACCAAGTTCCAAATAAGTGCATTCACTTTAAAGATTCATTGCATTTAGTTAGCTTGGGGTCATTGTGGGTGTTTTTCACTTAGTTTGGAATAAACTGGGCAAGACATTTGCCATAATGTTATGATGCTTAAGTCCATTTTTTTTAGGTTTATGCCATAAATGCTTCCATTGAAACTGGTAACATGGAAATTATAAACATTTTCATATTGCTGTTTATTTAGGCTTCCACATGAGAGATTTTGAGATCATGTTGTTTGTCAGTTGGTTTTGTAATTGACGCATTGTGTGGTTAGTGTTGTGATTTTGTCTTTTTATGGGTGGCGTCATCAAGGAGTGTAAGTTAGAAATTATGTCGTTATGCTGTTAAAGTAACTGAACATTTTGATGCCTTCTTATATCAGTGTATACAAAAACAGTTCTTGTTCTGTTTTTTACCTCAGTTCCTGAAGATGATCTAAATACAAGTCAAAAATTTGAAACTCAACACTATAACTCTCATCGGAGTTTTCTTCCTATCTTTGTGTATTCATATTATCCATAATAATTATGGATATCATTGTAAGTGGATACAAATTCAGAACAATATAGAACTCTTAAAAAAATAAGCATACTAGAGGCCTACGAAAATGGGATTTTTTTTTTGTGTGTGTGTGTGTGTGTGTTAGGGGTGAGGGATTTGCGGGTATATTGTGTACATTCTAAAAAGGGATTGGTCAAGATAACCAATGTGTTGGTGAATTTGTGTCTCAACAAAAAAGATTAGTTAAAATCGACCAAAATTTGGGTACATTAATTTTCAGCAAATAATTGGGTAATTATGACCATCATCATATTGGTCAATCTCCACCAAAATCTTGGTCGGACAATATGCACCAACATAATAGTTATTTTGACTAATCCTTTTTCGGAGTGTGCTCGTTTATCAGAAACAACCAACGGTCGTCCCGCTCTCCCCCTCATAACCCCCTTTTTATCTTCTCCACTAAATTGAGTGCACGAAGTAGGAAATTGATCGCCTGAAAATGAAACTGAACGCCCCAAACAGCGTCATCGTGACTACGAGTTGAATTTGAATGCGCAAGTAGGAAATACAATGCTCGCATTTGGAAATTGAACGCTCATGCGTGATTTTGATTTACGGAAAGAGAATAAGAGCGCACATAAATGAAATTGATCGATCAGATTCGGAATTTGAAAGCCCGAATGTCTTCGCGGGGCGTGCGTTGCGTGAAATTGAATGCACGTTCATGAACTGGAATGGAAAAAGGATGAAATTGAACGGGAAAACCTATATTATGTTTGACAGATTTCAAACAGTCATGTCAAAGTTGTTACTTCATTTTTTTCCTTCACCAAATTTTCCTTAGTTTAATCTGCTACTCTCATTTCTGGAAGTCATCCTACAACCAATTTTTAAACTGAGTGGAACTTTTCTTTGATAAGTTGTCTAAAGAAATATATTTTTTTTTATTCATCATGTCTTATCATCGCATTCAAAATACACAGTGCCTACATTCACTCCCTGGAGAGCATAGGCGCATGAAGCGGGGGTGGGGGGGGGGGGGGGGGGTTAAGAGTTTTTGGTATAAGAGTGCCTGAACATCCTCATACTCTCATGTGCGATGTACAAGCGCCTGAATGATTACATAATTACAATAATAGTTATACCAAAACAATTTTAGTAATGCTCTGCGTGCGCACCCCCGAAAATGTGTTGATAAAAGGGCAAAAGGCGTACGGGCAATTTTTCCATGATTTGAATAATTAAATACAATTTTTTTGTTTACTTTTTTTAAAATGAAAATTTTACAACTTACACGTTAGAAATGTCAGGAAATAGGCCTATGTGTCAAAACATGTAAAAAGGGGAAATGTTCTTTTTTTAAAGGGGGGGGGGGTGGGTGGGAAGAATTAGGGTTGTATGGTGGCAATATCAAAGCTGTTAAAGTGGGATCCAATAAAGATGTGAAATGGGTACCCAGGAGCATTTGCCCCCCCCCCCCCCCCCCCCAGCTGGAACCCTTCCAGCAAGCCTGCTGAAGATCAGAGTATTCCTAAAGGAGAATAGCTACTGACTTCATTCAAAATTGACTTTTCTCATTCACACAGGATCAAGGTGCTGTTGCTTGATTATCAGTAGGATGGTTATTATTGAAGAATCAGACTGACCAAAGACACAACATTATCATTGCCACCTAAAGGGCAACAGAACTCTTTCTCTACTACGGAACCAGCTGAGTACTTTCTTTCCTTCATTTTGATACTCACTTTCAGTGGAACGAACTGTAATCTGAAACATTATTATCCTTAATCAACTTTGAACTTCAAGGAATAAATTGAACGTGACTGTGAGTTTCGATTCGAGCAGTGCTTAACATTATCTGCAAGACTGAAAAACTAAAGACAAAAAAAAAAATCTCTTTATTCTACTTTAATTGCTGAGAAGATCAACATTTGAAAAGGAAAGACTTGTGGATGAACTGATGAAGCTGTATTTATCAGAGCCAGGAAATGTCACGGGTTTCCGGTAAACATTATCAGGAGGTTGGACATTAATCTTTTAGCATTATCTCAACAAACCCAAATGAACTGTCTTCATTTTTTGGTGTGTTGAAATGATTTTTGCTTATACCATAAATCAGCTATCATTATTATCATCAGCATAATATGCAAATATTATCAAAAGAAGTGGACCATCTATTCCAGATTACTTTACTCGTAAGGTACATCTTGATGAACTACATTTCTCAACATATGTGTAACTCATTACGTGTACATAGTAAATAAGGAGTTATTATCACAGGGTGCAATATAAAAAATGTTAGCACTGGAAGCTGTATAGTCCAGGCCAAATGATATGTAAAAGCTAACATTTCTCATTGAAGAGTTGAATTTTCTTATGTTGGAAATCAGCTTTATTGTACTGTTGGTAGTTCTGGCCATATTCAACAGCAAGCACTCCGGTCATGTCGGCGTAGACATTGCTAAACACTGCACACATTTCAACTGAAACATTTCTATTATTTTCTTTATCTTCCTGAAAGTTTTAAAGTATATCTCAAAGTATGGATAAGCCACAGGTACTCACAAGAAGTACGCAATTGTTTATATTCATATCCATTGGACTCATTTCATTATCCCAATGTGATTCTATTATGACAGTTACAGAGGATGAAGTAGCGAAACTTGAATTTCTTTACCCATGTGACAGTAGTAGAGTCACAATACAGCAAGCAAATAGTGCCCCATTTTACGATTCAGATGAACCAGGATATCTAAATTTGAAAGATAATCAAATGAATAGGTTTAGTGTAGAAAATAATAATTGTTCACTTGAGGTACAAATCAATCCTGTGATAAGAGATGATGAAGCTACATACATTTGTATAGCAATCAAGGATGGTGAAATTCAAGAGTTGATAAGAATTAGGTTGAATGTGGATTATCCTCCTGGTATAGTGTCATGTTTACAAAGTGATAGCAGTACAGTACGGGAGTGGGTCCCCTTGCAGTGTGAAGCTTCTGTAGGAAGTTTGGCTGGTAAGATCAATTGCTATCAAGATGGGAAAAGATCGCCTCCACAAAATGACTCTGTTCAAACTGGTGAAAATTTGAAAAAGACTTTTTGGGTTACAAAAGAACATCCCGTATTCTGTTGTTCGTCTCTGCTTGATCAACCTGAAAACATATGTGAATGTAATGAATTTGCATGGGACCCTTCTTATGGCGAGAGTGCCTTACATCCCTGTCCTTCTGCCACACATGGTACACATGGTAGACATGGTACAACTATGAAAGATCAACCGGGAGAAAACAGTAGGCCCACAGAGCATCCCTATCCCTCTCCTAATACAGTCACTACATTAACCTCAAAAACAACTCCAAACAAGGTTCATGCATGTTTAAGTCCATGGCTGTGGAGCATAATTGGAATTCTGGTATGTGTGGTAGCTATTCTTGTCTTGGTTATATCAGGGAAACGTATTTCCCTGGTTAAATTATATCTGTGGTGTAAAGGTAAGTCAAATAACACAGATTTCACTGAGAATAAAGATGAATGTAAAGAATCAAGTGGCCTGAGAAGTAAGGTACGAGACTTCTCAGTCCAAATGTCAGAGAAAGATTTTGTTTTGTTTAACAAAGATTCGACTGAGAAGGAAGGCTTCGTTTGCGCCGAAATGCAGGAAAGAGAGCAAAATTTGGAACATCTATGGAGCAGATCATAATCAGGATATCAAATTATCCTGCAAGAAAATATTCAACACAAGAAGCACATAGGAGTGTATCAGTTGACTTCAATTGTTTGAATGTCCATTGTCATTATATTCTGTGAGGTACTATAAAGAAAGTAGTATTCAACGAACGATTGAATGAAGAAAATGCAGGAAGGAATGATTAAATATATTCAAGTTAAATATATTGTTCATTTGTTCATCTTGAAGTATAGTTTGTCGCGTACTTATAGACTTGATTTTCAATTAAAAATTCCACCAAGAAAATGAATGTCAGTTCTCAATACAATGCTTTTACATTACACACAACAAAAATAGCAATCATTCAGTGAAAAAGAAGGGGAAAACACAACATGTAAAAGAATTCACTATTGACCCTTTTGTTCGGTTGTGATATTGTGATAGGAATGGCCTTTAGGTCACTGATATCAAACATCTTGCCCCCTGTAATGTACTGTTGCATGATGGGAATACAGTCAGCCACTTGATCTTTGATAAGAAGTACATGTTATATAGATCCAAATTCAGGTTCTCTCTTTGACGACAGTAACAGATTCTTTAAAAACAATAATAAAGAGACACAACAGAAGGAAACAAATAAAAAATGTACATCTTCCCTAAAAACCATGAAAATGAATAACACAAAAATACATGCACATCTTCAAAAAACAAAATAAAACTAATTGCGAATGAGAGAGGAAGAGAGAGAAAAAAATGTTTTACACTACATTATATTGCAGATATCATAACAGGATAAAGTTGTTCATAATATAATTTTGAGTGAAATTCAATCAAGTCAAAAGGTAAAACAGAATTTTTAGATATTTGTTATAGCCCAATACATGTATTATTTGTACCCAAAGAGACCGGTAACAATATTATGTACATAATGATGTATTGCTCTCTATTCATTGTTAACCTTGTTCTTACATGTTGTAATTTAATTTTTGTCACACCGTGCTTCCAATGATCACTTACAGCATGGAGCACTTTTTGTAGTTTTGGGGACATAACAAGGAGTCTTCAGTATACACCCAGTAGTTTATGACAAGGAGCATTTTTCGAGACACCCCCTCCCATTCCCACCTGCCACTCATATTACAGAATTACGATTCTTAACCCTCACTGTACTGGGCTATGTTAGAATTCTCCTGACTGTGGGTATATGCTTATTGTATAAAGAGAAATTTATGAAGCATACATTATTATGCACCATTTTCAGGATCAGGTTCAATGCATAAACCTTTAATTTGTGTACATAGTGCCTGATAGTCGGAGTGCAGGTCGCATGCATTATGTGCTGTCAGGCGGAGCTAGCATGATAGCAGCTATATATAGCCTACTGGAACGACCAATTGAACTTATTGTACAGACTTCAAATCTGAATGTCTAACTCAAACCCTGAGACTTATATATATAGACTTACATCTGGACCTCTAGGAAGAACAGAGTCATTTTAGTAATGTCTCTGAATAGAGCTTTCGAGCCGTACATTAAGTTTAACTTTGATTTATAATTTTGTTTATATTATGTTTGTATTTTATTTGTTTTTAATGTTACGGATGTAATGTTTGAATGTATATACTTTGTATTTAATTATGCATACATGGAAATCTATAATTTGATTTTCAACCTACCTTTCCTAGGATCTTGTTCATCTAAGACTGAATCACACTCATTCTTTTTCTTCTTGTGCTGGTCTTATTGTCTTTAAAGTTAATGAAAACTTACAATTAGCATGACCCTACATGTATTTAATGTAATACATGGGCACAGATTACACTCTAGCAATCAGTAGTGAAGAGTATTAGACGATAATGTAATATGAGCTGTACAGTATTACTGCATACATGTATTTGATACATGTATTTTAAAAAATGAATATCATATATGATTGTATACAAAGAAAAAATGATGAAGAATATATTCTTGCTTAATACTCTTCTTTTCTAGTATTTTCTTCGCGGAGATTGATAAAAGAAAAAGATATATGATTGTATACCAAGAAAAATCTAAGAAGCTTATATTGTTTTTTTTTTATCTTAATACTCTTTCTTTTCTAGTAATTTGCTTATGGATATTGATAGATATCATATATGATTTTACATATAAATAGAAATGACTGAGCAGTTATTTAACGTTTGATATTCACCTTAGTTTCTAGAACCTTCTTTATATGTATATTCAAAATCATTACCTGTAATCGTATGTAATGAGAAATTCATGAAGTGTTATATTCTTATTTCAGAATCTCCTTTTCTAGGATTTTGTTTCAGGAATTGAAATTGTATATACTCTGTATGTAATGTTTGAATGTATATACTTTGTATTTAATCATGCATAAATGGAAATCTATAATTTGATTTTCAACCTACCTTTCCTAGGATCTTGTTCATCTAAGACTGAATCACACTCATTCTTTTTCTTCTTGTGCTGGTCTTATTGTCTGTAAAGTTAATGAAAACTTACAATAAGCATGACCCTACATGTATTTAATGTAATAATGGGCACAGATTATACTCTAGCATTCAGTATGATGTGAGCTGTACAATTAACGGAATCTTATTATTATTATTACTTGTATTTGGTAACATAACATATATCGCTTCCATCGTTACGGTTTGTAGTGTACACTCTAAAAATAAATTAGTTAAAATGACTAGATTATGGGTCAGCTGCATTCTGGGTGAATCATAGTCAGAAATGATTGAGTCAAAAGACGACTAGGAAATAGTCACAGAATAATGACCAAGATAGAAAAAAAATGACTAGTACGGTTGCACCCAGCTGACCCTCTCATCTAGTCATTTTCAAGTGATTTGTTTTAAGAGTGCATGTGCTCGTAAAATTGTCCAAGTTCATGAAGTTCCGTTGTCGACTCGAGGTCTACCGACTCGAGGTGGCCAGACCTAAAGTCCACTTTTTATCATGGGTATTTCCATTGCTGCTATAGCCTATGCATAATGTATGGTGGCCCTGAAGTACGCTAGACAATGTGCGACGTGAATTTCGCGGCCAACTTTGCGTCCCAGTCGCGAATTTTGCATCCCGGGTCACGAATTTCGCGTCCCGGGCCGCGAATTTCGCGACTGAGACGCAAAGTTGGCCCCAAAATTCATGTCGCACATGACCTATTGCCGAGCGTACTTAAGGGCCATCATAATATATATGCGTGAACGAAGAGGCTTCCGATAATTGTGGATCTATCTGTAAATAAACTGTTGTTGGAACTGAGCATATTTGTCTGGATTTTGTTCTTCATTTATTCCAACACCGCAGCTTAAGCAATTTGGATCCTCTGTTAAAATTATTTCATCAAATGATAATGATGACGATCATATTCTTTTTTACTTCACCTATATTTCATACATGCAGTCGTGATGAACTTTGGATTCTGTTTGAAGATCTGGCCTTGTGCAAGATGTCCTTTCTGATCACCGGCGTAAATCCACTCTGAGGAGTGGGGGGGGGGGGATGATTGACTTTTTTGACGATTTTTTTTTCTGTCGATCTCACAATTAAGTATAAGCACACACCCTCACTGACCCCCACAGACCCCCCTACACACATTTTAATATTTATTTTGCGAGCGAGCGAAGCGAGTGAGACAAAAATAACCATTTTTCTAGTTTTTAATCGCATTTTCTAACAGAAATTCTAAAATATGAGCGAGCAAAGCGCGCAAGCCAAAAATAACCACTTTTCTCATTTTTAATCGCATTTTCGAATAGAAATTCTAAAATAATGACGAGCGAGCGAGCCAAAAATAACCACTTTTTACGGTTTCCAATCGCATTTTCAAATAGAAATTCTAAAATATGATGGTTGTTTATGACAGATATTCAAAGATTTTACTAACGGATTAATTAAATTATATTTTCTTTCTAAAAAGTGGGGGGGGGGGATATTTGTACACGCCATCCCCCCCTCTCCAAAAAGTGTGGGGGGGATATATCCCCCCATCCCCCCGGGATTTACGCCAATGTTTCTGATGCACAACAACGAGATCCTCTTCATCCCCCCTCTCCTCAATCCTCCCACGGTTCCAGGAATACACTGTTTCTATGAAGCCTTCTTCACACCCACCCCCTCCCACCGGCAAACCCCCTAAAACAAACAGCATGCAACCAACAAACACACAAAAATCAAAACTGACAACAACTCCCCCCCAAAAAAAGCCCCCCCCACACACACATGCACACAACAAAACAAAACAACAAAATAAAATATCCTGAAGTGTAGTGCACAACAAATTTCTGTATCTCACTCAAAATAAGTAAGTCACACAGAGACTTTGCCGAATGCAGCTACTATTTTCTCACCTCAATTTTCATTCATATACACTTACAAGAGTTTGATTTTACAGTTATATTTTCTTGAGATGATATACCATGCCATGTGGGAATAAAAATTTGATAGACTTTGGATTCCCCTACAGAACCTCCCAGAGGATTTCCTTGTCCCAAGCCCAAACAATACAAACACCCCCCCCCCCCACCTGCATCACTTGTCATATTCACAAGGGAAACCTCATCTCAAAAAAAAAAAAAAAATGTAGTTATTCTGAAAGATTTCGTGTACATAAAAACTCTTGTATACTACAGGTAAGAATGATTTTATGTTTCAGCAAAACTACATGTAAATGTATCTTGTGAATGAGGTTTCTTTACCCGCAACCCCATGTTTGTGTATCGCAAGGGATATTTCTGCCACGGTGATGAAGATCCAATCCCCTCCTCCTGGTATATAAGAAACCTCCTTTGCCAGCGTAATTCTCTCTCCCGTTACTAATTATAGCTTGTGTGTTTGCAAGATCACTCTCATGTAGGAGGGTGAGGAAAAAGAAATGAAAAGAAAGAGTGTAAGAGTATTAGGAGAAAAGGAAGCTTATGAAATATGAATTTCAACTTTCAGTCTCATTGCCTTTGTAAATATGTTCACCCCCAGCCCCCCCCCCAAAAAAAAACAAACGAGAAAAAAAAGGAAAAGGAAAAGAAATAGAAAAGAAGTGATGGTCACATTTAAAAGATAGATCCAATCTTGCATATAAAATCAAATCCCTCTGGACTGAATTAACTTAATTTCTATGGTGTAAACTGTGGTACGGTACATGTATGAGTGGTAATTCACAATGCACCGGTATATTGCATTTTTTTTTATATAAAACTGCCAATTACAAACAGCAAGTATAGCTTTTGTACAGTTTAAATAAAGACATTGTCTCATCCAAAGATTTTCATGAATTGTTTTCACTCCTGCATGGCAGTCAATAAAAAGAGAATAAGTGTACCAAGCCTTTAACAGCCTTGAATACCTGAATAACTGATCGATTGTTTATTTACATTCATTCTTTGTATGCTTTCAATTTCATCCTTTCAATTTCAATCATTTCTTTATCAAGATATAATACAGTGATTGAACAACCATTTGGCCTGTAAAAATACTCCAAAAGAAATACATACATTCTAAAGGCTATACGAAAATTTTAAATCAAATCATATACACACTAATGATCATAAACACAAATTAAAAAGGGAAGAGACAGATATAATGTATTTCGTCAATGAACATGTTGTACAACATCTGCATTGTATATTTCATTATCCACTGTCTGAAAGATTTTCAACCAGTTGTTATGGAAGCATATGATCTTATTTGAAAGTGTACAAATCACCAAAAGACAATTGCTTTGTCTGTTTAGGGGTTCCACATTACTATCATGAGCTTCAAATATTACTTCATTTAAACAATATTGCAATTTCAAATATACTCTCAATAAACATTAAAGTAACCAGGCAGAAGACTAGTTAATATAATAAACGAGACCGAAGGCCCACAACTTCCAAGGACTGAAATTGAAAAAGGTACCACGAGACTGAATGTACAATCCTAGCCTCCAACTGGTTTTCCTTTCTTTGCTTGCCTCCACTCACCCCCACTGGAAAATATTTCGTTGCCCCTGCGACAGGTGATGTGAATATTCAAATATTCCTTTTTATATGAAAACTTTGTAGATTATAGTGACCCTAAAACTCTCACAAACTTTAGCAAAGATATAGCGACCATTTTTCTTCCTACATTTTTATATCATTACAAATTTACATCGAAATCAACCAGAGGGGTGCAATGCGGAAAGCTTCAGCCAGGGCATTGACCTCCACACAAAAGTAATACAGAGCGCATCATAAAAGGTGAACGTTTTGACTTTTTTTTTCAGAAATTATATGAACAGTAGGTTGGAAAGAATAATGAACAATGATTAACAATTGCAAACATTTGAGTTTTTGCATGCAGGTACATATTCGATAAATTTCTCACTTCATTATCAGCCCTTTTTACAATTATGTGTTAAACTCAATTAAACTCATTTTATTAAATTAAAATTTGTCAAACTGTCTAGTCATTGCGATGCAATACTGCACTCTCTTGGGCCTTTGGTCTCGTGGGAAGTCGGTTTTGCAGACCTTCGGTCAACTGGGCTTGAATCCTGCTGTTAGCAGTACTTATTTAAACTTTTCATATTTAATGCTAAATGCCATTTGTTCAAAAAATCGGGTTGCAGTTGGATCGTGTGCAGCAGGCTTAAGAATATTGAGGTTGAACACATCATATAATGATACAACAGCAGTAATGTGTTGAAGGTAGGCCTAATGAATGATTGGTAATGGAAATGCAGACCATGTTACTCAACATGAAGTGATATTTTCCTCTGTTTGGAGCCAGAAGGGCGCTAACTCATATGCTTTAATACATAGTTAATGCCCTTCTGGCTTTGAACAGATGTTTTATCCTCTTCTCGCCCGTCTCATGTGTCGGCTTCCTTCCAGATCTCATAGAACAGCAACCTGTAGAAGAGATCTCTTAGTGTCAAGGAAGGAAAATAACACAGTCATAAGAAAATACTGGAATACTGTACCTTCAGGTAGAAAACACAATGTGTATTCAGGTTTAGCACCTACGACAGGCACATGAGTAAACAATTCACCAACCAGACAAAGGAACATACCAATGTGAAACTATTCAAGAAGAAAGAAAGAAAAATGAAGAAAAGGAGAAGCAGAGCAAATAATGATAAGCTTTCAATGTTACTTCCCCAAATGATATTGAAGGCTCAATACACTTTCTGGAAGACTAAAAGACTTTTTTTTTTACACTAGTTGACACACCAATTAGCACTGGCCTAAAATTCCACAGTCCCGCCTGAGCTCCGTGCATGAATCTGTATCTTTTTTGCTTCATTTTCTTCATAATCCAATGAATAAAGATTATACGCATAAGAATGATTTTATACAAATGGATATTCTACTCACGTCTGGTAAGCAAATGATATTTCATCCCAGGTAAAGCCATTTGCAAAGTTAAATTGGAATTAAAAGTTTTCCTGACTAAAAGTAAATATTACAAATAACGCTCCTATCCCCCATAAGTTAAGTGTGTAAAGAAACTAAACCTTTTGAATTTAAACATGGGTGCACATTGTCATGAAAGAGTAAATCCAAACGGGAAAAAACTTGGGTTGAATGTCAAGGATACATTTCCAGGTAAGATGGCACCAAAGGTGTAGCTACGGGGGGGGGGGGGCCGGGGCACGTACCCCCATAAATTTTGTGTACCCCATTTGCCCCCACAAAAATCATGAGGTAGGAAACGAAAAAAATTGTTAAAAATAAAGTCAAAGTATCTCACTATCAGAAGGCCAAAAAAAAAAAAAGTAAAGGAAAAGCAATACCGAAATGGGCTAGAAAGACAAAAAATGTAGACTTTTGTAAGTGAAGATTAAAAATTTTCTTCTTTTCTCCCTTCGCTCGCTTAAAGCATATTTGCTAAGGATGTGTGTGTTTGTATGTGCATGTGCCCCCCCCCCCAAAAAAAAAATGATTTCGGTTGCCCCCTACAAAATTTTTCAAGACCCGCAGTGCCCCCCTACTGAAAAAATCCTCGTTACGCCAGTGGATGGCACACAGGCATGTTCCTTGCCGAAGCCTACTTTGTATTTCAGTTTAGCTAGTCGCTCCTCAGCAGTTGCTAATCCTGACTTGTTGTTGAAACCATTTCCCTAAAATAGAATGAGATTGACAATGACATGAGTAGGGCTGCATTCTTAAAAGGCTTATTCACATATGTCGCAGAAAACCCCAGCAGTAAACCCAGGCGTTTTTTTTTTGTTATTTTTTTGTGTGTGTACAAGTGAATGGTATATGAGGCGGCCGGTGGGGGGGGGGGGGCAGGAGAAAAAGAAGAAAAGAGGCTGAGGTAAGAGGCGTATTAATTTTTCACCTCCTGACACCTAAAAAACTGGACCTATCAAATTCTTAAAAAGTTAGCGCAAAATATGATGTCCTGAGTTTGCGCAACGTTTGGCAAAACTCTATTTGAGCTTTGACGTGAAATGAGCATTCATTACTAGAAGTGGCATGGGCAGTTCACCGCGCCATATGTGAACACACACATACCCACAAACTAGGGTTTGACGCGGGGATTTCGCTCTTTACATTTGAACGAGCTTTTATGAAGGTTACAAAAACCCGTAAGAGGACAAAACACAATTTCTATCTTATACATGAAAAGAGTTTCTTTTTTGTCATGGGAAATCTGTACAGGCTCATGAAATGGGATCGTTTGCATTGATAGACCCTCATTCTGTATTGCTATTCTCTGAAAGATGCAATTAACCCATTGAGCACGAAACCCAAGATAACTCTGGCTGGAGTCTATATGGAAAATGTGTGTTACACAAAATCGAATCATGTCCAGTGGGTTAACTTCAATACGTGAGTAAAATATTTCCCTGTTGGCTTGAGAAGTTGCATTGAAAGATCCAGGAATAGGTGAAGGAAGTCTCAGTGGCTTTCTGCAGAAATTATAAAAACATAAAAGGCATGTCGACTGATAGATATTACCATAACTTACAAAGAAAAAGATTAGGATGAAACTGCAAATCAATGCAAGCAATTGGCACAATACAAGATCATTGAAAGGGTGTAAGAAGGGGTCATAGCATGTCCTTTTTATGTTCCTTTGCCCTCCTCTCCTTGTATTTTTAATTTGTTTCTTTTGCTTTCCCTTCTCCCTTTCCTTTTTTTTCTACCAATAACAGGGGGGGGGGGGGGGGTCCCCGTATTCCCATCCAGATATGGGAAATACGGCTCGGTGTAAAAAAGCAAGAGGAAAAAATGTCAGCTCTGGAAATGCCGAAATGAACATGTTACAGTACAGGTAGGCCCTCCGACGAAGATTGAATTAGAAAAGCTCTGGCCGCTTCAAATGCACCGTGAAACATAACTGTGACAATTGAATGAGTAAGTTGCGCCTTCTGCGTGAGAAATGTCACGTGGGATGATGTCCATTGTTTTCTTTGTGAGATTAATGGGAAATAAGTTCTTAATGAAATTACAGAGTGGAAAGAAAATATTCACGTTTGATGTTTGCATATGCTAACACAATTAACTAATTAAGTACAGGTAATTCTTTTGAAAAGATGTAAATTCCGCAGCGTATCCGATGAGTGACTATACAAAGATCAAATTAATTCCATTCGCTTGCTTCCTATTCCACGTATGAGGAAAATAATATTCAGGCATTTGTTCACGTACACCACGCTTTATATACGAAGAGGAATGTGCACATTTATAATCATGACTCATGTGAAATGAATGTTGTCAGCTACTAATGTTACAAGGTCTTGTCACTGAGGATGCGCGACACAATCATTATCCAGCAAAATGTAATAAGTTCATGAAGAATTTTCACTTATGGAAGTAAATTTCGATATATTCACCACACTACCATCAGCGATGCATTTATTGTATTTTGCTGGATATTGATTGTGGCGTGCATCCTCCTTGGCAACGCCTTGGCAACGACCCATAGAAATCTGTCTTCTCTGGGTGCGGTTATTTTCCTCCCCTCTTTTCTGGGTAGATTATGGGCATTTTTTCTTTCGAAAAGTGTATACAAAACTTATAAACAGGCTCGGGAGAAATATGATGGGGAGGGGGTATCATGACTTTTTTTTCACTGATAACTCCAACCTCCCAATATGGGCACTTTTTTTTCCTTGGGTCTTTCGTCTTCTCCATTGTTTCAGACATCAACGGGTCAGGATATCTACTGCTCTCAGGACAGAAAAGCTCAAATTCTCCCTTTAAGATATACACAAATGGTCGACAACAATCAATGGTTATAAACGAAAAAACACAAAATACAGAAAGCCTGAAAACTCACAAAGGCATGCGCAATTTAGCTATGTTGCAATATGTCGCATGGGAGGGTACATGTAGCTCTCCACGCTCCAGGGAACATCAGAATCGGAGGACTTTGAGCTCCACCATTAATTTTGACAAAATATGTCAGCATTCATGCATGACCTAAACAAACAATACATTTTCAAAATCTTTTCAAAAAATGGTGTGTGAGGCTGTCATTCAGGCATGACCCAAACAAATAACATACTTTTCGAAAGGCAAGTTCATGTGGTAGCAGATCAGTACAAACTGGTCGCCATTTTGTGAGGACAAAGATAAGCACACAGCAGCACAAATTAGCCTACGTTGTGACTCACAGGTAAGATTTTATTTCATAATTAAAACTTGAAACTAAGAAGAGGGACACAGGCCTTCAAATTTTTACTATAAATGGACAAAATACATCTAGACTTGTAAAACGGAAGTTGCGGATAGTCATCCTAAAATCTGATTGGCAGATTTACGGCAGTTTCAAAAGTTTTATATATAGGCAATGCTGGACAGTTTGCTTCCATTTGACTTTGTGGAATTTCCATTTAACGTGTCTAAAAACATAACTAACAGCAGAACAGCAGGGGGGGGGGGGATTAAAGTTTTTGGTATAAGAGTGCCTGAATATCCTCATACTCTCATGTGAGATGAACATTATTTGGGGAGACTGAATGATTAAGTAATTCCATTGATACCAAAAAGTGTTTGGTAATGCTCTACTTGCACCCACAAAATGAGTTGATAAATAGGCAAAATGGGTACGGGCACAAAATTCTACAACTCACACGTTCGAAATGTCAGGAAATAAAAACATGTAAAAATGGGGGAGATATGTTCTTTTTTAAGGGGGGGGGGGGTGGGAAGAATTAGGGTTGTATGGTGACAGTATCAAAGGCAGCTGTTGAAATGGGCTCCAATAAAGATGTGAGGTGGGCTCCCAAGAGCATTTCATTCAAAATTGACTTTTCTCATTTCCACAGGATCACAGGGCTGTTGGTTGATTATCAGAATGACGGTTATTATTGAAGAAACAGACAGACCAAAGACACAACATTCTCTATGATTATACCGAGAACATGAAAAAGGACATCATTTTGATGAGATATTTACCACCTAATAACTGAAACTAAACAGGAACCTGAAACATTATCTGGAATCCTGAATCAACTGTTATGACTGTGAACGTCAGGGAAAAAAAATGAGCATGCATGAATTTCCAACTGAGCAGTGCTAAACATTTAACATTATTTGCAAGACTTAACAACTAAAGAGAACAACAAGTTTTCTTTATTCTACTCAGTAGTGCTGAGAAGAACAACATTTTGAAAAGGAAAGAGGCCTGTGGATGAAGTTGTATTCACTAGACAAGGGAAGTTTCATGGGTTTCCGGTAAACATTATCAGACGGATGGACCTTCTTTTGTCATTGATTATCTCAACAAATTTATGTAAACTGTCTTCACTCTTGGGTGTCTTCAACTGACTATTTCCTTCCATCGCAAATCAGTCATTATTATCATCAGCAGCACAGGGTTTTCTACAAACGTTATTAAAAGAAGAGGACCTTCTCTTCCGGATTACCTTTTACATGCACATCTTGATGACCTACATTGGGTGTGAATAAAAATATGTCTAAGTCATACAGTGTTAATGAGGAGTTATTATCATAGGGTGTAATGTACATGCATTTGGAAGCTGGACCGTCCAGGCCAAATGACCTGTAGAAACTACCATTTCTCAAGTAAAACTTTGCGTTGGAAATTAGCTGCATTGTACTATTAGTGGTTTTGGCTATATTCAACAGTAAGCACTTGGGCATGTCGGGTGTAAACATTGCTAAGTAATGCACCATTTTAAGTTGAAACATCTGTATAATTTTCCTTATCTCAAGTACATCTCAAAATATGGATCAGCCACAGGTAATCACAAAACGTGTGTTGTTTCCATTCGTTATCTTTTTATCATTGCTTCCATTAAGTAGATGCAATTCTAGCGTGAAAGCTATAGAGGGGAAAAGAGTGAAGCTTGAATTTCCATACCCATGTGACAGCAATAAGATCACAATACACCGTGCAAACGGAGCTCTCTTTTACAATTCAGATGAACCAGGATATCATAATTTGCCTGATTATCAGTTGAATAGGTTTAGTGTGGAAGATAAGAACTGTTCACTTCAGGTTGAGATCAACCCTGTAATGAGGGATGATAAAGCTGCGTACATATGTCAAGCATACAAGGATGGTGTCTTACATGGAGACTTCATTAGAGTTAGGTTGCATGTGGATTATCCTCCTGGTAAAGTATCATGTGTACCTAGTGGTAAGAATACAGTTGGGGACTGGGTTCCACTGGAATGTGGAGCTTCTGCAGGCAGTTTGGCTGGTGAGATCATCTGCTATCAAAATGCAAAAAGACTGCCTCCGTACAGTGAACTCGTACAAAATGGTGAAATTTTGGAACAGACTGTTTGGGTTACAAAAGAATATCCCATATTTTGTTGTTCATCTTTGCTCTATCAACCTAAAGACATATGTGAATGTAATGATTTTGCATGGGATCCTTCTTATACCGAGAGTGCCTTACACCCCTGTCCTTCTACCACACCGGAACTACATACAACTATGAAAGATCAACTCGGAGAAAACGGTATAAATCGTCCCTTCCCTAAAATTGTCACCTCATTAAACGCAACAACAAATCCAAATCAAAATCAAAATACAGACACCATGAACACGATGAGTGCATGGTTACTGGGTTGGGTAATACTTCTGGCAGCCATTCTTGTCTTGGTTACGTTATATCTCTGTTGTAAAGGTAAGTCAAATAAACCAGATTCGACTGAGAAGGAAGATGAATGTAAAGAAACAAGTGACCTGAGAAGTAAGGTGCGAGGATACTCAGTCCAAATACCAGATGAAAAATATTTTTGGTTCGATATCGAGGACAAAGCGCAAGTAGCGCCAAAGCCATGGAACAGATCATATGCAGGATTTCAAATTATCCCGTCAGAAAATGTTAACCACATGCACAGGGGAGTGTATAGATGTCATAAAAATGCTGGGTACTAAGCATTAAATAATCGAAATTATAGAACTGTAGAAAGTCCATTTTGATTATTATGCTGTGAGGTATTATTCACTAACGATTGAATGAATAAAATGCATGATGGAATGATTAATTATATTTACGTTTAACACAACCTTTCATTTTGAAGTAATTGAGTTTGTTCGATAGCTATTACTTAAGAACTCTAACCAGAAAATGATTGTCACTACTTTTCTCATTATAATGCTTTTACATTTCACATAATATCGTACCATGATAACGAGAATTCACTGTATTATATCCTGTATATAGCAGTCCTCCGTGAAAAAAACGAGATAAGAAAAACATGAACAAGACAAGAAAACTTTTTGGTTCAGTTGTGATAGGAATGACCTTACACTCAGGGGCGTCGCTAAACCCTTTTCAGTGGAGGGGGGGGGGGGGGGGACGTGTAGAGGCCACTGATTGCCGACAAATAATGGCACCGATTACCGACGACCAACGTCTATAAATTCAACTGTATAAAGCCCACCAGGCATGTTCGATTGTGTGCCTCTATCATATTTTCCTTCGTCTTTCCTACACATTTTAGTCGATTTCAACCAGATTTTGTGGTTTTTATATGAGCGAGCGCTGCGAGCCAGGAAAAATATATATAAAACACATTTCATTTTAGAAGTAATAATTCTTCAGGGGGACATTTCCAATAACGAAAAAAACTTGCCACTATGCAGGTTAATTGATATCCTTATATTACAGAATTACGATTCTTAAACCCTCACTGCACTGGGCTACCGGTAATATAGAATTCCCGTGACCGTGCATGGGTGTGTACTTATACAGTACATAAATTATGAAATATACCGGTATATTGAATGTCTGATAATCTTCTAAATTTATGCTTCTGGTTGTGGAATAAGTGTACGTATACAGAATTTATGAAGTATACATGTTATTCATCTATCATGTCTGAATAATCTCTTTTGTAGAATCGATTATTGGAGAATTTAATCCATTGCATATACAAAGAGAAATTTGTAGAGCATAACGAGTATTATCGCTAAATAGATCTCCTTTTCTAGTATTTTGTTTATGGAAATGAACCTTATATAATTATTGCATAAAAAGAGAAATTTATAGAGTAGATATTATGTTCTTGCTTCATGATCTCCTTTGTTTATGGACATTGCTACAACCTATATACGAAGAAAAAGGCATGACGCGTAATTATGTTGCATTCTTGTTTATTTCCCTTCTTTTAGTATTTTGTTTAGGGATGTTCAGAAAACATCAAATATGATATATACAAGGATAACTTTATGAAACATTATATTGCATTCTTTTTTAATACTCTGCTTTTCTAGTACTTTGTTAATGGATATTGATAAACATCATATATGTTTATAACAGTAACAATTTAACATAATTTACATATATTATGTATGCAAAGAGAAATATATAGAGCATAGATATTGTATTTTGGCCTATACTCTGCTCTTCTGTAGTATTCTGTTTATGGCTATTGATGAACATCATTTACGAAGCATTCATTAAATGTTCAATGATGTTCTTTTCTAGGAATCTGTTTATGGATTTTGAAAAACGTAATGAGGCTTATAAAGAGAAATTTACAAAGCATTTATTAAAATAATGTTTGATAATCCCCTCTTGAGGGATCTTCTTCATGGATATTGAAAAACTTTGCCTGTTATCGTATGTGTTTTATTCTCGTTTCAAAATCTCCCTTTTCTAGGATTTTGTTTCAGGAATATCAAAAGTAGTAACGTTTAAATGTATATATATTTTCTATGTAATGATACATGAATAGAAATCTACCTTTTTTGTTTAGTTCTTACTCTTCCTAGGATCTTGTTCATTTAGGACTGGATCACACTCATTTTTTTTCTTGTGCTTTTCTTTATTTATTCTCTATAAGACTCTTTATATGATAATGTAAAAACTTACAAAGTAGCATGACCCTACATATTGTATTGAATGTATATATGTGCACAAACTTTACTCTAGCACAGTAGTGAAGAGCATTAGATGATAACGTGATGTGAGCTGTACGATGACGGAATATATTCCCACAGAAATAGGATGTGACTATAGCTAGGTACATGTAAATAGTCATTACATATATAAATAGAGTTTGCCAAAGTGCATTCTGTTCTAATATATTAGGAGCTAAGCTCCAGCTGTCTTTTCAGATTTTAAAAAAATATCAAATATGATGCGCATATTTCAGCTGATCCTGACTAATATTGTAATCTATATTTGTATTGCTGTAAGAAATACGAAAGTTCGTAAAGAAAATTAGTGAGTCAATAAATATGCTTGACTTGAAAATGCTTTGCTTTGCCCCTCTACTTTGTCATACATGTATATATAAAAAGAAATATTACTGCTATGATTGACACCTCAGCTAGAGAGCAATTTGGATCTTGTGTTAAAAATGCATTTTATCAAATGATGATGATGATGATGATGATTATTATTATTTTTGGTTCACCTATACTTAAATTTGTGATGAAATTTGGATTTTTTTCTGTATTTTATCATATACAATCATAAAAATTACGAAATTTTCAAATAAAAGGCATGCCTGATGAAGTTTGTATACTTTTTGAAGAACTTGTGTAAGATGGCCTTTCTTGACGCATAACAACGAGATCCTCTTCATCCACTCTCAATCCCCCCACATGGTTCTAGTGCCTACATCTGCTTGATGTATGTTTCTGTAAAGCCTTGTTCATACTTCCACCCTCCTCCAGGGGAGCCGCTACAGGGGGCGAGGGCGGGGGCGAATGCCCCTCAGATTTTCTAAGTGACCAAAAAGAAAAATAAAAGAGGAGAAAAGAAGAAAAAAGAGGAGAAATAAGAAAAAACAGTATGGGAGAAGAGAGGGTTGAATCATGCAACTATTATCCTAAAATATCCCTATTTTTCATTTAAACTGTAAATAAACTCACCTACGGGTCATCTTGCCCCCCCCCCTGTCAAAATACCTTGGCGCCGTCCCTGCCCTCCTGCCCCTCCCCGGCAAAACAAAACAAAACGAGCACATCAGTGATGTGGTGCTCATCCTGCATCCGGCAAAGAAATTCACGCAAGGTTTAATTTTCCCCAAGTTGACACTGTAATGAATAAATAACATATATTTATATCTGTTACATTCATATGAGGAAGTGCATATTACAAATCCGGTTAAATGTTATGTTAAAATGAGACACTGACCTGTAGATATGAATAAAAGTAAGACAATTCATAATTCAAGCCAGGAATTCAAGTTGTGACTGGAGTTGAAGCTGCATGACTCAAGTTAAAAGATTTTCTAGAATAAATCTGTGTAGAAGTTCTGTGTCCATGTACATCATGTAAGCTCTACAAGATGAAAAAAAAATCGAAATTGGTCGACAAATTAAGGAGAAGCATTTTTAGTGCTTTTTAAAATAAATTTTGCATGAATTAGCATAAATAATTTTCTAGACAAAATTTCAAAATTATGTGTAGAAGTTCGGTGTACCTCATGTAGCTCTACATGATGAAACAAAAAAAAAAATCAAAATCGGTCGACAAATGAAGAAGAAGCATTTTTTTTTTTGGGTGGGGAGGTGATTTTTGAACAAATTTCGCAAAAATTAGCGTAAGTAATATCAGAGACAAAATTTCATAATTCCGTGTAGAAGTTCAGTGTACCTCATGTAGCTCTACCAGATGGAACAACAAAAAAAAATCGTAATCGGTTGATACATGAAGGAAAAGAAGAATATTTGGGGGGTGATTTTTGAATAAATTTTGCATAAATTAGCAGCATAAGTTAGCATAAATAATTTTCTAGACAAAATTTCCAAATTTCGTCTCGAAGTTTGGTGTACCTCATATAGTTCTACCTGATGAAACGAACAAACAAACAAAAAATAAATATCAAAATTGGTCGACAAAATGGAGGACTAATTTTTCTGTTTTTCCGAATAGATTTCTCATGAATTAGCATAAATGATTTTTTAGTCAAAATTTCAAAATTCCGTCTAGAAATTTGGTGTACCTCATGAAGCTCTACCAGATGAAACAAAAATTCAAAATCGGTCGACAACTGAAGGAGAAGAAGCATTTTTTGTGTGATTTGCGAATAATTAACGCATAAATTAGCATGAATTTTTTGTTTAGACAAATCTAAAAATTCTGTGAATTTCGGTGTACCTCATGTAGCTCTACCAGATGGAACCAAAAGAAAAAGAAATTAAAATTGCTTGTTAAATGAAGAAGTATTTTTTGTTATTTTTCCAAAAATGCACATAAATTAGCATATTTAAGGAGTTTACAAATTCTGTGTATAGGTTTTGAATCCCCCACCTAGTGCTATCGTATAAAGCAAACGGAATTGAAAGTGGACAAGAAATGAAGAAGTAGAAGCATTTTGAAAGTTTGGACGGACGACGGACGCCGGACGCCAGGCGCCGGACGACTGACGATGGACGCCTTGCCACGGCCCGGATGAGCTAAAAAGAAGCAACAAAACAATCAACAAAAAACTCACACACAAAAAGAGACAACAAAAAACAACGAAAAAACTAAAACAAACAACAATAAAACTAACATCCCCCCAAACAGAAAAAAAAAAACAAAAAACAAAACAACCAAAACAACCCAAAACAAACCGACACAATATTTTTTAGTGTAGTGTACAACAAATTTCTGTATCTCACTCAAAATAAGCAAGTCCTACAGAGACGAATGCAGCTTTTCTCACCTCATTTTTCATTCATATACAATGTACACTGACAAGAGTTTGATTTTAATGTGATATTGTGAAATGATTTATCATGCAATGTGGGAACAAATATTTGATAGACTTTGGATTCCCCTACAGAACCTCACAGAGGATTTCCTTGTCCCAAACCCAAACAATACAAACACCCCCCCCCTGCATCACTTGTCATATTCACAAGGGAAACCTCATCTCAAAAAAAAAAAAATGTAGTTATTCTGAAAGACTTCGTGTACATGAAAACTCTTGTATACTACAGGTAAGAATGATTTTATCTTTTAGCAAAACTACATGTAAATGTATTTTGTGAATGAGGATTCTATAACCGCAACCCCATGTTCTTGTATCGCAAGGGATATTTCTGCCATGGTGATGAAGATCCAGTCCCCTTCTCCTGGTATATAAGAAACCTCCTTTGCCAGCGTAATTCTCTCTCCCGTTACTAATTATAGCTTGTGTGTTTGCAAGATCACTCTCATGCAGGAGGGTGAGGAAAAAGAAATGAAAAGAAAGATTGCAAGAGTATTTAGGAGAAAAGGAAGCTTATGAAATATGAATTTCAACTTCCAGTCTCATTGCCTTTGTAAATTTGTTCACCCCCAACCCCCCCTCCCCCCAAAAAAAAGAAACGAGAAAAAAAGAAGGAAACGGAAAAGAAATAGAAAAGAAGTGATGATCACATTTAAAAGATAGAGCCAATCTTACATATAAAGTCAAATCCCTCAAGAATGAAGAAAATACAAATAATTTTCTTTAACACTTAATTTCTATAATGTAGACTGTGGTATATGTATGAGTGATAATTCACAATGCACCGGTATATTGCATTTTTTGTTACAACTGCCAGTCACACGCAGCAAGTATAGCTTTTGTACAATTTACATAAAGACATTGTCTCATCGACCGATTTTCATGAATTGTTTTCACTCCTGCATTGTAGACAATAACAAAGAGAATTTAAGTGTATCAAACTTTTAACAGCCTCCTTGAATACCTCAAGAAATGACCGATCGATTGTTTATTTACATTAATTCTTTGTATGCTTTCAATTTCATCCTTTCTTTATTCAATCATTACTTTATCAAGATATAATACAGTGATAAAACAACCATTTGGCCTGTAAAAATACCCCAAAAGAAATACATACACTCTAAAGACTATACGAAAATTGCATTTTAAATCAACTCATATACACACTAATGATCATAAACTCAAATTAAAAAGGGAACAGACATATATAATGTATTTCGTCAATGGACATGTTGTACAACATCTGCATTGTATATTTCATTATCTACTGTATAAAAGATTTTCAAGCCAATCGTTATGGAAGCATATTATCTTATTTGAAAGTGTTCAAATCACCAAAAGACAATTGCTTTGTCTGTTTAGGGGTTCCACATTACTATCATGAGCTTCAAATATTACTTCATTTAAATGATATTGCAATTTCAAATATACTCTCAGTAAGCATTAAAGTAACCAGGCAGAAGACTAGTTGATATAATAAACGAGACCGAAGGCCCACAACTACCACAAGACTGAAACTGAAAAAGGTACCACGAGACTGAATGTACAATCCAATAGCCTCCCATTGGTTTTCCTTTCTTTGCTTGCCTCCATGTGAATTTACGTCAATGCCGCCACCCACCCCCAGTGGAAAATATTTCGTTACCACTACGACAGGTGATGTGAATATTCAAATATTCCTTTTTGAAATAAAAACTTTGTAGATCAGTGACCCTAAAACTCTCTCAAACTTTAGCAAGGATATAGCGACCATTTTTCTTTCTACATGTTTATATCATTACAAATTACATCGAAATCAACCAGAGGGATGCAATGGGGAAAGCTTCAGCCAGAGCTTTGACCCCCACACAAAAGTAATACAGAGCGCATCATAAAAGGTGAACATTTTGATTTTTTCAGAAATTATATGAACAGTACGTTGGAAAGAATGATGAACAATGATTAACAACTGCAGATATTTGAGTCTGTACATGCAGATACATATTCGATGAATTTCTCACTTCAATATCAGCCCTTTTTACAATTATGTGTTAAACTCAGGGAAATTAAAATTTGTCGGAGCCGTCTAGTCATTGCGATGCAATACTGCCATCTCTTGGGCCTTTGATCTCGTTGGAATTCGGTCTTGCAGACCTTCTGTCAACTGATTGATATTAATCCTGCTGATAGCAGGAATGCCTCTTTTAGAGTCCAAAATATACAGGTTATAGTCCTCTGGGGAAATGATTGACCGATATTGTAACCTTTCAAATTAGAATGTGCAAAATGAGAACTTGGTATAAAATGAAAACTCGTGAATAAAAAATATGCCCAAAATGCTTATAGAACACAATAAAATGCAAAAATACCTATAAAAATATGAAAACATAAAATTCTTGAAGGAAATTACTTTTACACATAACATGAAATGAAGAACAAAAGAAAAACAAAAACAACAAAACATCACACATGTCACAAGGGGAGTGATAGCCCAGAGAATACAAGGGGTATAGAGTCACACCGATAGTACTGTAATCTGAAATTTTGTGGAATAATTAACCATTAAATTTCAAATTCAATTACTAGCATGCCATTCAACATTCCATTCACTAAAAATAGGTAATTAGGTTTCTTTTCTCATACATGTTCAACATTTACATGTATATCTTACAGTGTAGTTACATGATATAAGAATGGTAAAATTTTATACACCAAATCCAAGATAATATTTCATAATTGTTTTGCACTCTTTTGAAATGAGGTGAATACTCGTTCTTTCTTTCCAATAGGATCATACATTTTGTTTGTCTAAAGCCTGCCACATACTTTATGATCGGTCTGCGATCCGATTTTGTTATAGCATTTGATATGAACATTCAGATATGTGAAGTCTTAATGATCAAAGTTTCGAATAGTCGTACGAATACAAAAATCGAAATTCCGGGCTATTGCGAGTCTCCCTGTATGAATAAAAGCGAACTAAATTCCGAATCGTAGTGACATCATCTTGCGACTGGCTACGATTTGAAGCCGATTTGGCTTTTACTGCGACCACAAGGCTTGCAGTTAACCAAAATTTCTATTCTAGCATTCCTATCATTATTCTGAACTTTATATAAGATAATTTTACTTATCTAAACTTTCATATTTAATTCTAAGTGCTAAATTTGTTCAAAAAATCGGGTTGCAGTTGGATCGTACAATGTGCAGCAGGCTTAAGAGTATTGAGGTTGAACACATCATATAATGATACAACAGCAGTAATGTGTTGAAGGTAGACCTAATGAATGATTGGTATGGAAATGCAGACCATGTTACTCAACATGAAGTGATATCTTCCTCTGTTTGGAGCCAGAAGGGCGTTAACTGATATGCTTTAATACATAGTTAATGCCCTTCTGGCTCTGAACAGATGTTTTATCCTCTTCTCACCCGTCTCATGTGTCGACTTCCTTCCAGATCTCATAGAACAGCCACCCGTAGAAGAGATCTCTTAGTGTCAAGGAAAGAAAATAACACAGTCATAAAAATACTGGAATACTGTACCTTCAGGTAGAAAACACAATGTGCATTCAGGTTTAGCACCTACGACAGGCACACGAGTAACCAATTCACCAACCAGACAAAGGAACATACCAGTGTGAAACTATTCAAGAAGAAAGAAAGAAAAAAAATGAAGAAAAGTAGAAGAAGAGGAAATAATGATTAGCCTTCAATGTTACTTCACCAAATAATATTGAAGGCTCAATACAATTTCTGGAAGACTAAAAGACTTTTGTTTACACTAGTTGACACGCCAATTAGCACTGGCCTAAAATTCCACAGTCCCACCTGGGCTCCGTCCATGAATCTGTATCTTTTTTTGCTTCATTTTCTTAATAATCCAATGAATAAAGATTATACGCATAAGAATGATTTTATAAAAATGGATATTCTACTCACGTCTGGTAAGCAAATAATATTTCATCCCAGGTAAAGCCATTTGCAAAGTTAAATTGGAATTAAAAGTTTTCTGACTAAAAGTAAATATTACAAATAACGCCCCCTATCCCCCAAAAGTTAAGTGTGTAAAGAAACTAAACCTTTTGATTTTAAACATGAATGCACATTGTCATGAAAGAGTAATTACACACGGGAAAATAACTTGGGTTGAATGTCATGGATACATTTCCAGGTAAGATGGCACCAAAGGCGTAGCTACGGGGGGGGGGGGGGGGGGCCCGGGGGCACGTACCCCCCATAAATTTTGTGTAGCCCCAGTTGCCCCCACAAAAATCATGGGGTAGGAAACGAAAAAATATTAAAAATAAAACCAAGGTATCTCACTATCAGAAGGCAAAAAAAAAAAAAAAAAGGGAAAAGCAATACCAAAATGGGCTAGAAAGACAAAAATGTAGACTTTTGTAAGTGAAGACTTAAAATTTTTCTTCTTTTCTTTCTTCGCTCGCTTAACGTATATTTGCTGAGGATGTGTGTGTGTGTGTGTAAGGGTGTGTGAGTGTGTGTGTGTGTGTGTGTGTGTGTGTACAAGTGAATGGTATATGAGGCGGCCGGGGGGGGGGGAGAAAAAAAAGAAAGAAAAGAGGCTGAGGTAAGAGGCGTATTAATTCTTTACCTCCTGGCAGCAAAAAAACTGGACCTATCGAATTCTTTAAAAAGTTAGCTCAAAATATGATGTCCTAAGTTTGCGCAACTTTTGGCAAAACTCTATTTGAGCGTTGACGGGGATTGAGCATTCATTACCAGAAGTGGCGTGGGCAATTCACCGCGCCACATGTGAACACACACATACCCACAAACTAGGGTTTGACGCGGGGATTTCGCTCTTCACATTTGAACGAGCCTTTATGAGGGTTACAAAAACCCGTAGGAGGACAAAACACAATTTCTATCTTACACATGAAAAGAGTTTCTTTTTGTCATGGGAAATCTGTACAGGCTCATGAAATGGTATGTTCTGCATTGATAGACCCTCATTCTGTACTGCTATTTTCTGAAAGATGTAATTAACCCGTTTAGCACGAAACCCAAGATAACTCTGGCTGGAGTCTATATGGAAAATGTGTGTTACACAAAATCAGATCATGTCCAGTGGGTTAACTTCAATACGTGAGTAAAATATTTCCCTGTTGGCTTGAGAAGTTGCATTGAAAGATCCAGGAATAGGTGAAGGAAGTCCCAGTGGCTTTCTGCAGAAATTATAAAAACATAAAAGGCATGTCGACTGATAGATATTACCATAACTTACTTACAAAGAAAAAGGTTGGGATGAAACTGCAAATCAATACAAGCAATTAGCACAATACAAGATCATTGAAAGGGTGTAAGAGGGGGTCATAGCATCTCCTTTTTATGTTCCTTTGCCCTCCTCTCCTTGTATTTTTAATTTGTTTACTTTGCTTTCCCTTCTCACTTTACTTTTCTTTTCTACCAATAACGGGGGGGGGGGGGGGGGGGGGAAGGGTCCCCGTATTCCCATCCAGATATTGGAAATAAGGCTCGGTGTAAATATGTCAGAGGTAAAAATGTCAGAGGTAAAAATGTCAGAGGTAAAAAAAGCAAGAGGAAAAAATGTCAGCTCTGGAAATGCCAAAGTGAACATGCTACAGTACAGGTAGGGCCCCCCTACGAATATTGAATTAGAAAAGATTTGGCCGCTTAAAATGCACCGTGAAACATAATTGTGACAATTGAATGAGTAAATTGCGCCTTGCGCATAAGAAATGTGACGTGGGATGATTTGCTGGATATTGATTGTGGCGTGCATCCTCCTTGGCAACGCCTTGGCAACGCCTTGGCAACGACCCATAGAAATCTATCTTCTCTGGGAGCGGTTATTTTCCTCCCCTCTTTTCTGGGTAGATTATGGGCATTATTTTCTTTCGAAAATTTTATACACAACTTATAAACAGGTTGGGGAGAAATATGAAGGGGAGGGGGGTATCATGTTTTTTTTTTCACTGATAACTCCAACCTCATGGGCATTTGTTTCCTTTGGTCTTTCGTCTTCTCCATTGTTTCAGACGTGACCGGGTCAGGATATTTACAGCTTTCAGGGCAGAAAAAATCAAATGCTCCCTTTTAAGATATACACAAATGGTCGACAACAATCAATGGTTATAAACGAAAAATCACAAAATACAGAAGGTCTTGAAACTGACAAAGGCATGCGCAATTTAGCTATGTTGCAATATGTTGCACGGGAGGGTACATGTAGCTCTCCACGCTCCAGGGAACATCAGAATCGATCGGACTTTGAGCTCCACCATTAATTTTGAAAAAAAATATGTCAGCATTCATGCATGACCTAAAAAAAACCAATACATTTTCAAAATCTTTTCAAAAAATGGTGTGTGAGGCTGTCATTCATGCATGACCCAAACAAATTATATACTTTTCGAAAGGCAAGTTCATGTGGTAGCAGATCAGTACAAACTGGTCGCCATTATGTGAGGACAGGGATAAGCACACAGCAGCACAAAATAGCCTACGTTGTGACTCACAGGTAAGATTTTATTTCATGATTAAAACTTGAAACTAAGAAGAGGGAAGCAGGCCTTCAAATATCAAATTTTACTATAAATGGACAAAATACGTCTAGACTTGTAAAACGGAAGTTGCGGATAGTCATTCTAAAATCTGATTGGCAGATTTACGGCAGTTTCAAAAGTTTTATAGGCAATGCTGGACAGTTTGCTTCCATTTGACTTTGTGGAATTTCCATTCAACGTGTCTAAAAACATAACTAATAGCAGAACAGCAGGGGGGGGGGAATTAAAGTTTTTGGTATAATAGTGCCTGAATATCCTCATACTCTCGGGTGAGATGTACATTATTTGGGGAGCAAGGCGCCTGAATTATTAAGTAATTTCATTAATACCAAATAGTGTTTGATAATGCTCTACTTGCACCCACAAAATGAGTTGATAAATAAGCAAATGGCTACGGGCACAAAATTCTACAACTCACACGTTCGAAATGTCAGGAAATAAAAACATGTAAAAATGGGGAGAAAATGTTCTTTTTTTTAATGGGGGAGTGGGAAGAATTAGGATTGTATGGTGGCAGTATCAAAGGCAGCTGTTGAAATGGGCTCCAACAAAGATGTGAGGTGGGCTCCCGAGAGCATTTGCCCCCCCCCAAGCTGGAACCCTTCCAGCGAGCCTGCTGAAGATTTGTTTCTTACAGGAGATCACGCATATAAATCAGTAGCTATAGCTACTGATTTCATTCAAAATTGTCTTTTCTCATTTCCACAGAATCACAGTGCTTTTGGGTGATTATCAGTATGATGATTATCATTGAAGAATCAGATTGACCAAGACACAACATACTCTTTGCTTATACATAGAACGTGAAAAAGGCAATCATTTTGATGAGATATTTACCACCTAACAATAAGGTAATAAAACTCTTTCTCTGCTCACTTTTAATGAAACTAAACAGAAACCTGAAACATTATCTGGAATCCTGAATCAACTGCCATGACTGTGAACGTCAGGGAAAAAAAATTGAGAATGCATGAATTTTCAACTGAGCAGTGCTAAACATTTCACATTATTTGCAAGACTAAAGAGAACTAAAGAGAACAAGTTCTCGTTATTCTACTCTAACTGCCGAGAAGAACAACATTTTGAATCGGAAAGAGGCCTGTGGATGAAACTGTATTCACTAGACACGGGAAATTTTATGGGTTTCCGGTAAACATTATCAGAAGGATTGACCTTCTTCTGTCATTGATTATCTCACAAATTTATGTAACCTGTCTTCACTATTGGGTGTCTTCAACTGACTATTTCCTTTCATCAGAAATCAGCCATTATCATCATCATTAGCATAGAGTTTTCTGCAAACGCTATAAAAAGAAGCGGACTTTCTCTTCCGGATGACCACCTTATACATACACACCCTGATGACCTACATTAATTGGTGTCAATAAGTCATACAGAGTTAATGAGGAGTTATTATTGCAGGACGTAATTTACATGCATTTGGAAGCTGGACCGTTCAGACCAAATGACCTGTACAAACTACCATTTCTCATTAAAAATTTGTATTTTCTTAAGTTGGCAATTAGCTGCATTGTACTATTAGTGGTTTTGACTATATACAACAGCAAGCGCTTGGGAGTAAATATTGCTAAGTACTGCATCAGTTTAAGTTAAAACATCTGTATCATTTTCTTTATCTGCCTTAAAGTTTTACTATATCTCAAGACATGGATAAGGCGCTGGTACTTACAAGAATTGTATTGTTTCTATTTTATGTCTTTTCAGTACTGATTTCACCATCTAGATGCAATTCTAGCGTGAAAGCTATAGAGGGGAAAAGAGTGAAACTTGAATTTCCATACCCATGTGAAAGTGATAAGATCACAATACAGCGTGCAAACGGAGCTCCCTTTTACAATTCAGCTAAACCGGGATATCTTAATTTGCCTGATTATCACTTGAATAGGTTTAATGTGGAAGATGAAAATTGTTCACTTCAGGTTGAGATCAATCCAATTTCGAGGGATGATGAAGCTACATACATTTGCATATCATACAAGGATGGTGAAATTCAAGAGTTAATAAGAATTAGGTTGAATGTGGATCATCCTCCTGGTATAGTATCGTGTTTACAAAGTGATAAAAGTACAGTAGGGGATTGGGTCCCATTGCAGTGTGTAGCTTCTGTAGGCAGTTTGGCTGGTGAGATCATTTGCTATCAAGATGGAAAAAGATCTCCTCCACAAAATGACCTTGTTCAAACTGGTGAAAATTTTAAACAGACTTTTTGGTTTACAAAAGAATATCCAGTATTCTGTTGTTCGTCCCTGCTTGATCAACCTGAAGACATATGTGGATGTAAGGATTTTGCATGGGATCCTTCTTACGCCGAGAGTGCCTTACATCCCTGTCCTTCTACCACACATGGTACACATGGTAGACATGGTACAACTATGAAAGATCAACTCGGAGAAAACAGTAGGCCCACAGATCATCCCTCTCCTAATACAGTCACTACATTAACCTCAAAAACAACTCCAAACAAGGTCCATTACAGTACATTGCTGTGGAGCATGTTTGCAATGTGGGTATGTGTGGCAGCCATTTATCTTTTCTTGGTTTAATCATGGAAATCCCTGGTTAAATTATATCTCTGGTGTAGAGGTAAGTTAAATAACACATATTCAACTGAGAATGAAGATGAATGTAAAGAATCAAGTGGCCTGAGAAGTAATGTGCAAGACTGCTCAGCCCAAATGTCAGAGAAAGATTTTTTTTTGGTCGATATCCAGACAAATGTTTCGAAAAGGAACAAAGATTCGACTGAGAAGGAAGATGAATGTACAGACACAAGTGGATTGAGAAAGACGCAAGACTGCGCATCCCAAATATCAAAGAAAGACTTTGTTTGCGCCGAAATGCAGGAAAGAAAGTAAAATTTGGAAAATCCAGGGTGCAGATCATATTCAGGATATCAAATTTTCCTACAAGAAAATAAGCAACACACGATGCACACAGGAATGCATAAGTTGACTTGAATTGTTAGAAAGTCTATTGTCATTATATGCTGTGAGGTACTATAAAGAAAGTAGTATTCAACGAAGGATTGAATGAAGAAAATGCAGGAAGGAATGACTAAATATATTCAAATTAAATATATTGTTCATCTTGAAGTATAGTTTGTCGGATAATTATAGATTTGATTTTCAATTAAAAATTCCAACCAGAAAATGTATGTCAGTTCTCAATACAATGCTTTTATATTACACACAACAAAAATAGCAATCATTCAGTAAAAATGAAGTGAGAGAGAGAGAGAGAGAGAGACATGTAGAAGAATTCACTATTGACCCTTTTGTTCAGTTGAGACATTGTGATAGGAATGGCCGTTAGGTCACTGATATTGTAATCAAACATCTTGCCCCCTGTGATGTACTGTTGCATGATGGGAATACAGTCACTTTGACCTTTGATAAGAAGTACATGTTATATAGATCCAAGTTCAGGTTCTCTCTTTGATGACTGTAACAGATTCTTTAAAAACAATGATAAAGAGACAGAACAGAAAAGAACAAATAATAAACAAAAACACACATCTTCCCTCAAAACCATCAATAACACAAGAAATAAATGCATATCTTTAAAAAAAACAACAAACACACAAAACACTAATTGCGAATGAAAGAGGAAGAGAGAAAAAGAGTTTTTACACTATATGAACTATGGAAATTTTACTGCAAATATTATTAGGATTAAGTTGTTCACAATTTTGAGTGAAATTCAATCAGGTCAAAAGGTAAAACAGATTTTTGTTATAGCCCAATACATGTATTATTTGTACCCAAAGAGACCGGTAATAATATTATGTACATAATGATGTATTGCTCTCTATTCATTGTTAACCTTGTTCTTACATGTTGTAATTTAATTTTTGTCACACCGTGCTTCCAATGGTCACTTACAGCATGGAGCACTTTTTGTAGTTTTGGGGACATAACAAGGAGTCTTCAGTATACACCCAGTAGTTTATGACAAGGGGCATTTTTCGAGACACCCCCTCCCATTCCCACCTGCCACTCATATTACAGAATTGCGATTCTTAACCCTCACTGTATCGGGCTATTTTAGAATTCTCCTGACTGTGGGTATATGCTTATTGTATAAAGAGAAATTCATGAAGCATACATTATTATGCACCGTTTTTAGGATCAGGCTCAATGCATAAAACTTGAATTTGTGTACATAGTGCCTGAATTCCTCCTCAATCAACGTGCTTACGCGCATAGACCGATTCGCAATAGCGTCCCTTGTCTGGGAACTGGATTTACGTATATTTGAATAAATCAAATCGATCAGGAGAAAAAAAGGGAGCATATATTAAATGTTTGATAATCTAGATACTGCTCCTGGTTGTGTAATGATTGTATGTAAATAGAATGTATGAAGCCTATGTTATATTCTGCCATGATAATCTCTTTTCTACGAATTAATCTCTAATAATTGTATGCAAAGAGAAAATTATAGAGCATTGGTAATATTGCTAAATACTTTCCTTTTATACATGGAAAATATAAATGACTGTATACAAAGAGAAATTTATAAAGCACATTTTGGTGTTCTTGCTTAATGATCTCCTTTTCTAGTGTTTCGTTTATGAATATTGAATAAACATCATTGAAAACAAAGAAAAATTCATGAAGCATATATTAGATGTTTGATAATCTCCTAAGATATTGCTTCTGGTTGTGGAATGATTGTACATACATAGAATCTGTGAAGTATACATGTCATATTCTTCCATAATAATCTCTTTTCTATGTTGTTTCGATTATTGGAGAACTTAATCTATAATTCATGCGAAGAACATATTGAGCATAATTTATAGAGCACATTTGTATTATTGCTATCACTTCCTTAAAAAAAAAAAAGAACCTGATTGCATACAAAGACATATTGATGAAGCATATATTCTTGCTTAATACTCTTCTTTTCTAGTATTTTCTTTACGGAGATTGATTAACAAAATAATATATGACTGTATACCAGGAAAAATCTTAGAAGCATATATTGTTTTTAGCTTAATACTTTTCCTTTTCTAGTAATTTTCTTACGGATATTGACAGATATTATCATATATGAATTTACATGAAGAGAAATTTATGGCCGAGCAGTTTTAATGGTTGATATTCCCCCTTTCTAGAACCTTCTTTATGGATATTCAAAAACCTTGCCTGTAATCTATGTAATGAGAAATTCTTGAAGTGTTATATTCTTATTTCAGAATCTCCTTTTCTAGGATTTTGTTTCAGGAATTGAAATTGTATATACTCTGTATGTAATGTTTGAATGTATATACTTTGTATGTAATTATGCATAAATAGAAATAATACTTATTTTAAACCTAAACTGGGTTTTTCATTGATAAACAGATTTTTTCGGCGACCACCCAAACTTAGTTTTTCGAGTGAAAAAAACTAAGTTTATCGCCGATAAACTTATTTTTTCGGCGATAAACAGAGTGTTTCGCGATAAACTGAGTTTTTCAAGTGATAAACTTAGTTTATCGGCGAAAAACTAATCTTATCGTTGAAGAACTGAGTTTTTCGAGTGATAAACTTAGTTTTTTGATAGATAAACTGAGTTTATCGTCTTAATGGGACAAACGGCACGCCATTCTCGCCACTCCGAACATTTTGTGGCGTTATTTGGAAGGCTCGTTAGTTCGAAAATAAAATAAGGTTCCTTATTCCGAAGGTTCGTTGATCCGAAAATGAAATAAGGTTCGTTATTCCGAAGGTTCGTTAATCCGAAAATGAAATACCAACCTTCGGACTAACGAATCTTCGGAATAAACGAACCTTCGGAATAAACGAACCTTCGGAATAATGAACCTTCGGAATGATGAACCTTCGTAATAACGAATTGTAACAAAAAAAACCAAAAACCCCACAAACATTTCCTACCTTTGATATTTGATAACTAAAAAACTACACGTCAGATATACTGATATTGATATGGGTACAGCTGAATAGACAGTGTGCTATTCAGTTGGAGGTGATTTGAATATGATATGGTACATGAGTTTCATTAAATTCACGCTTATTTTTGAAGTTAGGTTTCAGATTTTGCTTAATTTTCAAACCCTGCAAGAAATTGAAGTTTAGTACAGGAGTCACTGGATGTGTGTGAGTGTGTGTTTAATTGCCACGGGCATGTACAAAAAGCAAGAGGTGCCGTGGTCGAATGGTCTAAGTCGGGGGTTCGATCCACGACATGGCACTTATTCCCTTAGCAAGGCATTTTATCTACATTGCTCTTATATCGTACGTCAAATAAATAGAAATGCTATAAGCATTCTTGATACCAACGTGTGCACGACCGTGTTGAAAAAAAAAGCAAACAACAAAATCTTGCTAACTAGAACTTCCAAGGTGTGGTATCTACAGCCATTGTCCATGGCTATGGTGTGAGGATTCAATAAGCACACACCTTCAGGCACACCCACTGACTCCTGTACAAAGTCTTCAAGGTACAGGGGGCTAGAAATTGAGCGAAAATCTGAAACCTAACTTCCGAAATAGGCATGAATTTCATGAAACTTATTCATGATATCATATTCAAATCACCTCCAACAGAATTGCACACTATTCAGCTATTAACCACATCAATATTAGCATTATCTGATGTACAATCTTTTAGTTATTAAATATCAAAGGGGAGAAATGTTTTTTTAAACACCTGGTACTCTCGTTTCCCTCAAAGCTGATGACATTGCACAGCACAGTTAAATTTTCGGCGGATAGAAAACTAACATACACCCCTTTCCTGAAGAATATCATCTCATGGCTTATTCTCCTTCTTTAACCAATGAATGCTGCTTGTCTTTTACGCCCCTTCCAAGTCTTTTAGGATGTAGATAGTGACTTTGACTTGTCAAAGTAATTGTAACTGCTGTAATTTTCCAAGAAAAGTATCTTGTTTATTCTATTCCATTATATAAGTACATTTACACTTTAGTGTGTTATACATTTTAATACCATTTTGTTTTTTTTTTATCCCCAGTTGTATACTAGCTTTGCATTTATCACTATCCTTTTGCAGTACAATTTTGTGTTTACTGCATGTACAGTTCAAATATGTACCCATGTGAAGTTCCGCTTTTGGGACTACAGTTCTTTCTATATGCATGTATATATTGATTGATGAAGAAAGTTAATGTAATTCTTCCTTCATACCCTAGTGTATGAAGCCTTAAATTTACTGCCCCACCTACAACTTTTCTATGAATTTTTTAGGGGATCCTAACCCCATGCTTGTATATTTTTGTATTTCTGTATGGTTGAATGAATGAACATCTGTTTTTTGTATGGTTTTTGAAAGGTTTTTGCATGGTTTTTGTTTTTTGCATGGTTGAATGAATGAAAATTTGTTTTTGTGATATGAAGGGCTATTACTGACTATTACTATGGTAATTGTCAGTGATTAACATCTTGTCAGTGCTGACAACTTTCATGAAACGGTGCCCTGGTTCCAATGGGCAACGGGTCATGTTAGTATACCTAATACAGCCTTGATCAGACAAAATACCAAGAATATTCCTTTGATGTCACTTCCATTTTCATAATATATGTTATTGAAGGGACACCTAATGACCAAATGGTTATTTTGTTCAAGAAGACTTTTCACCTCTCGTTTCATTGTATGTTTAATAAGCTTTGTTAATTACATATGTGCTGAAATATTTCTTTGACTATCATCACTTTGCGTTACACATGTAGGCCTATTCTAGCTTGAAGCAACTTCCATCGTTGCACACGTTCTACATGTATCGTGAACTTGTTTTATACATTGTATAAAATTTACTTGGCAATATTTTTTGTAAAGCCTTTTCTGAATACTGAATATTTCCACACAAGTTCCTGTTTACATCATTACGCAGACTACATTCCTCTTTATTTGCACGAATATATATATATAGATATATATAAATATTTGTTATAATTACACATACCTTATCTCACTGAATGAAAATACATGTACTGCTTTATGGTTTGGCTCACCATATACTCAGTGTTTACTTGCTTTAACATGTAAATAATTTAGATAGTGTTGCAACTTTCAGTTGTCCTTATCAGTTATGCCATAAAGCCTGTAATTCACATTGTTAACAATATCTTAATTTGCTTTCCTGATTTGCATTTTTCTCGTGACTTTTATGTGAATATATATCTACACTGTAAATGTGGTTTAATCCTTAACATACGATAGCATGTGATCGTCTCGGTCAAATCATGATTCAATATTTCCAGCCTCCAGCAAAATCTTATTTTGGTATTTGCATTTTGATTTTATTTGATACAATGATTTGAAAATTCAACACTGTAACTATAGAGCCAAAACATGCACATTACGAAATAGTCATGATAATTTTTAAAGGGTTGGAAATTGAAAAATACGTGTATTCTGTAGTTGGTGGTTTTGGTTTTAATGAGTGACGCGTGTCACTTTTGGAGGCATACATGTTATCAATGTTTAATGCTTGCTATGCTATATACATATGCTTTTATCTTGAATGGAAATAAAACTTTGAATTTTAATTAGAAATAACATGTGGTATTGATCATGTTGATAGCTATAAAATTCCTAGTTAAGTTGCCCTTTGTGCAAAGAGGTCCATGTGATGATTGCTCCAGGATGTTGGGTACATGGTTCTGAACCGCCATGCTAAGAGGTGTTTTGTTAACTTCAACACTGCCACTGTCAGACTCGTCTAAGATTTATTCTAAGGCAAAGAGATGGAAGGAGAGGAGACTGAGAAAAAAAAGAGAAAAAGAGAGGCTAGGCGGAAGGAGAAAGGGAGGGAGGGAGGGACGGAAAGAGATAGATAGATAGAGAGAGAGAGCGAGAGAGAGAGAGAGAGAGATGCATTGGTAGGTGTGGGAAGGGGGGGGGGGGTGGCAGACACGCTTGATATAATCCCGACAAAATACATTTTCAATGTATCTCTTACTCATCACAGGTGCAATGCATTTACTAAGAATATAACGAATCAATGCCATGAGTGGTCATATATGGCACTAGGGGCGAAATCCCTGGCATTGTTCTTGTTTTTGTTTTTCAAAATCATTTTATTACGATTGATTTGGTTAGGATACACGTATTTTCATATTGCAACTTGGTTAAACCACTTGTGATTATTTAAAAAGGCGTTGATCCATGTGCATAATTATTATCAAAGTTTTCTTCAAATTGGCAACACCAAATCCGGAGAGTTTAGTGCGTATGTAACTCTATGCTGAAATGGCAGAAAGTATGTGGAAAATACTGAACAGTTTTGAACTTTCCATAGCCAGATAGCGCTGGCAATTTAAGGATTGTAGTGCTCAATTTCCTTTAAAATATTTTCAGCATCAAACAACAAAAAACGATGCAACCCAAATGGGCACATTATTAGCTCTTTCTGCTCAGTATATGTGGTATGTTTTTAGGGCGTTAGGTCTAAAAAAATGTTTTTAGGGCGTTGCATCAAAAGTTATCGGGTCAGACCACACAATGAAGAACCTCTCTCATTTGATAAGCTTTGGATTCTCCTTCAGAAGCCCAACGAGAATTTCCCCCACCGTCACCTAAAAGGATAAAAACACCCCCAATAAAAATCATCTTTAAGTTCAAGGGAAAACCTCACCCTCAAATGAATGCAATTATTCTGAAAGATTTATTTCACATAACAACACTGTAGACTAAAAGGTAAGAACAGTATATTTTTTTATCACAGCTACATTCATCAATGGGGGGGGGGGGGGGGTCATAAAAAAGGATATTTCCACCATTTTGATACACCTTGGATCCCAAATTGAAAATTTCATGTAAAATGCCTGCGTCTCCAACTCTGAAATGACAACCTTTTCGACATTCCCCCATTTTTTTTTTTTTTTTTTTTTTTGGGGGGGGGGGGGGTAAAATGTTACCTTTAATTGTTAACAACTAATATAAAGCTTCTAGTTCTAGCTAATCTCTGCTACTGTGATGAGCTTTGGTTTCTTCTTGAGGACTTCAAGTAGAATTGCCGGGCCTCCTCAAGAATAAGGACTTCTGTACTAGCATATGTAATTCTCTCTCCAATTACCAGTGATACATGTGGCTTTGGTTTATGCTATATCACTCTCTGCAAGATCTGTAAGAGCTTGGGGGGAAAGAAATGGAAAGAAAGATTGCGAGAGTAAAGGATAAAAAGAAGCTTATGAAATACGACTCTCAGCTCCAATAAAAGATAAAAGATATTTGATAAAGAAGAAGAAAAGAGAAAGAAAAGATGTGGTGTTCAAAAGTTAAGGATAAGGTTTGAATAATTTTCTCTAGCATTTAATTTCCATAAGTGTTATGTCGACTGTGGTACAGGTAAATGAGTGCTTGAGCATGCGGGTATTTCATAGGGTATGGCATATTGCAGATGTTATCAGAATTGCCAATTACACACACACAAACAATATAACTTTTGTCAAACTTTAGTACAAGGACATGGTTTCCTTCACAGATTTTCATGAACTGTTTTCAGTCCTGCATAGTTGAAAATCTTAACATTTTCCTTTCCATTGTAACATTGCAGTCAATAACCCGAGAATAAGTGTATCATATACCTCCTTGAAAACCTACAAAATAGACTGATAGTCAGTCTTTTTTGTCAGTCTCACCAAATTAGACGAGCTGATGAAACGTCCAGGACCGAATGTGAAACCGTTCTCGAAATTAAGTCCAGATGAAATGATTTAATAATTGTTTATTTGATGGTCAGATAATTATTATTGATATGACTGCTGAGAGAGCGAGCTTTCTAAGTTCATCGTTTCTTCATTCAATCATTTCGTTTTTTAAAGAGCTTTTACAATACCAGGAGAGATATACTCTAAAGGCTATTAAAATTGCATATCAAATCAAGATTCTTATACACACCAACAATCATAAACACAAATTAAAAATATCTGATGCAAATGGAAGAGACGTGGTACAAAATGGTATTTTGTCAACTTACATGTACAAAATCTGCACATCTTTTTAGTTTCCATCGGAATTCATACTATCCACAGTGTAAGATTTAACTATATGGAATACGTCAACTGCTATGTGAGAAAAATTATTTTATTTCAAAGTGTACCGACCACATTTTGCCTCTGTATGTTAGGGTTCCACGTCACTATCATGTGCTTCCAGTATTTCTTCAATAATATGATAGTGCAATTTCAGATATACTCTCAGTAAACATGAAAGTAAACGGTGAGAAGACTAGTTGATATACGCTTACACTCGTACCTGAATTTAGGGAGTTAATGAAATAGAACTGTCAGTCGATTATAAACATTTTGGTCTTATCCTCTTTTTTCTTTAAACTTCAATCAATCAATCAATCAATCAAAATGGTTTTATTCGGAATAAACATGCTTGATACATTACACATTTCACATGAAAAGCAGCAAAGGCTGGATAGATCATGTTTACATGTTTAATATATTTACAACATTAAAAAATATATATATACATGTTTAAAAGGGTAAATGGCAAGACACATGAAAATTAATTAAATACCAGTATAGACATGTAAAAACACTAGTTCAAACATTCACTCTCCTTAGTTTGTACAAAGGATAAGACGGTATGAGTGCAATCATGACAATGCAGAAGAAATATTTGAATATACAGAGGAAGAAGAGCAGGACTGAACGGGAAAAGGGGGAAAAATCACGGAAATCATCAATTATTGTTCAACATATTAACTAAAAATGGGAGTGGGCTATTTTTAAATCTTTGTGTTTTGAATTTAAACTGATGGTATATATTAGTGTGTCGTAGAGATATTTCAATGTGTTTCTTCTGAGGTAACCAGGTTTGACAGATGGGATGTTTTAGTAAAGACTTGGCGAATTTCCCGCAAAGTGCTAGTCTTTTGTCCTCAAGAGTAGGTAGATTACAAACTTGGCACGCATTGGAGTAGGATATGAAATTTTGTCCTAAAATAATCTTACAAACTCTGCGTTGTATATTTTCTAGACTATTTGTTTGTTCAATTGTAAGACTACTATGAAAAACAGGAGCGCAGTATTCCAAGATTGGTCTTAGGTCCTGTGTATATCAATACTAAGTCTTTAAATGGTAAATTGAATTTCTTGAGTTTCCTCAACATGTAAAGTTTTCTATTGCACCTTTTAACTAAATCATCAACATGTAGGTTCCACTTCAATCAGATTGTATAATAACTCCCAGAATTTTAGCACTTTGGACACTACGTAGCATAGAGTTATTGATATAGAGAATTTCAGAAGCTGGAGGATTTTTCATAAAAGTAACTTCGAGGGTGAAACATTTCGAAGGATTGATTGACATATTGTTTAATTGAGACCAATATTGCACAGAATTAAGTGTAGGTTGCAGATGTGAAATGTCCGTTACTTTACGACATTGCACCAGAGACAAATCATCAACATATTTAAAATAATGTATAGGAATATTTTCACATAAATCATTGACCATAATTAAAAAAAGAATTGGGCCAAGACGTGTGCCTTGGGGAACACCGGCATGGTTTATTTTGATATCAGATATGGTTCCATTATAACATGTATTTTGTTTACGACATTTCAAAAAACTTATTATCCAATTGATTATCCAAGGTTTTATATGCATATGAACCATTTTCTCAATGAGAACATTGTGATCCAAGCGATCAAAAGCTTTTTTGAAGTCTGTGCATACAACAGTTGAAACAGACCTATTATTTTCTGCATTTTTGTAAAGATGATGTAAAAGACCAATTAGATAGTGAGTAGTAGATAATCCTGGTCTATTACCAAACTGATGAGTATCAATGTGATTTTCAATATCTTGCAATAACCATTTAGCTATAAAAGATTCAGCTACCTTAGAAAAATAAGACGTCAAAGCTATAGGACGTAAATTATCAATACATGGTGGGTGGGATTTGGGAAAAGGAGTTACTTGAGCTAATTTCCACTGTGCAGGTACAACTCCAAGTCTGAAAGATAGATTAAGGATTCTAGTAAACGGTACACTCAATTCACATGCGAATTCTCGAATGATGCGAATAGGAAGATCATCTCTAACAGATGCCTTGTGTAACTGTAATTTTCGTAATTTACAATACACTTCCCAACAAGTAACATCTGGACTTCGACACTGAGAAGGTAAAAAAGCTGGTAATAATTTCCTATTTAAAGGAGAAAGATCAGAAGCAATGGACACAAAAAAGTCATTGATTGCACTGGCTGCTTCTTTAGAATACTGCAAACTTTGTACATCAATACCAGGAACAGTAATCGGAATAGGATCCCGACTGCCATTTGTGAGTATCTTTATATGTCTGTACCAGGCTGAAGGGTTATTCAGTTTTTCCCTTTTAATGCGAGTACTATAATAATTCTTTTTTGCAACAGAGATGGCGCGAGCAACTTTGTTTCTTAAATGTCTCCAAAGAGTAGTGTTTCCTTTTTTGAAAGCTTTTTGTCGATCATGAATAAGTGATTTAATAAGTGGAGTTACCCAAGGTTTGTCAGTACTACTCACTTTCACTTCATGCGAAGGTAAGTATAAATCAAGATGATTATTAATTGTATCCATCAACCTGGTGCACATCAATGATACATCAGAGGTATTTAAAAAACTTCTTCCCATGTCTGTGCTGTTATCCACTGACCAAACAACCTTAATCCACTGTCCTTCAAAGGACGGACAAGTCTGGATTTCTTTTCAGTAGTTTGTTTTAAAACATTAGCTGGATGCCAAATAATACAATTGTGATCGCTTCTGCCGACTGGAGGAAGAACTGAAATATTTGCATAAAATTCAAAAAAATTTGTACAAATCTTGTCGAGAACATTGTTTCCTCTGGTTGGTTTATCGACAATTTGTTTAAATCTGTCATCCCTTAAGATTTCTTGAAAATTCAAATCGTTAAAATCACCAAGTACAGCTATCCCTGCGTCAGGGTATTTCACAAATAGAGAGTCAATTGTTGAGATAACATGATCAATATATTCTGCTTCATTAGGACACCTTGGAGGAAAATAGAGTACACACATAATAATACAGGAAATCCTCCTCGGTAACTGTGGAGGTCTTAACATTACCCATATTGCTTCAATATTCTCTGGTACAGTGATATCAGTTAAAAGACGAGGATGAAATAAATGTTTGGAAAGCAAAGCTACTCCACCTCCCTGTCGTTTTTCACGAGGCTTGGAGAAGGTGACAAAATCATCTAAGCATAACAACTCAAGAGGTGATTCTTTTACTTCCCAGGTCTCCGACAGAGCCACAATGTCAACATTATGATCTCTCACGATGATTTCAAGCTCATCCAATTTGTTATTAATAGATCGTGGATTAGTCAAAAGGACTTTAGGTAGATGAAAACATGTGTTTTTACTCTTTTCCTTTGTGACTTGACAAAGATTAAAGAAGTTAGCCTGTACATTATTTTTATGTCGAGATTTAATTCTAGGATGGATGATAACTGGTATTGGAAGCTGACCATTATCACAAACATTTATTGATGCTGGCGTGGAGGAACAAACTGAATCCCGCTTTTCGAAAAAAGTAGCATGGATTTTCCTCTTTCCCGCTCGTTTACCGCGGTGGTGTAAAGGGTTCCGCTGAATACCTAAGTCTTTAATGGTTTTCCATGTTGTATGTGGAAGATGAGTAGTTGATTTGCATGAGTTCTGAAGAGCATATAATTGAGATACTGGATAGTGATGCTTGCTCTTAGTAGTAACATTGGGGCCTGGGTTTGGGTTTATGTCGCCACAACAGAGGAGCTTAATCTGGAAAGATGAGTTGCTGTTATTGTAGTACAAAATACGTGCTGATAAATATTTATGATGAAAAAGTCTAGAAGCTGACAAGCAGTTTGTTTGTAAAATACAAAAAGAATGTACAGGTAAGTTACAGTATTCATTTCTGCACACATATAACGCCAACAAACAGGCGAGTGAAATGCTCAACATTGGTTTCATACTGCATAGAACACACAGACATTGGCCTATTCATCTTGAGCCAGTCAGTCATGCAGTTCATTGTCTGCATGGCAGAGTGGATATCCTGAGTGGTGCTAGGCCTGGCAAGGCCCTGCAATAAGTACATAAAGATGGCTGCCTTGTAAAAACCGGAGTAGACTGCAAGAAGAAACTGTCTTTTGTACGACAAATATAAATCACAAGAATCCACAAAACTTACTAAAAGAAGCTATGGTTTATGAAAATCCAACTGACCATTTCATTCCTATGGAAAGCAAAGTATCTCATGTGAAAATCACTAAAAAATCGAGAGCAAAAGAGGAGTAAAGTCAGCTGCCAGCAAGGCGCTAGTCTATGCGATAACCCCTAGAATACCAGGTAAAGGTTTTAGAGGGTTATTTCATATGTACTATAGCTGTACACAAACTATTCTTATTTTTTTTTAAAGGTGTTTGGTACACTTTTCATGCCAGAGGATATCTACACATCCCATGCACCCCATGAAGAACACACTCTACGTAAACATGAATTTGGTACAGCACCTTTTCCTTGTAGTTACTTTAAATAATGTAATGTTGGGGTCTGTCTTAGAGAATATATATATGGAATAGCGCCATCTAGCGGTTGTGTACACACTGTCATGGAGTCTGATAGAATAAAGATATTTAGTTGTCAGAACTTATATATTATGCCTGACGTGTCTTAATGCCTGTGGTCTAGTAGGAGCACCAAGGATAAATAAACAGTCTGCTCATTTGACCGAAGGACTATGAGACCGAAGGCCTAAGAGACCGAAATAAAATAAGGTACCCCAATATCGAATGTACAAACCCAACTTCCGAATTGTTTTCTTTACTCTGCATGCCTCCATGCAAATTTATGTCAATGCCCCCCACCCATCCCCACCTTTTTTTAACACGTGATGTGAATATTCAAGCATTCATTTTTTGCTAATGAAAACTTTGTACACGAGCCACCCTAAAACTCTCTCAAGTAAACAGCAACTAATTTCTCCCTACATATTTATATCATTGCAAATTTACATCGAAATCAACCAGAGGGGTGCAATGGGGAAAGCTTCAGCCAGAGCTTTAACCCCCACACAACAATAATACAGAGCGCATCATAATAGGTGAACATTTTGATTTTTTTTTTCCAGAAATTATATGAACAGTATGTTGGAAAGAATAATGAACAATGATTAACAACTTCAAACATTTGAGTTTGTGCATGCAGGTACATATTCGATAAATTTCTCACTTCATTATCAGCCCTGTTTACAATTATGTGTTAAACCCATTGAAATTAAAATTGGTCAGAGCTAGTCACTGCTAGAGTACCTACATAAAGAGAGTAGCGACAACCCAAGATTTGAACGCCATTTTGTTTCCCTGTTACGCAACATTTCTATTCAATTCCGATAAGCAAACGGGTGTTCGAAATAGAAAGAATTTGAACGCCATTTTGTTTCCCAAGAAGGAGGACGTCTATGTCGCTACTCTCTTTATGTAGGTACTCTAGTCACTGCTAGAGTACCTACATAAAGAGAGTAGCGACAACCCAAGATTTGAACGCCATTTTGTTTCCCTGTTACGCAACATTTCTATTCAATTCCGATAAGCAAACGGGTGTTCGAAATAGAAAGAATTTGAACGCCATTTTGTTTCCCATAAAGTAGGACGTCTATGTCGCTACTCTCTTTATGTAGGTACTCTAGTCACTGCGATGCAATACTGCCATCTCGTGGGCCTTTGGTCTCGTTGGGATTCGGTCTTGCAGACCTTCGGTCAACTGGTTTTGAATCCTGCTGTTAGCAGTAATGCCTCTTTTAGAGTCCAAAAATATACAGGTTGTAGTCCTCTGGGCAAATGATTGACTGATATTGTAACCTTTCAAATTAAAATTTGCAAAAAGAGAACTTGGTATGAGTGAAAACTTATATCATGCCCCAAATGCTTATAGAGCATAATAAAATGCAAAATACCTATAAAAATATGAAAACATAAAATTCTTGAAGGAAATTACTTTTACACATAACATGAAATGAAGAACAAAAGAAAAAAAACAACAAAACATCACACATGTCACAAGGGGAGTGATAGCCCAGAGAATACAGGGGGTATAGAGTCACACCGATAGTACTGTAATCTGAATTTTTGTGGAATAATTAACCATTAAATTTCAAATTCAATTACTGGCATGCCATTCAACATTCGATTCACTAAAAATAGGTAATTAGGTTTTCTTTTCTCATACAGGTTCAACATTTACATGTATATCTTACAGTGTAGTTACATGATATAAAAATGGTAAAATTTTTATACACCAAATCCAAGATAAAATTTCATATTGTTTGGCACTCTTTTGCGATGAGGTGAATACTCGTTCTTTCTTTCCAATAGGATCATACATTTTGTTTGTCTAGAGCCTGCCACACACTATACGATCGGTCTGCGATCCGATTTTGGAAGAAAAAAATGTTATAGCATTTGATATGAACATTCAAATATGTGAAACCTTAATGATCAAAGTTTCGAATAGTCGTATGAATACAAAAATCGAAATTCCGGGCTATTGCGAGCCTCCCTGTAGGAATAAAAGTGAACTAAATTCCGAATCGTAGTGACATCATCTTGCAATTGGCTACGATTTGAAGCCGATTTGGCTTTTGCTGCGACCACAAGGCTTGCAGTTAACCAAAATTTCTATTCCAGCTTTCCTATCATTATTCTGAACTTCAAATAAGATAATTTTACTTATCTAAACTTTCATATTTAATTCTAAATGCCATTTGTTCAAAAAATCGGGTTGCAGTTGGATAGTATATTGTGCAGCAGGCTTAAGAATATTGAGGTTGAACACATCATATAATGATACAACAGCAGTAATGTGTTGAAGGTAGGCCTAATGAATGATAATGGAAATGCAGACCGTGTTACTCAACATGAAGTGATATTTTCCTCTGTTTGGAGCCAAAAGGGCGCTAACTTATATGCTTTAATACATAGTTAATGCCCTTCTGGCTCTGAACAGATGTTTTATCCTCTTCTCGCCCGTCTCATGTGTCGGCTTCCTTCCAGATCTCATAGAACAGCCACCTGTAGAAGAGATCTCTTAGTGTCAAGGAAGGAAAATAACACAGTCATAGAAAATACTGGAATACTGTACCTTCAGGTAGAAAACACAATGTGCATTCAGGTTTAGCACCTCCGACAGGCATATGAATAAACAATTCACCAACCAGACAAAGGAACATACCAATGTGAAACTATTCAAGAAGAAAGAAAGAAAAAATGAAGAAAAGGAGAAGAGGAAATAATGATAAGCTTTTAATGTTACTTCCCCAAATAATATTGAAGCTCAATACACTTTCTGTAAGACTAAAAGAGTTTTGTTTACACTGGTTGACACACCAATTAGCGCTGGCCTAAAATTTAACAGTCCCACCTGAGCTCCGTGCATGAATCTGTATCTTTTTTGCTTCATTTTCTTCATAATCCAATGAATGAAGATTATACGCATAAGAATGATTTCATACAAATGGATATTCTACTCACGTCTGGTAAGCAAATAATATTTCATCCCAGGTAAAGCCATTTGGCAAAGTTAAATTAGAATTAAAAGTTTCCCTAACTAAGGGTAGATATTACAGTTAACGCCCCCTATCCCCCTTAAGTTAAGTATGTAAAGAGATTAAACCATTTGATTTTAAACATGGGTGCACATTGTCATGAAAGAGTAAATCCACACGGGAAAAAAAACTTGGGTTGAATGTCATGGATACATTTCCAGTTAAGATGGCACAGGGGCGTAGATAGGGGGGGGGACACTTACCCTCAATAAATTTTGTGTACCCCCAGTTGCCCCCACAAAAATTATGAGGTAGGAAACGAAAAATATTGTTAAAAATAAAACCAAAGTATCTCACTATCAGAAGGCAAAAAAAAAAAAAAAAAAAAAGAAGGAAAAGCAATACCGAAATGGGCTAGAAAGACAAAAAATGTAGACTTTTGTAAGTGAAGATTTAAACATTTTCTTCTTTTCTATCTTCGCTCGCTTAAAGCATATTTGCTGTGGATGTGCATGTTTGTGTGTGAGTGTGCATGGGGGGGGGGGGGTGCCAAAAATGATTTCGGTTGCCCCTACAAAATTTTTCAAGGCCCCCAGTGCCCCCTACTAAAAAAAAAATCCTTGTTACGCCAGTGGATGGCACACAGGCATTTTCCTTGCCGAAGCCTACTTTGTACTTCAGTTTAGCTAGTCGCTCCTCATACATTGCTAATCCTGACTTGTTGTTGAAACAATTTCCCTAAAATAGAATGAGATTGACAATGACACGAGTAAGGCTGCATTCTTAAAAGGCTTGTTCACATATGACGCGGAAAACCCCAGCAGTAAACCCAGGCGTTTGTGTGTGTGTGTGTGTGTGTGTGTGTACAAGTGAATGGTATATGAGGCGGCCGGGGGGGGGGGGGGAGAAAAAAAAATAAAAGAGGCTGAGGTAAGAGGCGTATTAATTTTTCACCTCCTGGCAGCAAAAAAACTGGACCAATCAAATTCTTAAAAAGTTAGCGCAAAATATGATGTCCTGAGTTTGCGCAACTTCTGGCAAAAGTCTATTTGAGCGTTGACGTGGAATGAGCATTCATTACCAGAAGTGGCGTGGGCAGTTCACCGCGCCACATTTGAACACACACACATACCCACAAACTAGGGTTTGATGCGGGGATTTCCCTCTTCACATTTGAACGAGCCTTTATACAAAATCCCGTAGGAGGACAAAACACAATTTCTATCTTATACATAAAAACAGTATTTTTTTCTCATGGAAATCTCGGGGAAATCTGTACAGTCTCGTGCAGTGGAATGTTCCTCATTCATAGACCCTCATTCTGTATTGCTAGTCTCTGAAAGATGCAATTAACCCGTTGAGCACGAAACCCAAGATAACTGACTGGAGTCTATGTAAAATGTGTGTTACACAAAATCAAATCATGTCAAGTGGGTTAACTTTAATACTAGGTTTGAGAAGTTGTATTTAAAGATCCAAGAATAGATGAAGAAAGTCACAATGGCTTTCTGCAGAAGTTGTAAAAACATAAAAGGCATGTGGACTGATAGATATTACCACAACTTACAAAGAAAAAGGTTATGAAGAAACTGCAAATCAATACACACAGTTAGATATATGGTGGCATATGCAATACAAGATCATTGGAAGGGTGTAAGAGGGGGGTCATAGCATCTCCTTTTTATGTTCCTTTGCCCTCCTCTCCTTTTATTTTTCATTTGTTTATTTTGCTTTCCCTTCTCCCTTTTCTTTTGTATCAATAATAAGGGGGGGGGGGGTTCCCCGTATTCCCATCCAGATATACCACCCGTTTTATTAGCACTGCATCCAGGGAATGTTTATTTTCTGGTATGAAATTATTGTTTGCTCATTTCTGAGGAAATTCTTTTAAATTGTTTTTCCTATATTTACTCTTTCCCACTGTCTATGTGAATCACTCAATGAGTGTGTTCAAGATAAAATGCAACAAATCACATACATGTATTTAAGATCTGCATTGATAGGCCTGTTCACACCGAGTGAAAACATGAACTTTGTATGATGATTCCAGTCTCACATTTTGCATACTCATTCTTGCATTAGCCTTAGAAACTTAATTTTATTGTCTCTATTCTGCTGACCCCGATTAAAAACAGATTACAAAGCAAATAATTATCATTATCCACATGATACATTAACATAGAAGATAGATTTATATGGGCCGTTGACAAGGCGTTGCCAGTGAGGATGAGCGCCACAATCATTATTCAGCAAAATGTAATAAGTTTATGAAGAATTCGCTTATGGAAGTAAATTTCGATATATTCACCACACTGCAATTAGCGAATTCTTCATGCATTTATTATATTTTGCTGGATATTGATTGTGGCGTGCATCCTCCTTGGCAACGCCTTGGCAACGCCTTGGCAACGGCCCATACAAATCTATCTTCTCTGGGTGCGGTTATTTTCCTCCGCTCTTTTCTGTGTAGATTATGGGCATTATTTTCTTGCGAAAAGTGTATATAAATCTTACAAACAGGTTGGGGAGAAATATGAAGGGGGGGGGGGGGGTCATGATTTCTGTCACTGATAACTCCAACCTCCACTTGTTTCCTTTGGTCTTTCATCTTCTCAATTGTTTCAGACATGACCAGGTCAGGATATCTACTGCTCTCAGGACAGAAAAAATTCTCCCTTTTAAGATATACACAAATGGTCGACAACAATCAATGGTTATAACGAAAAATCACAAAATACAGAAAGCCTTAAAACTCACAAAGGCATACGCGATTTAGCTATGTTGCAATACTTATAGCAAGAGAGGGTACATGTAGCTATCCAGGGAACATCAGAATCGAGAGGACTTTGATCTTTACCATTTTTACAAAAATACTCTTTTCAAATGACTAATGTGTCAGCCTTCATTCATGCATGATCTAAACAAATAATTCACCTTTCAAAAGGCAAGTTTATGTGGTATAGCAGATCAGTCGCCATTTTGTGAGGACAGAGATAAGCATACAGCAGCATAAAAATAGCCTACATTTTGACAAACAGGTAAGATTTTATTTCATAATTAAAACTTGAAACTAAGAAGTTGGACACAGGTCTTCATATATCAATTTCGACTGTAAATGGACAAAATACGTCTAGACTTGTGATAATGGAAATTGCCGATAGTCATCCTAAAATGTTTGTGTCTGATTGGCAGATTTACGGCAATTTTCAAAAGTTTTATAGCATTGGCGTAAATCCCGGGGAGGGGGGGGGGGATATATATCCCCCACCTTTGAACGAAGAAATGATATTTTAATTAATCAGTTTGTAAATTTCTGATAATTCTGTCATGAACGACCATCATATTTCTGAATTTCTATTTTAACTGCGATTAAAAACAGAAAAGATGTCATTTAGATTCGCTCGCTTCGCTTTCTCGCAAAAATAAAAATAAAAATGTGTGTAAGGGGGTGTGTGCGGGTGGGTGAGGGTATTCAACAGGAAAAAACAAATCGGCGAAGAAAGTCGACCATCCCCCCATTCCTCAAAGTGGACCTACGCCGGTATTTTATGGGAATGCTGGACAGTTTGCTTCCATTTGACTTTCCATTTAACTTGTCTATAAAGTAAAAACATTACAAGAAGCGGAACGGTCTTTAAGGCGAGTTGCTGGATTACCATGCACCCTTTCCGGATTGCATGAACTGTCAGTATCAGAGGTTGTATGGGGAGCATTCAGTGTGTTCAGTTTACCTTTCTGGCAATTACCCTCACAGGCTCATAAAATTGTTTATAATTATAATGTTTGACTTATTTCAAACAGTCATGTGAAAGTTCCTTCTTCAAAGGGTCATTTTTTCTTTTCCTTCGACAAATTTTCCTTAGTTTAATCTCTTATTTCTGGAAGTCACTCTGTAACCAATTTCAAAATAGAGTGGAATTTTCTTTAATAAGAATGTCTAAAAGAACTCACTGCATGGAGAGCATAGCCGCATGAAGTAGGGGGGGGGGGTTAATAAGAGTTTTGGTATAAGAGTGCTTGAATGTTCCCATACTCTCATGATGTTAGATGCTCATTATTTTGGGGAGCAAGGCGCCTGAATGATAACGTAATTTCAATAATACCAAAAATTGTTTGGTAATGCTCTACGTGCGGCCCAAAATTAGTTGATAAATGGGCAAAAGGCGTACGTGTACATTTCCATGCTTCAAATAATAAATACAAAGTTTGTTTGCTTGTTTTCAATTCGCTTTAAAAAAAAATCACAAATCACACGTTCGAAATGTCAGGAACATGTAAAAAGGGGGAGAAATGTTCTCTGCTTGAGGACGGGGGGGGGGGGGGGGAGGAGTATTAGGGTTGTATGGTGGTAATATTAAAGCTGTTGAAGTGGGTCTCAATAATGAGGTGGGCTCCCAAGAGCATTTGCCCATCTCCAAGCTGGAACCCTTCTGGCAAGCCTGCTACAGATCGGAGTGTTCCTACAAGAGAACAGCCCATGTAGCTACTGGTATTTCATTCAAAATTGACTTATTTTACTTCCACAGGATCACAGTGCTGTTGGTTGATTATCAGTACGATGGTTATTATTGGAGAATCAGACCGACCAAAGACACAGCATACTCTATTATACAGAGAACATTAGGGATGACTGAAGGGCCACATAACTCTTTCTCTACTAAAGAACCAGAGTACTTTCTTTCCTTCATTTGAGACTTACTTCCAATGTAACTATATGCAACCTGAAATATCATCTGGAACCCTCAATCAACTTTGAACTTCAAGGAATAAATTGAACATATGTGAGTTTTGAATCGAGCAGTGCTAAACATTTAATATTATTTTCAAGCCTCATCTAAAAACAAGTAAGTTCTCCTTATCGCAGTTTAATATCTGAAAAGAGCAACATTTGATGAGACTTGTGGATGAAGCTGTTTCACCAGACACAGGAAATTTCAAGGGTTTCCAGTAAACATTATTCAGGAGTTTGGACATTCTTCTAGTATTATCTCAACAAACTGACATGAACTGTCTTCAGTTTTTGGTTTGTTAAAATGACTTTTGTTTATACCATAAATCAGCTGTCATTATAATAAGCTTAGGGCTGTCTATAAATTAGGAGTTATTGTTCTTACAGGGTGTTGTGCAAAATTAATGTTGACATTTTAAGCTGGAACCTCCAGGCCAAATGAACTGTACAGGCTACCATGTATCATCAAAAATCAATATTTTTCTTTTGCTGTAATGAGCTATACTGTAATGTTATTGGTTTGGGCTAAATTCAACACCAAGCACTTCGATTTAAAATTTCTACTCAATGTACATTTTAGGTAATGTTTCCACTGTTTTCTCTATTTTAAAGTAAATCTATATTAGAAAACATGGACAAGTCACAGGAACTGATAAGAAGTGTATTGTTTCTATTCATCATATCTGTTGCACTTATTTCATTATCTGAATGTGATTCTATTATGACAGTGACAGAGGATGAAGTAGCGAAACTTGAATTTCTATACCCATGTGACAGTAGAAGAGTCACAATACGAAAAGCAAATCATGCCCCATTTTACAATTCAGATGAACCAGGATATCTTAATTTGAAAGATAATCAAATGAATAGGTTTAGTGTAGAAAATGATAATTGTTCACTTGAGGTACAAATCAATCCTGTCATAAGAGATGATGAAGCTACATACATTTGTATAGCAATCAAGGATGGTGCCATTCTAGAGGTGATAAGAATTAGGTTGAATGTTGATTATCCTCCTGGGTTAGTATCATGTGTACCTAGTGATAAAGAAGGAGATTTGGTTCCATTACAATGTGAAGCTTCTGCTGGTAGTTTGGCTGGTGAGATTGTTTGCTATCAAGATGCAAAAAGACTGTCTACACGCTTTCAACTTGTTCAAATTGGCGAAATTTTGAAACAAACTCTGTGGGCTACAGAAGAACATCCTGTATTCTGTTGTTCATCCGTCCCTGACCAACCTAAAAACATATGTGAATGTAATGATTTTGCATGGGATCCTTCGTATACGGAGAGTGCCTTACATCCCTGTCCCTCTACCACACCTAGACTAAGTACAACTATGAAACATCAACTCGGAGGGAACAGTACAGATCATCCCATTCCTAATACTGTCACGCCATTAACCTCAATAAGAACTCCAAACAAGGGGCATTTGAGTCCATGGCTTCTGGGATGTATAATAACCATCACTGCACTTTTGGCAGCCATTCTTGTCCTGGTTATATTATGTCTCTGGTGCAAAGGTAAGGCTAATAACACAGATGCTACTGAGAAGGAAGATGAATGTTTAGAAACAAGTGAATTGAAAAGTAAGGAAGATGAATGTTCAGAAACAAGTGAATTGAAAAGTAAGGTGCCAGACTGCGCACCCAAGAACAAAGTGCGAGTGATCAGAAGATCATTTGCAGGATTTTAAAGCATATCGCGAGGAAATAGTATGCACACAGGAGTGTATAAACGTTAGTACATTATGAATCAGTACCGAAACATTCATAAATTAAATTGTTAGAAAGTCTATTGTCATTACATGCTGTGTACTATATAGATAAGTGGTATTCAACTAACGATTGAATAAAGAATGCAGGAAAGAATGATTAAATAATTAGATTCAAGTTACCAGAAAATGATTGTCACTAGTCTTCTCATTACAATGCTTTTACATTTCACATAACAAGAATTTACTGTATATAGTAATCCTCCAGTGGAAAAATAAGAGAAAATAAAAACATGAACAAGACAAGAATACCTTTTGATTTAGTTGTGATAGCCTGCCACAAGGTCACTGATGATGTAATCAAACAGTACTGTTGCACGATGAGAACACAGCTACTTTGATACGAATTACATATCATGTAGATCCAATAAGTTATCAGGTTATCACTTATGTAATACACTTTTTCAAAGAAAGAGACAAAAAAGTGAACAAAAATAGAAAAACAAAACTAACAACTCCCCTCAAAACCATCAATACCACAAGAAATACATGTACATCTTAAAAAAAAAAAAACTAATTGCGAATGAGAGAGGAAGCGATAAAAAAGGAGACTTTTTCTTTTACCCAACTGTGGATAATTTACTGCAGATATTATAATATATGTATTATGTATCCCAAGAGACCAGTGACAATACATGATGAAAATTGCTCTCTGTGTATTGTTAGCCTGACTTTTCCATAATGTATTTTAATTTTTATTATTGTGCTTTCTGTAATGTGGGAATCGGGTCACTGACGGCCCGGAGCACTTTAAAAAAAAAAAAAGCTTTCGGGACAGGTAGTCTTCAATCGCACAATAGTTTATGGCAAATGACATTTTCAAGATACCCCTTCCCCTTTCACTTGCCACTCATATTACAGTATTACGATTCTTAACCCTTACTGTACTGGGCTATTTTAGAATTCTCCTGACTGTGGGTATATACACATAAAGAGAAATTTTTGAAGCATAAAATTTGATAATCTCCCAAGACATACAAGCTATATTGCTCCTGTTCGTTGAATGATTGTACTGAAATACGATTTATGAAGTACGTGTAAATATTCTGCCTTAGTAGTCTCTTTTTCTAAGATTATTTTCGGATTACTGAAAAAATAATCTCTAATTGTATGCAAAGAGAAATATGTATAGCATATATTGCATTATTACTGAGTACCCTCCCTTTCTAGTAGTTTATATATGGAAATGAACCTCATATAGTCGATTGAATACAAAGAGAAATTTATAGAGGATTTTATGTTCTTGCTTTCTTTTATCATCTAATTTTCAAGTATTTCGTTTATGGATGTTAAGAAAACATCATATATGATTGTATACGAAGAAAAAATTATGAAGTATTTATTGTATTCTTTTACTCAGTACTCTTCTTTCCTTCTGTTTTGTTCATGGGTATCGATAGGCGTCATATATGATTTTACATAAAGAGGAATTTATGAAGCATTCATCAAAATGTTCAATGATCCCCTTTTCTAGGAATTCGTTGATGGATTTTGCATGAGTGTATATAAAGAGAAATTTACAAAGCATTGATCAAATGTTTGATAATCCCCTCTTCTGGGATTTTCTATATGGATATTTTTTCAATTTTCAATTCAATTCAATTTATTAGGTAAAAAAAATCACATGAGTAGATATGTACATTGTAAAATGTGAGGATCAAACACCCTAGAAAAGCCAGAGGCTTGAAAAGCAGGGGGATCCATGACAAATAGATTACAGTGATACAAATACAGCAAATAAATTATAGTAGGAATAAAATACATAGGGAATAGCAATTGAAATAATACATGAAACAAGTTACAATATTTACAATACATGACAAAACAAGACAAAACAAAATATATCATATGACTGTTTGTTTAATTTTGGTTGTAATAGTATGTAATGAGAAAATCATGAGAATGATGAGGTATATATATTACATTCTTGTTTCATAATCTCCTTTTTCGAGGATTTTGTTTGTGATATCAAACATTTCAACGTTTGAATGTATATACTTTTTATGTAATTATACCAAAGAAAAAATCTATGAAACATAACATTATGTACTACATTTCTATTTAAAGCTTACCTTTCCTAGGATCTTGATTGTTCATCTCGGATGGGATTACATTCATTTTAATCTTTTGAGGTTCTTATTCTCTCCAAAACTAGTCTTTTAATATAATCATTTCAAAACTTACAAAGTAGCATGACCCTCTAAATGTATTTAATGTATGTGCACAGATTATACTCTAGCAATCAGATCAGTAGTGAAGAGCATTATATTAATCTGATGTGAGCTGTATTATGCTGATGATGATGATGATGATTATTATGATGATGATGATGATGATGATGATTATTATTATCATTATCATTAACATCATCATTACTACTACCACTAATATTTTCACAGAAATAGTAATGTGACTATAGATAGGTACATGTAAATAGTAAATACATATAAATAAAACTTGTTAAAGTGCATCTTGTTCAAAAATCATGTAGCTGCAGCTGCTCCAGCTGTCTATTCAGATTAACAAAACTATCAAATATAATGCGCATATTTCAATTTATCCTGACATAATTTGTAACCTACACTGTATTGTATTAAGAAATGCGAAAGTACATAGAGAAAGTAATAATTGTGTCAGTTAAACCAGTCCATTAATAGTACACATTAATAGTACATGTACTTGGTAACCTATTTGAGTATAGTGAACATTGCAGCTATATGCATATGTATATGTATGTACATGTATCAAAGGAAAAGGCTTCCGATAATGGATCTGTAAATAAACTGTTGTTGAAACTAAGCATGATATTTTTCTGGATTTTGTTCTTTATTCATTTCTTCCAACACGTGGAACTATCACAACATAATTGCTGTTACCGACGCCTCAGCTAAAGCAGTTTGGATCATGCGTTTAAAGACATAAGGCTAAATGATTATAATGATGATAGGATGATGATCATCATTAATTTGGTTCACCTATACTTTTTTTGGATGAACTTTGGATTCTGTTTGTAGACCTTGTGCAAGAGGTCCTTTCTTGATGCACGACAATGAAATCCTCTTCATCCACCCTCAATCCTCCCACATGGTTCTAGTGAATATATCTGCTTGATGTATGTTTCTGTGAAGCCTTGTTCATACCCCCACCCTCCTCCAGGGGCGGCGCTACAGGGGGTGGAGGGGGGGGGCAGTGGGCGACCGCCCTCTATTTACTAAATGACAAAAAAGGAGGACAAAATAAGATAAAATAAGAGAAAAACTAAGAAAGAGCAGTATGGGAGAAGAGAGGGTTGGGTCATGTAACTACATTACAAAATTAATGTTGGTTCAACTGATAGAGCGTCCGCCTCATGAACGGGAGGTCGTGGGCTCGATCCCCGGCCGAGTCATACCAAAGACTTACAAAAATGGACCTTCTGCCTTCTAGCCAAGCGCTCGGCATTTGAGAATGGAGAAGGGTAATAATAGCATGTTATTATATTATGCAGGGCATGCTGGAAGATCAGCTGATAAAACTGAAGTGGCTACCCTGGGTAAATAAGGGTTATTATTATTGTTATTATTATTATTACAAAATACCCCAATTTTTTTCATTTAAAATGTAAATAAACAGGGGAGCGTTTCATGAAGAGTCTTTTCGGGGATTTTCACAGACTAATTTGCTCTCAGCCAATCATATGCGAGGATTTTCAGTAGCTTATAACAGTTGGTGAAAATCACTGACAAAACTCTACATGAAACGCTCCCCAGACCTATGGGTTAACTCCCCCCCTATCAAAATACCCTGGCGCCGCCCTTGCCCTCCTCCCCCCTCCCCGGCGCAAAAAACAAAACAAAACAAAGCAAACAACAACAAAATAACCAACAAACAAAAACACACACAAAAACCCCCAAAACAAAACAAAACAAAACAACAACAAAAAAAACCCCCAAACAAATGACACAGCAAAATAGAATATCTTGATGAGCGGTGCAAAGCAAATTTCCGTATCTCACTCAAAACAAGCAAGCCCTACAGAGACTTTGTCGAATGCAACTACCCTTTCTCACCTCAATTTTCATTCATATACACTGACAAGAGTTTGATTTTACTGTGTTATTTGATAGACTTTGGATTCCCCTACAGAACCTCACAGAAGATTTCCTTGTCCCAAACTCAAACAGTACAAACACTCCCCCCCCCCCCCCACCTGCATCACTTGTCATATTCAATATAGGGAAACCTCACTAACACTTGATTTCAATAGTAAAGTATAATGTACCGTGGTACATGTATGAGTGATAAACCATATAGGGCACGGTATATTGTATTTTTTTCACAATTGCCATCACATACACAAAGTATAGTTTTTGTACAATTTCAAGTAAAAAGACAATGTCTCATTTACAGATTTACATGATTTTTTTCAGTCCTGCATAGTTGAAAATCTTAAGATTTTCCTTTCCATTTTTTAACATTCCGTAACAGTCCATAGTCAACAGTCAATAACAAGATAATAAGTGTATTAAACCTTTAACTGCCTCCTTAAATACCTAAAGAAATGACTGATCGATTGTTTGTTTACATAATTGCTAACAAAAAGCTACTCTTATTCTTTGTATGCTTTCAAGTTTATGATTTCTTTATTCAATCATTAATTTATCAAGCTTTACATAACAATCCTTTTGCCTTTAAAAATACCCAAAGAGAAATACATGTACTCGGAAGGCTACAAGAAAATTGCATTCATTCTTAAATCAATTCATATACACCCTAAAATGATCATAAACACAAATTAGAAATTAAAGAGACGGGTGACCAAATGTATCTCATCAATGAACATGTACAACATCTGTCATTATTTATCCACTGTATGAGAGATTTTAAAGCCTACTGTAATGGATGCATGATCTTTTTTTTTTTATTTGAAAGTGTACAAATCACCAAAGGACATCTGCTCTGTATGTTTATAGGAGAATGAAACACAGGGGAAAAAATCAATCTTCATGAAAAGAGAGGATAGACAGAAGCTCAAAATCGGTTACGAAATAAGAAAGTTGTGAAAGTTTGAAAAGTCTCAATTTATGTTCTACATGTATGGCGATCCTCAAACTGGCAATGTTGCTTCAAATTGCAAGTTTAGAAGTACAATTCTCCATATGTTTTGTACAAAAAATGTCATATTTTCCTCATTATCTCTCAAGGTGCAGATTGTTTCCTTCTTATATGAAGATGTATCATGGAAAAATGTATTTGACACATTGTTTTGAGTTCAAAAAGAGACAAACAGGAAGCAGTATCTTTAGAGATAATGGAGAAAATATGAAATGTTGTGTACAAAACATATTGGGAGTTGTCCTTCTAAACCTGCCATTTTGAAGAAACACTGTCAATATGAGGTCGCCATAAAAAAAGTAAATTGAGATTTTTCAAACTTTCATAACTTTCTTATTTCGTAACTGATTTTGGTGTAACTTTTTCAAATTGCTTTTCTCTATTCTCTCTTTTATTTTAATACATATATTTCCCCAGGGTTTTATTCTCCTTTATGAGGTTTCAAGTTACTATCATGAGCTCAAATATTACTTCAATGAAATGATATTACAAGTTCAAATATACTCTCAGTTAACATAAAAGTAAAGTCCCCAGTTTTCTGTTTTCTAAAATGCAAATTCTGTGTTCTTCGGTGTTCTAAACTTCAAAGTCCGTGTTCTTCGGTGACATGTACAAAACATATGACAATTGTAAACAGTAAAAATCTATAACCCCCCCCCCCCCCCGCCCAAAACAAACGTAAGTTACCATAATATATACGCAGTGCAGAATACATGCAAACGCAACTGAACTTTCGCAACACACGCTAAAAACTGCGAACAGGGTTTGATCAAGATTTCCGCTGATGCACGGTTTTATTTTTTGTTTTGTTTTTTTTTGTTTTTTTTTTGTTCTTGCGTTTTCTGTTGTATTTTTGTAATTCATATTTTTTGCCTAAAAAATCACGTTTTGCGTGAAATTCCATGAATTCCGTGTTCTTCCCAAATTCCGTGAAATTTTTCCGTTTTCCGTATAGCGGAAAACTGGGGACTTTACGTTGAAGTAACCAACCAGTGAGCAGACTAGTTGACATACAAATACTCACATGCCTGAATTAAGGAAGTTTATGAAATAGAACTGCCAGTCGATTATGGATATTGTGTTCTAATATTATCCTTTATTTTCTTCAAACTCCTCAGCTGTTAACCTCCAGAAAGCCAGGTAAAGCTTTTTAGCAGGTTATTATTTATTTATTATTTATTTATTTATTTTGTTTTATTTATTTTATACTGCAGGGTAGGCCTGTTCAGTTCTTAAAAATGCTTTACAAAGGCGCCCTGCAGTTTAAAATACATGTCAAGATAACTATAAAATATATCATCAAAAAAACAATCAACGTCAAAAATACAAAATACAAAATATTTAACATCAGAAAGAATTAATACCAAAATATAGAGTGGGAAGTGACAATTTAAACATACAAGTACATATCATTGTAAATCAATGGAATATTATTTCGCTCTTTATCAATTCGCATAAAAGGCTTTGCATATTTTTTTTAAAAACTAACAAGGAGGTACACGCTTGTAAATTTGAAGGAAGTGCATTAAATAATTTGGGTCCGACATATGCGAAAGACTTTCTTTTATATTCAATTCTAGCTTAGGGAAGCTGAAGGGGGCATCGCAAAGAAAGCCGTGTCCTGTATTTCACGGGCCGTTTACATACTAAAGGTTTTAAATAATTTGGAACTAAATTATTCATTATTTTATGTACAAGAACACAATACTGATATTTTATACGCTGATCTACTGATTGCCACCTCAGTGACTAATTTCATATGTACTAGCTGTACACATTTTTTTTAAAGGTGATTGGTACACGTTAGCGCCCTGGGATAACTACACATATCTCATGCACCCCATGACACTCAATGTGAACATGAATTTGGGGGTGATGTTCATTATTCCGAAGGTTCGTTATTCCGAAGGTTCGTTATTCCGAAGGTTTGTTATCCTGATGGTTCGTTATTCCGAAATACGCAAATTGCGTATACCTAGATATCCGTTAGTTCGAAAATGAAAAAGGGTTCGTTAATCTGAACATCTGTGGCATTATTCCGAATGTTTGTTAGTCCGAAGGCTCGTTAGTCCGAAAAATTAAAACATGGTTCGTTATTACGAAGGTTCGTTAATCCAAAAATAAAATAGGGTTTGTTATTCCGAAGGTTCGTTAGTCCGAAAATACTAATGAACTAATAACGAACCTTTTTTTTCATTTTCGGACTAACGAACCTTCAGAATAAACGAACCTTCGAAATAACAAACCTTCGCAATAACGAACCTTCAGAATAACGAATTTGGTACAGCACCTTTTCCTTGCAGTTACATGTACTACTGTAAGCAGTTTGCCTCTTTCTGAATCCAAAATACAGGTTACACTAGTCCTCTGTGCAAATGACTGATTAATATTACAACCTTGAAAATTAGAATTTGCAAAGTGAGAACTTGGTATATGTGAAAATGTCATGATTAATATGCCCTAAATGCTTATCGAGCATAAAAAACAAAACAAAATACCTATAAAAATATGAAAACATAAAATTCTTGAAAGAAATTACTTCTACCCACAACATGAAACAAAGGACAAAAGAAAATAACAACAAAACATCACAAGGGAAGCGATAGCCCAGAGAGTACAAGGCTTAGAGCCACATCGATAGTACTGAAATCTGACTTTTAGTGGAATAATTAACTATTAAATTTCAAATTCAATTACTTGCATGCCATTCAACATTCCATTCACCATAAATAGGTAATTAGGTTTTCATTCCTCATACGAGTCCAACATGTACATGTATATCTTAAAGTTTAGTTACATAATTCTTCTTTCTTTTGTTTCATTAGGATAATACAGTTTGTAGTCTAAGAATACTGAGAGTGAACAGTAACATGGTGAAGATAGGCCTAATGAAGATAGGCCTAATGAATGTTTGATAGTGGAGATGCAGGTCATACTACTAAACAGGAAGTGATATTTCACCCTAGCCTCGTCGGCTTACTTCGAACCATCGGGTGATCGCGTCGGGCCGTGTAATCGCGTAACCCGACCTTTCGTGAAAACAGTCCCCTGTATTTGCGAAAGGTCGGGTAAATCGGATGTTAAAAAAATTGATGTTTAGCTCTTGTGGTCATTGACATAAGACTAATGTTTTACGCGAACATTCGTGAAAAACCTACCTTCAAGTGACGAAATATCGAGTAAAAATTAATTTAAAACAATTTACTCGTTAAGAATTCTAAATTGCAGCGATGATGAAGAGCAAATACTACTGCCATTGAATCATTGCGCACGCGTATTACGAAACCTCTAAATCCTTTTTAATCATTGATATTCATCCTATGATGTACGTAAATGATTTAATTTCATTGTGATAATTAGGTACCAATCTGTCGAAATCTAACCTATCGATTTAAATGGAAAAAAAAAACCCAAACAAACAAACAACCCCCCCCCCCAGATCTACAGGCTGTTTGAAACGAATACGCTTGCATTATCAAATTATTGATAAAGGCCAACTACTCTTTCAATGTATTAACAGACTTTCATTGAAGGAAATACCCCGAAAATGCCAAATATTTTTTTCTTTACAACCACTAATACTCGGGGGGGGGGGGGGAGGGTAATCACATGAAATGATAATACGTGGAAAGACTTACGCTAAAAAATTTATCAAGTGTTACTGTTATTCCGAATAATATTATGATGTTGTACATTTGTACCCCCCCCCTTAAAAAAATCACGGATAGGCTCATGAACTTAGGATAATTAACTCTGAAAATCTGATCAACCCAAAACATTTATTTTTTTTCGTTGCAATTATCTCCTTCACAAACTCTCAATTACTCCATCATCTCCCATTCTCTGCCACCCCCTCTCTCTCTGACACTCAAATTTTCATCACATAATCTCGCCTGAATTGATTTTCATCTCTTTCTTCCTGTATCTGTGTCTGTTTCTCTTTCTGAAGAATAATGACCTACATCAATGCTGCTCTAAGGAAAGCAGAGTTCAGAGTAAATATCTAAAGAACAATTGTCATTACTATCCCCTCTGAATTAATTCTGCAGGCAAAAAGTTAAGTCATACTCCCTCTCATCATGCTTGCTTTATAGCACACAGCTACATCATGTAACTACGATAACCGATTCGTCAACACACAAACACACTGTAGCAGTGGTAATATCACTATAAACTGATTTGCATTTCATTTAACAATCATCGGCAATCCGCCCGAAAGTCTGGGCACGATGTTGCCTGGTGACAGGGTGTTTAGCACAACGCAGCGGTAACATGAACTGTCGACGATGGAAAAAAATACGAAATTCGCGAGTTTTTTACACATAATGTCATGACATACAACTCAGGACAGTTCTTTGAAAATGTAAAGAAATTAACGCAGATTCACCACAATGGTAGAACTTATTAAGAATAAATTGCATTTTTTGACAAATTAGCGAAACTTAAACTGTACTCACCTCTTAACTTTTCCTAAAAATCCTGACTTTGTGTGGATAGACTGTTAACTTTCATTCAAGCCGTTTATGTCGTATTTATTTGTCCGACCTTTCGCAAATCAAGTTGGCTGTTTTCACGAAATGTCGGGTTACGCGATTACACGGCCCGACGCGATTACCCGATGGTTCGAAGTAAGCCCTCTGTCTCAAGTGTCGGCTTCCTTCCAGATTTCATAGAACACCCATCTGTAGAAGAGAGGTTTTAATGGTCAGGGAAAATAATACAGTCATAAAAATACAAATGATGGAATACCTTCAGGTAGAAAACCTGATATATACATGTGCATGATCAGGTTTAGCACCTACGACCAGAGGCGTCGATCCTGGGGGGGGGGGGGGGGCAGGGGGCAGTTGCCCCCCAAAAGAAAATTTCGGGGGGGGGGCAAAGATATCATTTTGCCCCCCCCCCCCATTAATGTCCCAACCAAAAAAAAAAGAAAAAGGAAAAAGAAAAAAGAAAGAGAAAAGAAAGGAAAAGGAAGAAAGGAAGTGAAATGAAAGCGTAAAACAAGAAAAGAGAAATGGGAAACTGGGAAGCGCTCGCTCGCTTCGCTCGCTCGCATTTAAGTATCTTAACCAATGCCGATGATAATTACTATTCTTATGAAAGGAAATCGGTTTGCATCTTGTGTTTCTATCTAATGTTATACTATTCTTCTACTCATAGGAAGTAATACAACCAAACAAGATATCACTCCTAGAAATCGAGCGGCCAGTTGACCTAAAAATAGAAAAAACTTTCAGGAGACAACGGCCTGGATAAAAGGAAAAAAAAACCCGCAAAACAAAAACATATTTTTCGTTAACTCGCTCACTACTCTCGCTGGTAAAAGCTAGATACAAGATGATTTCGGGCAGCAAATAGCTTATTATAGCAGCGAGATTCTAGAATATCATTATATTTGGGCAGCAAGGTTGTTGACAAAGATTTTGGGACGAATCAATATAATTTTGCCGGGGTCGGTCGTTGACTTTGCTCACTATGGTATAAACAGAATGGATTCGGACTGCAAGCGATGTAGCTAAAACAGTGTCGTATTCGGCACACAGGTGATCGGATGTATTATTTAGATATCATACAGGCATGACAGGTTTATAGTGTATTCTGATGATAATGAACATAATAATATTCCGTTCTTGTATAGCGCATATCACATTTTTATCACATTATTATGATGACGAAATAACACTTCATTAATATGGAAAGGGGTATATTTTTCCTCGCTCGCTGCGCTCGCTCGTTTCTTATTATTGGTTTTGAAAAGCAAACGAATTCGGTGAGATGAGACCGATTAGATAATGTAGATGTTTCATTGGCTCACAGCGTAATTTGCCGAAGGGTTTACTACATCTACCATGAAAAACAGTGTGTGCTTCCTCGCTCGCTTCGCTCTCTCGTAATATTAAAAAACAGAGTGGTGGGGGGGGGGGGGGGCAGCAACAATGGACTAACGATGTGACAAAGTAGAGTTCATATTTGGCAGCGAGGTAACCATATACATATATATTATGTACCATTTATGCCTATATGATAACTTAACCCTTCTCTCCTAACAAGAAATTTGTTATTTTTTGCTCGCTCGCTCGCTCGCAAAATCGAAAAAAAGCAGGATGGTTAACATAGCAAGTTGCCTAATTTCCCCAATTGAAAATGCCTCACGTTGATATAGGCCTATGTTATATATATATATATATATACTGAAAGAAATGAAAATGGGAGAATAATAATTGCGTAGCTCCCTCAATGTTCCCCAGAGCTGTCATCCATTTTGAATCAAGGGTTGAAAAAATGCCTCCGCCGGGAATCGAACCCGGGTCACTGGCTTAGAACGCCAATGCCTTACCACTAGACCACAGAGGCGGGCCAGCAGTTAGGCGTTACCGAATCCAATTGATCGACAGACAGATTTCCAACCATTTTTGATCCTTTATTTTGGTGCAGATGAGTTAATGAACAATGAGAAGCCGCATGCCGCAGTTGGATCTCAGCTAGAAGCCTGGATACATGCATAAGTCAGAATAAGGGGAGAATACATTGAAAGAAATCTGACAAATGCAAACAACTTTGGCAACTCCCTTGTTAAAACTGTGTTAAAACTTTTCAAGAAGAAGAACAGAAATAGAAGAAAAGGAGGAAGAAAAAACGTGCTCCTTATTAAAGGACAAGGGTTTCATCCTGTTATAGTATATCAACATAATTACATGCTTTTCATGTTATTTACAAAAATAATATAGAAAGCTCAAATACACTTTCTGTTAGACTATTCTGTTAACACTAGTTGACACACAAATTAGCACTGGCCTAAAATTCCACAGTCCCACCTGAGCTCCGTGCATGAATCTGTATCTAAACACAACAAAAAAAGTAACTCCCCCCTAATTCAAAATAGCATAACTTTTTAATGAAGACGTTTTTAGGAAAATAATTGGCAGGAGTGTTCCTAGACTTATTGACTAACTTCTGTTTGAAAATAAGATTGATCTGTCAAGTCATGCATGAGTGAGCAGACATTAAAGACAAAAATGTCACTTTTCAAAAGTCACAAGAGTCATTTTGGGGGGTTAGTGAAAAAGGATTTTTCTTGAGTTTGTTTAAGTGATGTTGACGTTTTTCGAGGTTGTGCCATGGTTGAGTGACAAACTTGCTAACGATGAAGCAAGAAATGCTGAAAATTTACTTTTTAATCCCGGAAAATCGACTACCTGGTATTTTCACATAATGTGCTGACTCATGTTGGTTGATGCCAATTTTTTTTCCACAAACTGAATGGATTTTGCAGATTTAGGAGGGCTGAACATCATTTTTCTAAAAAAAAAATGTTCACCGAACTGTGATAAACATGAAAAGTGTCAGGGATAGGCACGACTGGGTCAAACAATGGAAGAATTCAAATTCGCTAAGGGTTTGTTTCACAGAGCCCCAAAATGACTCTTGTGACTTTTGAAAAGTGACATTTTTGCCTTTAATGTTTGTTCACTCATGCATGACTTGACGGATCAATCTCATTTTCTCACAGAAGTTAGTCAGTAAGTGTAGAAACACTCCTGCCAAATTATTTTGCTCAAAAATGTTCCATTAAAAGTTATGCTATTTCGAATTAGGGAGGAGTTACTTTTTTGTTGTGTTTATTTTGCTTCATTTTCTTCATAATCCAGTGAATAAAGATTATACGCATAAGAATGATTTTTATACAAATGGATATTCTACTGGCGTCTTGTAAGTAAATAATATTTTATCCCAGGTAAAGCCATTTGGCAAAGCTAAATTGGAATTAAAAATTTTCCTAACTAAAGGCAGATATTACAGTTAACGCCCCCTATCCCCTATAAGTAAAGTGTGTAAAGAGATTAAACCTATTGATTTTAAACATGGGTGCACATTTTCATGAAAGAGTAAATACACACTTGGGTTGAATGTCAAGGATACATTTCCAGGTAAGATGGCACCAGGGGCGTAGCTACAGGGGGGGGGGGGAAGGGGTAGGGTCCCGGGAGGCACGTACCCCAGTAAATCTTATGTACTCCCAGTTGCCCACCACAAAAATAATGAGGTAGGAAACTAAATTTTTTCTAAAAAAAAAGTCAAAGTATCTCACTATCAGAAGGCAAAAAAATAAAAAAACAAAAAATGAAAAAATAAAAAAATAAAGGAAAAGCAATACCGAAATGGGCCAGAAATACGAAAAATGCAGACTTTTGGAAGTAAAGATTTAAAAATTTTCTTCTTTTCTAGCCTCGCTCGCTTAGAGCATATTTGCTGAGGATGTGTGTGTATACGTATGTGGGGGTGTGGGGGTGTGCGCGCGTGTGTGTGTGTGTGTTACAAGTGAATGGTATATGAGGCGGCCAAGGGGGGGGGGAGGAGAAAAAAAAGAAAAAAGGCTGAAATAAGAGCTGTATTAATTTTTCACCTCCTGGCAGCAAAAAAAAAACTGGACCAATCAAATTCATAAAAAGTTAGCGCAAAATATGATGTCCTGAGTTTGCGAAACTTTTGGCAAAACTATTAATATTTGAGCGTTGACGTGAAATGAGCATTCATTACCATAAGTGGCGTGGGCAGTTCACCGCGCCATATGTGAACACACACACATACCCACAAACTATTGGGGTTTGACGCGGGGGTTTCCCTCTTCACATTTGAACGAGCCTTTATTAGGGTTACAAAAATCTTTCTCTGTTGGTTTGAGAAGTTGCATTTAAAGATCCAGGAATAGGTGAAAAAAGTCCCACTGGCTTTCTGCAGATATTATAAAAACATAAAAGGCATGTGGACTGATAGATATTACCATAACTTATTTACACAGAAAATTCATTTCATTGTTTTTCTGCTTCGCTTCTCACTTTTTTTTAAAACCAATAATAGGGGGGGGGGGGATTCCCCCTATTCGCATCCTGAGATGGGAAATACTACCCATTTTATTTTCACTGCAATGCTCAAAGGTAATGTATACGTTTATTTCAATCGATTTCACTTTACTCAATTTCATGGTCTCTACATTGCTGACCCCGATTGAAAAGCAGATTGCCAAACAAATAATTATAATCATCCACAAGATATACCATTGTTTTATCCATCATTATGACAATCTCACCTTAGATCCTGAATAAAGGAAACTTTGCTGAAAATAAGTATTTGTTAGGAATATTTTGAAAATGTGTTTTCTGTGCATCTTATATGCTTTATCACTTTCTTAAAGAGTTCTTTTAGACCCCTAAAAATTCTGGTACCTTGTCCTAAAATCACTTTACATCAAAAGTTATGAAAAACAAAGTACATGTAGCTCTCCAGGGAATACCAGAATTTCATTTCATTTCATTTCATTTATCGAGAGGACTTTAAGCTTTTTCCATTTTTACAAAATGTGTCAGCATTCATGCATGATCTTAAACAGCACAGATTTCAAAAAAGGTGTGTCAGCCTTCATTCACGCATGACCTAAACAAATAAACACTTTTTAAAAGGCAAGCTCAGTTGGTATCATATCAGTACAAATTGGCCGCCATCTTGTGAGGACAGGTAAGCATATATACAGCAGCATAAAAATAGCCTACATTGTGACTCACAGGTAAGATTTTATTTCATAATCACATACTTTAAACTAAGAAGTGAGACACAGGCCTACTGATATAACTTTCCAGCTACAAATGGACAAAATACGTCTAGACTTGCTCTCTCTCTAAAAAAGAGCAAAGTCAAGGATTGTGAGTGATCACTGAGGTCACCCCTAAAAGAGTGAATAAAGAGTTAATATCACAACTTTTACTCTTAATTCACTCTTAATTTACTCTAAATGCACTCTCTTTTGAAATTCACCCCTAACAGAGTGAACGCGTTCACTTTTTTTTTTTTGGTTTTGAGAGTGTGACAATAGAAATTGTCGAAGGTCATCCTATAATGTGTGTATCTGAATGGCAGATTTATGGCAGTTTTTAAAAGTTTTATAGGCAGTGCTGGACAGTTTGCTTCCATTTGACATTGTGGAATTTCCATTTAACAGTGTTTAACGTGTCTAAAAGCATTACTAGCAGCAGAATGCTCTTTTAGATGTAAGGCGAGTTCGCCGGTTACCATCCCTTAGGGATTGCATGCATCATATGTCCTACCAGAGGTTGGGGGAGCATTCATTTAGCCTCACAGGTTCATGTTTGATTGATTGCTGATTTCAAACAGTCATGAACATGATGAAAGATGTTACTTAAAGGTCATTAATTTCTTTTCCTTCAGCAAATGTTCCTTAGTGTAATCTCTCAATCCTGGAAGATGTGAGGTGCTCCCAAGAGCATTTCATTCAAAATGGACTTTTCTCATTTCCACAGGATGATGTTGGTTGATTATCAGTATGATGGTTCTTACTGAGGAATCAGACTGACCAAGACACAACATACTCAATGATCATACGCAGAACATGAAAAAGGACATCATTTTGATGAGATATTTACCACCTAACAAAAAGGCAACGGAACCATTTCTCTACTCACTTTCAATGAAACTAAACAGAAACCTGAAACATCATCTGGAATCCTGAATCAAATTTGAACGTCAAGGAATAAATTGAGCATGCATGAGTTTCCAACCGAGCAGTGATTAACATTTAACATTTAAAATTCAGTAATTTACTGATTTTTTGCAAGACTGAAGAACTAAAGAGAACAAAAAGTTTTCTTTATTCTACTCTAACTGCTGAGAGGAACAACATTTTGAATCGGAAAGAGGCCTGTGGATGAAGTTGTATTCACTAAACACGGTAATTTCATGGGTTTCCGGTAAACATAATCAGAAGGATGTACTTTCTTCTTTCATCGATTTTCTCAACAAATTTATGTAAACTGTCTTCACCTGTGGGTGTCTTCAACTGACTATTTCTTTCCATCAGAAATCAGCCATTATTATCAGCAGCAGCAGAGGGTTTACTGCAAACGTTATTAAAAGAAGCGGACCTTCTCTTCCGGACTACCTTAAACATGCACATCTTGATGAACTACATTAATTGGTGTCAATAATTATTTGTCTAAGTCATACAGTGTTTAAGAGGATTTATTATTATTATAGGCTGTAATGTACATGCATTTGGCCAAATGACCTGTACAAGTACCCTTTCTCATCAAAAATGTGTATTTTTTCTTAAGTTGGAAATTAGCTGCATTGTATTATTAGTGGTTTTGGCTATATACAACAGCAAGCGCTTGGGAGCAAATATTGCTAAGTACTGCATCAGTCTAAGTTAAAACATCGGTATCATTTTCTTTATCTGCTTTAAAGTTTTACTATATCTCAAGACATGGATAAGGCGCTGGTACTTACAAGAAGTGTATTGTTTCTATTCTCTATCTTTTTAGCACTGATTTCACTATCTAGATGTAATTCTAGCGTGAAAGCTATAGAGGGGAAAAGAGCGAAACTTGAATTTCCATACCCATGTGACAGTGATATCACAATGCATAGAGCAAACGGAGCCCCCTTTTACAATTCAGCGAAACCAGGATACCTTAAGTTGCCTGACGATGAATTGAATAGGTTTAGTGCGAAAGACAAGAATTGTTCACTTCAGGTTGAGATCAATCCTGTAATGAGAGATGATGAAGCTACATACGTTTGCAAAGCATACAAGGATGGTGTCATTATAGGAGACTACATTAGAGTTAGGTTGAATGTTGATTATCCTCCTGGTATAGTGTCATGTGTACCTAGTAATAAGGTACATAATAAAGTTAGGGATTGGGTTCCATTGCAATGCCAAGCGTCTGCAGGCAGTTTGGCTGGTGAAATCATTTGCTATCAAGATGTTAAAAGAATGCCTCCATACCATGAACTCGTTCAAAATGGTGACATTTTGAAGCAGACTATTTGGGTTACAAAAGAATATCCTGTATTTTGTTGTTCGTCTCTCCTTGATCAACCTAAAGATATTTGCAATTGTAAAGACTTTGCATGGGATCCTTCAGGTTCAGAAATTAACAAAGACCCTTGTCCTAATAGTACTGCCACATTAGGACAAGATATGACATCCCAAGAAACCAGTGTAAGTCAAAATACCCAAAACCTAAGAGAAAACAATGAAGATCAAATTGTCATTCCATCATCCTTGAGATACAGAATTAAGGCAAATTCAGGTGTATCTTTTATCATTTTATTTCTGTTAAACGTTTTCTGCTGTGTTATCACGTGGATTATGTTATGTCGCTGCAAGGCATTGAGTGGAGTGATGAACCTCTATAGAACCAGGTGAATTTATACCTAAAATAGAAAGAATTGTGCAGGAATGCGCATCCCAAACAAATAATAGCTTTAGTCAACCAAATTTCGAGGACAAACGAACAAAAAATCCATTCCTAAATCATTCATAGTTTCACCCTGAGAATTTTGAAGTACATGTCTATAAAAAAGAATTCACCATACATGAATACGATATAAATGACACCAATTTACAGCAGTATTAAATATAATTTCCATAGAAGATCTATTTCATACTTGAATCTCTCATCAGGACAAATATAATTTAATTATGCACAACTCCGACAAGGTACTGTACCTTGAATGCTTTGAAACATACATGAACAGATGAAATATTTATAACTTATGACAGAATGTAGAAACTGCAAACATGAATGACTCACTCTTTTCAAGTTAAAAGAATAACCTTGAATCACGTTTGAATACACTGAATTCTTTATGATTTGAAAAATAATTGTTCTACAATTATTATGGGTTCATTCTTTATGGGACGTCGTCTGCTTGGACAGCGTTGTACCGTGACGGCATTGAAACATCGTTATTTTTTTCTTGGCGAATCGCTCGTATATCACAAATGCCAGGAGGTGGTTTTATTTGTGTTATTTTGTAATTACGAGATGACTACGATTGCTTTCAGTTAGATTGCCATTTTCAAGTGATGCATTATTTGTCATAATTGTGATTTTCTTTGAATGTATACTTTTAAATTTGCTTGATACCTGGGCTGGATAATTCACAAGCTCCAACCCAAAATAATTGTCAGCAATTTTTTCAGTTGCCTTTAATTACTTGTATGACACAAATGAAGTACAAAATATACCGAGAAAGAAGAGCACGAAGAAGAAGGAGGAGGAGGAGGAGGAGGAGGAGGAGAAGAAGAAGAAGAAGAAGAAGAAGAAGACGACGACAAAGAAAGGACCTTTCAATATTTGACTTATAGATTCTGCAATATGGATGGATGATGTAATCAAATAACTTGCCTTAGAACTGTGAAGCATTACTGCATGATGGGAATAGTCGGCTACTTCGATTTTTTTGGGAAAAAATGTTGCGTGATATTGTGTAATATTAAGAGAAGAATTATGATCACAAGCATTAATTTTGTTCTTACTTATGCTAGATCATAAAAACCTTCAAACTTTTATTTTGAATGTATAGCGCCATGAGCGTCATGCCTGCCCAAACTGGGCGCTTTATACACTCTAAAACAGTTGCTTAAAAATCATTATACTGTAGTAAGAGATAAGAAATTCTGCCGCAAAAGACATGAAGGCCAATTTACAAAATGACTACCATAAACTTTATTTCCCAAACTGTGCAAGTTATTTGTAGGTTATACTCAAAAAGCTAAACATGATTATTTCAACAGTCCAATATCAACAAATACGAATCATCTCGAAAAGGTCCCTTTTTGAAGAACATTTATTTAAACAAAGTAGAGTTTCCAAGTTATCATTGTAACCATGAAAGTTCACATTAAGTCTTTTATGAACTGAATTTATGTCAAGTCATGGAAATGAGATCATAGGCTGCACGAATTTTTAGAAAAAAAGACGATGATTTAAACCCATGTCGGTGTCATGTCAAGTTTGAACGTATAAATAGTCTAATAAATGAATAAAGCTTCCACTCTGTCAAGTACTCGACCAAACTCTGAAAGGGTTGTTCAAACTCTATATTCTCTAACACAGACCCCAACAGGAGTACATTACATGATTTAATGTAACTACAAGGAAAAGGTGCTGTACCAAATTCATGTTTACGTAGAGTGTGTTCTTCATGGGGTGCATGGGATGTGTAGATATCCTCTGGCATGAAAAGTGGACCAAACACCTTAAAAAAATAAGAATAGTTTGTGTACAGCTATAGTACATATGAAAAAACTCTAAAACCTTTACCTGGTATTCTAGGGGTTATCGCATAAGAAAATAAAGGGTAAGACCAAAATGTCTATAATCGACTGACAGTTCTATTTCATTAACTCCCTAAATTCAGGTACGAGTGTAAGCGTATATCAACTAGTCTTCTCACCGTTTACTTTCATGTTTACTGAGAGTATATCTGAAATAGCACTATCATATTATTAAAGAAATACTGAAAGTACATGATAGTGACGTAGAACCCTAACATATAGAGCAAAATGTGGTCGGTACACTTTGAAATAAAATAATTATTCTTACACAGCAGTTGACGTATTCCATATAGTTAAATCTTACACTGTGGATAGTATGAATTCCGATGGAAAATAAAAAGATGTGCAGATTTTGTACACGTAAGTTGACAAAGTACCATTTTGTACCATGTCTCTTCCATTTGCATCAGATATTTTTAATTCGTGTTTATGACTTTTAGTGTGTATAAGAATCTTGATTTAATATGCAATGGTTTTAAAAGCCTTTAAGAGTATTTCTCTGCTGGTATTTGTACAATCGCTGTAAAAGCTCTTTTAACTGTAAACCTTAATAAAGAAATGACTGAATGAAGAAACAATGAACTTGAAAAGCACACAAAGAACAAATGTGTGCTCGCTCTCTCAGCAATCATATCAATAATAATTATCTGACCATCAAATAAACAATTATTAAATCATCTCATCTGGACTTAATTTCTATAACGGTTTCACATTCGGTCCTGGACGTTTCATCGGCTCGTCTAATTTGGTGAGACTGACAAAATAGACTGACTATCAGTCTATTTTGTAGGTTTTCAAGGAGGTATATGATACACTATTCTCGGGTTATTGACTGCAATGTTAAAATGGAAAGGAAAATGTTAAGATTTTCAACTATGCAAGACTGAAAACAATTCATGAAAATCTGTGAAGGAAACCATGTAGTTGTACTAAAGTTTGACAAAAGTTTTATTTTTGTGTGTGCATGCGTGTGTAATTGGTAATTCTGATAACATCTGCAATATGCCATACCCTATGAAATAACCGCATGCTCAAGCACACATTTACTTGTACCACAGTCGACATAACACTAATGGAAATTAAATGCTAGAGAAAATTATTCAAACTTTATCCTTGACTTTTGAACACCACATCTTTTCTTTCTCTTTTTCTTCTTCTTTATCAAATATCTTTCATCTTTTATTGGAGCTGAGAGTCGTATTTCATAAGCTTCTTTTTATCCTTTACTCTCGCAATCTTTCTTTCCATTTCTTTTCCCCCAAGCTCTTACAGATCTTGCAGAGAGTGATATAGCATAAACCAAAGCCACATGTATTACTGGTAATGGGAGAGAGAATTACATAATGCTAGTACAGAAGTCCTTATTCTTGAGGAGGCCCGGGAATTCTACTTGAAGTCCTCAAGAAGAATCCAAAGTTCATCACAGTGACAGAGATTAGCTAGAACTAGAAGCTTTATATTAGTTGTTAACAATAATTAAAGGTAACATTTGCCCCCCCCCCCGAAAAAAAGGGGGGAATGTTGTCGCGCAGTCTAGCAAAATGCGCGCAAGGTATAATACATATTGTACAGTCTAGCGCGCAGCACAAAATGCGCGAAGCTGGGTACCCACTTTTACGTCATACCTCATACTCAAATTTTTTGGTCAACTCTTGACTTTTTATGAGAAAATTAGCCAAAATGCATTGATTTCGATTAAAAATCATCAAATTTTTAATGTTATTCTTCTTAGAATTCGATTCTTGATCATATATATATATATATATATATTTACCACTGTGTAATCACTTTAACAATAACGAGAGTAATTTCGAACCAAGGTGTCTTTAGGGACGTGAAGCATTTTAGAATTTTGGGAAAATGATGCATCTTGCTAGATACCAACCTGTTTTTAAATTTTGCCAGTGAGCGAAGCGAGCGAGCTGAAAACTTACAACTTGATTTGTAATTAAAGACATGTTATTTTATTATCAAAATACACTATCAGATCACTAAAGGCCTATATGATATTTCAATTAAATATCTAGCCACCTCGCTGCCAATGATTCGAGCGAAGCGAGCGAGGAGGCACTCAATAACCGTTCGGTAAATTATATTGTGAGCATATTAAACATTTGAATTATTTATTTGGTCACCTCACTTGCCCAATTCGTTTGCTTTGAAAAAAAAACCAAAAACATTAAACTATTATTTAACGAGCAAGCGCAGCGAGACAAGGAAATATTGTACCCTTTTCATTGTAGAAGTGTTATTTCGTCATCGAAATATAAATATGTAAATAATCTATTCGAATCTCTGTGTGCTGAATATGAATCCTCGCTTACCGTCCGAAACCATTCTGTTTTAACAAGTGAGCAAAGTAAGCAACCCCACAAAACATATATATACCGTATATGTATGGGGTTCGTCAGCAAAATACAGTAGATGTTTTTTTTGTAAGTTTGTGAACCTCCTCGCTGCCCAAATATTATGATACTTTGCTAACTCGCTTCTGAAATATGATTGCCGTGCCCGAAATCATTTTGTTTAATCCTAGCGGGAGTAGCTAGCTAGCGAACGAACAGATGGGAATGTTTGTTTTTTGTCAAGGCCATCTACTGAAAGGGCCCTTTTTAGGTAAACTTCTTGACGTTAAATCCAGATATAGTAAAGTTATTACTAACATTCTATGAGTGGAACAATAGCATCCTATAACATCAGATTGAGACACAAGATGCAAACTGATTCCTTTCAGTAATTAGCATCGGCATTGGTTAAGTTACTTAAATGCTCGCGAGCGAAGCGAGGGAGCGCTTCCCTATGTACCATTTTCCTTTTCCTTGTTTTCCCCCTTTCTTTTCTCTTTTCTTCTCCTTTTTTCTGTTTTTTCCCATCCGATGGGGGGGGGGGGGGGGGGGGGGGGGGACAAGTGCCCCCCATGCCCCCCCCCGTAGTTACGCCACTGATACTACTCGTTTATACCAGCACTTTTTCATGATCAAAATGCTCAAGGGTTATATGCATGTTTATTTTATTGCATATTCTTTAAAAACTGTTTTCCAAAGTTCAATTGAACATCTATTTTTTGTTTGCTCTTTCCCACTATCCACATGCATCGCTTCATAAATACAGATTATTCAAGACAAAGTGCAATTTTATCTTGAATACATACATACATACATACATCATCAACTGAGAGGAGACTTTATGCTTTCATTATAAAAAAAAACAAACAACATACTTTCAAAAAGTCAAAAGCCAAGTTCTCGTGACTTCATTAGCAAGCTGGTCGCCATGTTGGGAGGACAGATAGACATATTCATATTTTTTTTTATATCTGATTGGCTGAAGCTTTATATAGTCGACTCAAGGATACTGGGGAGATTTTTATCTGATCATGACCCTGTAATGTTGAAAGTGGAGTTTTAAAACCTTAGAAACGGCAAAGGTTTGAGGAAATTGAATATCTCTTTACTAGATGATTCGGAATACAAGAAAACCATTTTAAAACTAATAGAAAACCTTAGAATGAAAATCTCTCATCAAGAAGTTGACATAAGATTACAATGGGATATATTTTAAAAAGAAGTAAAACAAATATCAACAGATTATTGCACAGGCAAATTCAATAAAACAAAAGATAAACAATTTTATTTACAGGAGAAGCTATTTCAATAAATTGAAAACTTTATCCGATGAGCAGAAACAGGAAATAATAGATATCAGTAGAGAATTAGATAGCCTGTATGATTATAAAGTTCAAGGTGCTTTGGTTAAATCAAGGATGAAATGGTATGAAGAAGGGGAGCGTAACAACAAGTTTTTTTTCTAGGTCTTGGAAAGAGAAATTATCAACGAAATAATGTGTTCAAAGTTGAAAACAATGGTAAAGTTTGCAGAAGTCAAAGTGATATTTTTGACGGCTAAAGTAAACTATTTTGCTGAGCTTTTTTTCGCAGGAGAGTATTATCAGTGAAAATAATGTAACCGACTATTTGAACGATATTCATGTAGCTCTCTGAATGTAACAAGGCCCTTCAGAAATAGAAAATGGGTAAAAGCCCAGGACCAGATAGTTTAACTTTTGAATTCTACATGATTTTTGAACAATTTGAAAGACAGTATGTTAAGGTTATTCAACTATTCCATATCTGATGGGAAATTATCAGTTAGCCAGAATAGGGCCGTTACTTTTACATAAGAAAGGTCGAAAAGATTCATTAACCAATTGGAGGCCTATAAGTTTACTAATTACTGACTACAAAATACTGGCATCAGTGTTAGCAGATTAGCAGATTAGCAGGTTAAAATCAGTCATTGCTTCATGTATTTCATTTGATCAAAATTCTTACTTAAATGGTCGTTTTATAGGTAATAATATACGGTTAATAGATGATTTAATTAATTATATGAAACAATGTTAAAGGTCTGGGATAATATTATTTTAAGAACTAGAAAAGGCCTTTGATAAGGTTAATAGAGATTTTCCATATAAAGCCCTTGAGAAGTTCAATTTCAGACAAAAGTTTATAGGATATTTAAAATCTTTATATACTGATGCAGAAAGTTGCACAATGAATCTAAATTGGCAGTCATTATTACTCAGTTTATTCCCCTCCAAAGGGAGGTGTACGACAAGGATGTCCGGTATCTGCCCTTTTGTTTTTAGTAGTTGTGGAGTTTTGGGCAATTGACTTGAATAAAAGTATTGGTGTGAAAGGTATAAATCTACCTGGCAAAGCAAATGAAGTTGTTGAGGTCAAGATTAGTCAGTTTGCTGATGATAATACACTTTTTTGTAGATCATGAACAGTCTTTAGCAAACGTAATGAAAAAGGTAGAAAGTGTTTGTAAAGTAGCTGAACCATCGTTGAATATTTCAAAAAGTAAAGGTTTTAGCTTTGGAGATTTCAATTATTATATATTTAAAGAGATAAATTGGACGAGTACGTGTATAAAAACATTAGGCAATGTTAGGAGTATATTTTAACAGAAATATGTACGATGCATATGTAAAAACTTGGAACGAAAAAGTGGAAAAATTGAAAACCAGGTATTATTATGGATATGTCGAAACTTAACTTTTTTCGGAAAAGTTACATTACTAATATCTTTAATTCTTTCAAATATAACTTATATAATGTCAGTATTTCCCATGCTCGATTAAGTTAATAAAAAGTTGAAAAAATATTTGATTTTATTTTGATTGGGCGAGATAGAATAAAACAGAAAACTTGATTGGTGATACTGAAAGAGGCGGAATAAAAATGCCAGATTATGCAAAGTAATGCACTAAAAACTGTTTGGACACTGAAACTATTTGAAAACAAAGACCACAACTTAAGATTGAAAACTGTTCCAAACCTATATCTTAATAGCTTTGGAGAGCATGCACTTATTCTTAAGATGCCTTTCGGAAAGGCAGATGAATTTCCTGAAATTAAAAAAAAACTTCCGTTATTTTATCGCCAATATAAGTAATAACGCGACTCTTTTTTGTAATACAGCTGGAGACATAAGGCAGCAGATGTTATGGGGAAATAAAAACATAACATATAACAAAAAAATGTTTTATTGGAAACACTGGATATGTGCTGATATTCTTGTAATTGGAGATATTGTAAACAAAGACGGACTGATTGATTTATCCTGCATTCAATCAAAATTAAAGAAAAGAGGAAATTATTTATGTGAATCAAAACTAATTTGGAGTTGTATACCTGAAAATGGAAAAATATTTGGAGTCAAGAAAACAGGATGCAAACTGATTCCTTTCCAAAAAATAGTAATTAGCATCGGCATTGGTTAAGTTACTTAAAAGAGGAAATTATTTATGTGAATCAAAACTAATTTGGAGTTGTATACCTGAAAATGGAAAAATATTTGGAGTCAAGAAAAAATTCAAATTGATAATTTCACTGGAAGTTATTTCCATTTAAAGAACCAAAATCCTGTTCTAAGTATGAAAAAAAAATACTACCAAAAATTTAAAACTCTCAAAACAGGATGCAAACTGATTCCTTTCCAAAAAATAGTAATTAGCATCGGCATTGGTTAAGTTACTTAAAAGAGGAAATTATTTATGTGAATCAAAACTAATTTGGAGTTGTATACCTGAAAATGGAAAAATATTTGGAGTCAAGAAAAAATTCAAATTGATAATTTCACCTGAAGTTATTTCCATTTAAAGAACCAAAATCCTGTTCTAAGTATGAAAAAAAAATACTACCAAAAATTTAAAACTCTCAAAACGACTGTATAATAACTTACAGTAGTAGATCAAAAGTTCATCAGCCCTAATGTTGAACTTTATTGGTCTTCAAACTTCAAGAAGAACCTGGACTGGAATGGAAAGAAAAGATATGGAAAGAAAAGGTTGCTTGATAAGGAGCTTTATTTAGCTCAATTTAACTTTAATTTTTTTTTTATAAGCTATCAATGTCTAATGAATATTTGTTTCGCTTTAAACTTTCCGAGTCCCCACTTTGTCACAAATGTAACACTACTGAAAATTATCATCATTTGTTTTATGCTTGTTATTTTTCAAGACTTTTTTTGGGAGTAAATTCAGTAAATTTTGTGTCGATATCGAAATAACTGTTA
>CM057160.1:15038478-15059419 GCA_029962745.1 Echinometra lucunter | reverse complement strand
TGTATGGTGGCAATATCAAAGCTGTTAAAGTGGGATCCAATAAAGATGTGAAGTGGGTTCCCAGGAGCATTTGCCCCCCCCCCTTCCCCAGCTGGAACCCTTCCAGCAAGCCTGCTGAAGATCAGAGTATTCCTATAGGAGAATAGCTACTGACTTCATTCAAAATTGACTTTTCTCATTTACACAGGATCAAGGTGCTGTTGCTTGATTATCAGTAGGATGGTTATTATTGAAGAATCAGACTGACCAAAGACACAACATCATCATTGCCACCTAAGGAGCAACAGAACTCTTTCTCTACTACGGAACCAGCTGAGTACTTTCTTTCCTTCATTTGATACTCACTTTCAATGGAACTAACTGTAACCTGAAACGTTATTATCCTTAATCAACTTTGAACTTCAAGGAATAAATTGAACACGACTGTGAGTTTCGATTTGAGCAGTTCTAAACATTATCTGCAAGACTGAAAAACTAAAGACAAAAAAAAAAGATCTCTTTATTCTACTTTAATTGCTGAGAAGAGCAACATTTGAAAAGGAAAGACTTGTGGATGAACTGATGAAGCTGTATTTACCAGATCCAGGAAATTTCACGGGTTTCTGGTAAACATTATCAGGAGGTTGGACATTAATCTTCTAGCATTATCTCAACAAACTCAAATGAACTGTCTTCATTTTTGGTGTGTTCAAATGACTTTTGCTTATACCATAAATCAACTGTCATTATTATCATCAGCATATATCTTTATACAAACATTATCAAAAGAAGCGGACCTTCTATTCCAGATTTCTTTACTCGTAAGGTACATCTTGATGAACTACATTTCTCTCGGTGTCAACATAAACATATGCGTAACTCATTACGTGTACATAGTAAATAAGGAGTTATTATCATAGGGTGCAAATTAATGTTAGCACTGGAAGCTGGACAGTCCAGGCCAAATGAAAAGTTGAATTTTCTTATGTTGGAAATCAGCTTTATTGTACTGTTGGTAGTTCTGGCCATATTCAACAGCAAGCACTTCGGTCATGTCGGTGTAGACATTGCTAAATACTGCACACATTTCAACTGAAACATTTCTATTATTTTCTTTATCTTCCTGAAAGTTTTAAAGTATATCTCAAAATATGGATAAGCCAAAGGTACTCACAAGAAGTGCGCAATTGTTTATATTCATATCTACTGGACTTATTTCATTATCTCAATGTAATTCTATTATGACAGTTACAGAGGATGAAGTAGCGAAACTTGAATTTCTATACCCATGTAATAGTAGTAGAGTCACAATACAGCAAGCAAATAGTGCTCCATTTTACAATTCAGATGAACCAGGATATCTAAATTTGAAAGATAATCAAATGAATAGGTTTAGTGTAGAAAATAATAATTGTTCACTTGAGGTACAAATCAATCCTGTCGTAAGAGATGATGAAGCTACATACATTTGTAAAGCATACAAGGATGGTGTCATTCCAGAGTTGATAAGAATTAGATTGAATGTGGATTATCCTCCTGGTATAGTATCATGTGAACCTAAAGGTAGGTTATATGTGAGACTTGGGGAATGGGTTCTGTTGAAGTGTGAGATGGCTATAATAAGCAATTATTTGGCTTGGGAGATCATTTGCTATCAAGATGCAAAAAGACTGCCTCCACACGATAAGCTCCATCCAAATGGAAAATTTTTGAAACAGAGTATTTGGGCTACAGAAGAACATCCAGTATTCTGTTGTTCCTCGATCCCTGACCAACCTACAGATATATGTGAATGCAATGATTTTGCATGGGATCCTTCTTATACCGAGAGTGTCTTACATCCCTGTCCTTCTACCACACCTAGACTACGTACAACTATGACAGATCAACTCGGAGAAAACACTAGTAGGCCCACAGATCATCCCTTCCCTAATACTGTCACTCCATTAACTTCAATAACAACTCCAAGCAAGGTCTGTTTAAGTCCTAGGCTATGGGTCTTTGTACTGGCCATCACTGCACTGCTGGGAGGCAGTCTTGTCTTGGTTACATTATGTCTTTGCCATGTTTGCTGTAAAGTTAAGTCAAATAACACAAATTCGATTGAAAAGAAGGATGCATATACAGAAACATGGGAAGTGAGAAGTATGGACTTCGCATTCCAAACATCATACAAAAAAGAAAAAGATTTTGTTTGGCTCGATATCCAGAGGAAACAAAGAGCAAGGGCCAAGGGTGAGTGCGAATCACATGCAGAATTTGAAATGCTCCAAATTTATCCAACGTACAGTACTGTATGAATATAAAATAATGACACCAAGATATGAAAGCATCACAATAATTGAATCGATAGGAATTCCATGTCATATTAATATCTTATAGACCAATTTCACAACGCAAGAGGGCAGCAGACTGTTCGACACAGTTCAACATACTGCGGTGGGCGCTCCAACTTTTATAGTACACAAGTCAATAGCGCATTATGTACATTCGTTCGATTTTTTGGTCTATTTTGACCTGTTTATGCAGATTCATTTTAATATTTGCAATGAAAAATTATCAGGGAAGTTCAGGTCGCGGCTGTGCGGTGCTCAAATGCGAAGAATTAGAGAAAGTTTAAAAATTGGAAGCCAATTCACTCGCTTTTGACTCATGAAGCCTGTTTGTGTAAGAATCCGTACTCCCTACACAGGTTTCCGTAAGCAATGTGAAGGAATTCGTCGCCAGTGGGTTAAAAACATCAACAGAAAGGACTTTGAAGTCAAGAAACATTATCATTATGTACTTTGGCGTAAAATTTAATGAGGGAAAACATGACTTTGCAAACGGGGTAAGATTTAGGGCTCCCGTTTACTACGGCTTCTATGCTACAATTGAACTTTTACTGACAAATATAAGTTGAACTTGAAAAACCATCGAAAGTACATAAATACATCATACCTTCATCCGTCAGATATGACCATTGTCTTAACTCATGTACCCATGTATCCATGCTTTATTTTATTGATCTAGAATAAAGTAAATGGAACAATATCGGGGCATATCTCATATCTTACATTCATTTTGTACACAGAGCCAATCGCGGTCAGCGCGCTTGCCCACCGCAGCAACGGCGTCGCCGATAGAGGGCCAAATACATAAACCGGAGGTGAAATTAGTCTATAAGAGGGCAAGTTTGATATATAATGTAATGAGGCACTATATCGAGACAATACAAGCAATATTCAACTTAACAATAAAATGAAGATAATCTTCACCTAGAAGCAATTAGTTTGCTAGATAGTTATAGACTTAATTCATATCCCTTACAAACTCTAAACCAGAAAATGTTTTTCACTAGTTTTCTCATTACAGTGCTTTTACATTACACATAACCATGACAACAAGTATTTATTGTATATGATAATTATAGCAATCCTATTTTATGAGAAAATAAAAACATGAAAAGACAAGAAAACCTTTTGGTTCAGTTGTGATAGGAATGACCGTAAGGTCATTGATGATGTAATCAAACGGTACTGTTTCACGATGAGAACACAGTTACCTTGATAAGAATGACATATTTTTTGTATAGGAAATAAAATTGATTTGTAGTATGGACCAATTTCACCTCCGGTTTATGTATTTTGCCCTCTATCGGCGACGCCATTGCTGCGGTAAGCAAGCGCGCTGACTCTGTGTACAATGAATGTAAGATATGAGATATGTATGGAAGCTTAAAAGTGCCACACAGATGTTAAGATAATTATCTTGGGAAGTCGACATCTTGCTAAAGATCAGATGACGAGATCTCGGACATCATCATGTCGACATGCTGTAGAAGAGATGATCAGATGACAAGATCCCGGATCTCATCATGTTGACATCCTTTTGAAGAGATGATCAGATGAATTTTCGAATTTGAATCGTAATTTTTTTCAAGAGCACTTAACGATATATATAGGATTTGTGGTCATTTTTTTTTGGGGGGGGGGCGGGTGGGGGGTTTGAGTCCTCAAAGCCCACCCGTAGAACCGCGCCTGCTTTCCTCTTGTTCTTCTTGTTCTTTTTAAATGTTTTATTGTTCTTTTTTCCCTTCCTCTCCTCTTCCTCCTCCTCCTTCTTGTTCAACATAATCACACTATTTTCCCCTATCTGGACACATCAATTGGTGACGAGTTGTGTCCAGCCTGGCGTTCCATAATTTAGCGCCGCGTTCGCAATGCATGGTGTAGGAAAACTAATTTAGGGGGATTAGTCAAGGATCTCTCATCAGTTCTGATCATCTCTTCTTAAGGATGTCGACATGATGAGATCCGAGATCTTGTCATCTAATCATCTCTTCTGAAGGATGTCGACACGATGAGATCTGGGATCTCGTCATCTGATTATCTCTTCTTAAGGATGTCGACATGATGAGATCCGGGATCTTGTCATCTGATCATCTCTTCTAATAGGATGTCGACATGATGAGATCCGAGATCTCGTCATCTGATCTTTTTGCCAGCAAGATGTCGACTGCCCAAGATAATTAGCTCAACATCTGGGTGGCACTTTTAAGCTTCCATAGATATGCCCTGTTACTGTTTCATTTACTTCATTGTAGATCAATAAAATAAAGCATTGATACATGGGTAGATGAAGTAAGACAATGGCCATATCTGAATGTATGATGTATTTTTGTACTTTCGATGGTTTTTCAACTTAGTTTTGTTAGTAAAAGTTCGATTGCAGCATAGAAGCCGTAGTAAACGGAAGCCCTCAGTCTTATCCTGTTTACAAAGTCATGTTTTCACTCATTAAATTTTACGCCAAAGTACATAATGATAATGTTTCTTGACTTCAAAGTCCAACGGTTGCTACGACCGCTGAGTCAGCAAATAAATCTGATGAAGGCCTGCGTCATCTTGTACCTTACCCACCTTTGTCTCACGTATATATATATATATATATATATATATATATATATATATATATATATATATACATATATATATATTGTATTTTAGCCCAATACTCTGCTCTTCTGTAGTAATTATGTTTATGGCTATTGGTGAACATCATGTGATTTTACATAATGAGGAATATTTATGAAGCATTCATTAAGTGTTCAATGATCTCCTTTTCTAGGATTTTGTTTCAGGAATATTAAAAGTAGTTAAAAGTAGAATGTAGATGTTTACATTTTGTATGTAATGATACATAAATAGAAATCTAACTTTTTTGTTTAGTTCTTACCTTTCCTATAGGATCTTATTCATTTAGGACTGGATCACACTCATTTTGTTTTCTTGTGTGGGTCTGTACATTCTCTATCAGACTAACTGTTAATCTTCATATGATAATTTAAAAACGTACAAAGTAGCATACACGTATTGAATGCAATATATGTGCACAGACTTTACTCTAGCAATCAGTAGTGAAGAGCATTAGATGATAATGTGATGTGAGCTGTACGATGACAGAATATTGTTTCCATTTATATTCCCACAGAAAAGGGATGTGACGATAGCTAGGTACATGTAAATAGTTATTACATATATAAATAAAGTTTGCCAAAGTGCATCTTGTTCTAAAATCATTAGGAGCTAAGCTCCAGTTGTCTATTCAGATTTTAAAAAAATATCAAATATGATGCGCATATTTCAACTGATCCAGACTAATTTTGTAACCTATATTTGTATTGCTGTAAGAAATACGAAAGTACGTACAGAAATTTAGTTCATCAATAAATATGCTTGACTTGAAAATGCTTTACCTCTCTACTTTGTCATCTCTTATACACATACATGTATATATAAAAAAGAAATATTACTGCTATGATTGACACCTCAGCTAAAGCAATTTGGATCCTGTGTTAAAAATGCATTTTATCAAATGATGATGATGATGGTGATGATAATTATTTTTGGTTCACCTATACTTTTCTGATGAACTTTGGATTTTTTTCTGTATTTTATCATTTACAATCATAAAATTTATGAAATTCTCAAATAAAAGGCATGACTGATGAACTTTGGATTCTTTTTGAAGACCTTGTGCAAGATGGCCTTTCTTGACGCATAACAACGAGATCCTCTTCATCCACCCTCAATCCTCCCACATGGTTCTTGTGTCTACATCTGCTTGATGTATGTTTCTGTGAAGCCTTGTTCATACCTCCAACCTCCTCCAGGGGAGCCGCTACAGGGGGCGAAGGCGGGGGCGAATGCCCCCTCAGATTTTCTAAGTGACCAAAAAGAAAAATAAAAGAGGAGAAAAGAAGACAAAAGAGGAGAATTAAGAAAGAACAGTATGGGAGAAGAGAGGGTTGGATCATGTAACTATATCATGAAATATCCCTATTTTTTCATTTAAAATGTAAATAAACTCACCTATGGGTCATCTTGCCCCCCCCCCTGTCAAAATACCCTGGCATCGTCCCTGCCCTCCTTCCCCTCTTCGGGTTTAATTTTCACCAAGTTGACACTGAAATGAATGAATAACATATATTTGTACCTGTTACATTCATATGAGGAAGTGCATATTACAAATCCGGTTAAATGTTATGTTAAAATGAGACACTGACCTGTAAATTCATCCTTCCTTCATCCTTCTCAACCACTGTTGAGTTCACTCCATTGGCTTCCCTTGAAACAAAGAATAATTTTCAAATTACTTGTGTTTGTGTACAAAATACTTAATAATCAAGCTCCAAAGTATTTGGGTAATTGTTTGAATTTACACACCCACCAGAGCACTGAGGTCAGCCAGTGATCCTCTTCGTCTCACATATTCAGTTACTCGTACGTTAGCTGGTGACAGGACATTTACTGTGTCAGCTTCAAAACACTGGAATGATTTGCCACTCACAATTAGGCAGTCTCCATCAATTACAACATTCAGAAAGGCATTAAAAACCCATCTTTTTGTAGTCTGTAGTTTAGGATATACATTTGATTATATGTTCACTGTTTGCTTATTGTAAGCGCTTTGGGCCTTATGGGAAAAGCGCAGCATAAATAATAAGTAATAATAATAATAAATATGAATAAAAGTAAGAAAATTCATAATTCAAGTTGTGACTGGAGTTGAAGCTACATGACTTAAGTTAAAAGATTTTGTAGAATAATTTTGCGTAGAAGTTCTGTGTCCGTGTACATCATGTAAGCTCTACAAGATGAAAAAAAAATCGAAATTGGTCGATAAATGAAGGAGAAGCATTTTTAGTGCTTTTTGTATAAATTTTGCATAAATTAGCATAAATAATTTTCTAGACAAAATTTCAAAATTATGTGTAGAAGTTCGGTGTACCTCATGTAGCTCTACAAGATGAAAAAAAAAATCAAAATCGGTCGACAAATGAAGAAGAAGCATTTTGGGGAGGGGGGGGGGAGGTGATTTTTTTAATAAATTTCGCAAAAATTACCGTAAGTAATATCAGAGACAAAATTTCAAAATCCCATGTACAAGTTCAGTGTACCTCATGTAGCTCTACCAGATGGAACAACAACAACAAAAAAAATCTTAATTGGTTGATAAATGAAGGAAAAGAAGCATTTTTGGGGTGATTTTTGAATAATTTTGCATAAATTAGCATCATAAGTTAGCATAAATAATTTTCTTGACAAAATTTCCAAATTTCGTCTAGAAGTCTGGTGTACCTCATATAGTTCTACCTGATGAAACAAACAAACAAAAAATAAATATCAAAATTGGTCGACAAAATGGAGGAGCAATTTTTCTGTTTTTTTCGAATAAATTTCTCATAAATTAGCATAGATGATTTTCTAGTCGAAATTTCAAAATTCCGTCTAGAAATTTAGTGTACCTCATGTAGCTCTACCAGATGAAACAAAAATTCAAAATCGGTCGACAACTGAAGGAGAAGAAGCATTTTTTTGTGTGATTTGCGAATAATTTTCGCATAAATTAGCATGAAAAATTTTTGAGACAACATCTAAAAATTCTGTGAATTTCGGTGTACCTCATGTAGCTCTGGAACCAAAAGAAAAAGAAATTAAAATAGCTTGTTAAATGAGGAAGAAGTATTTTTTTGTTATCTTTCGCAAAATGCACATAAATTAGCATATTTAAGGAGTTTAAAAATCCTGTGTAGAGGTTTCGAATCCCCCACCTAGTGCTATCGTATAAAGCAAACGGAACTGAAAGTGGACAAGAAATGAAGAAGTAGAAGCATTTTGAAGTTTTGGACGGACGACGGACGCCGGACGCCAGACGCCGGACGACTGACGATGGACAAGCAACAAAACAATCAACAAAAACACACACATACAAAAAAAAAAAAACAGACAACAAAAAACAACGAACATACTAAAACAAACAACAATAGAACTAACATCCCTCAAACAGACAAAAAAAAAAAAACAAAAAAAAAAACAAAAAAACAAAAACAAACCCAAAACAAAGCGACACAACAAACTAACATATTTTTAGTGTAGTGTACAACAAATCTCTGTATCTCACTCAAAATAAGCAAGCCCTACAGAGACGAATACAGCTTTTCTCACCTCACTTTTCATTCATATACACTGACAAGAGTTTGATTTTAAAGTGATATTTTGAATTGATTTACCGTGCCATGTGGAAACAGGTATTTGATAGACTTTGGATTAACCTACAGACCCTTTCAGAGGATTTCCTTGTCCCAAACCCAAACAATACAAACACCCCCCCCCCCCCACCCTGCATCACTTGTCATTTTCACAAGGGAAACCTCATCTCAAAAAAAAAAAAAAATGTAGTTATTCTGAAAGACTTCGTGTACATGAAAACTCTTGTATACTACAGGTAAGAATGATTTTATCTTTTAGCAAAACTACATGTAAATTTATCTTGTGAATGAGGTTTCTTTACCCGCAACCCCCCATGTTTGTGTATCGCAAGGGATATTTCTACCATGGTGATGAAGATCCAATCCCCTCCTATATAGGAAACTTCCTCTGCCAGCGTAATTCTCTCTCTCATTACTAGTTATAGCTTGTGTGTTTGCAAGATCACTCTCATGTAGGAGGGTGAGGAAAAAGGAAATGAAAAGAAAGAGTGCAAGAGTATTAGGAGAAAAGGAAGCTTATGAAATATGAATTTCAACTTCCAGTCTCATTGCCTTTGTAAATATGTTCACCCCCAACCCCCCCCCCAAAAAAAAAAAAAAAAGAAAAAAAAAGGAAAAGGAAAAGAAATAGAAAAGAAATGATGATCACATTTAAAAGATAGATCCAATCTTGTATATAAAATCAAATCCCTCGGGACTGAATTAACTTAATTTCTATGGTGTAAACTGTGGTACATGTATGAGTGATAATTCACAATGCACTGGTATATTGCATTTTTTAAAATATAAAACTGCCAATTACAAACAGCAAGTATAGCTTTTGTACAGTTTAAATAAAGACATTGTCTCATCGACGGATTTTCATGAATTGTTTTCACTCCTGCATTGCAGTCAATAAAAAAGAGAATAAGTGTATCAAGCCCTTAACAGCCTCCTTGAATACTTCAATAAATGATCGATTGTTTACTTACATTAATTCTTTGTATGCTTTCAATTTAATCCTTTCTTTATTCAATCGTTTCTTTATCAAGATATAATATAGTGATCAAACAACCATTTGGCCTGTAAAAATACCCCCAAAGAAATACATATACTCTAAAGGCTATATGAAAATTGCATTTTAAATCAATTCATATACACACTAATGATCATAAACACAAATTAAAAAGGTAAGAGACAGATACAATGCGTTTCGTCAATGAACATATTGTACAACATTCTGCATTGTATATTTCATTATCTACTGTATAAAAGATTTTCAAGCTAATTGTTATGGAAGCATATCATCTTATTTGAAAGTGTGCAAATCACCAATTGCTTTATCTGTTTAGGGGTTCCACATTACAATCACGAGCTTCAAATATTACTTCATTTAAATGATATTGCAATTTCAAATATACTCTCAGTAAACATTAAAATAACCAGGCAAAAGACTAGTAGATATAATAAACGAGACAGAAGGCCCACAACTTCCACAAGACTGAAATTGAAAAAGGTACCACGAGACTGAATGTACAATCCAATAGCCTCCCATTGGTTTTCCTTTCTTTGCTTGCCTCCTTGTGAATTTACGTCAATGCCCCCACCCACCCCCACTGGAAAATATTCCGTTGCCCTGCCACAGGTCATGTGAATATTCAAACATTCCTTTTTAAAATGAAAAATTTGTAGATGGGTAACCCTAAAACTCTCTCAAACTTTAGCAAGGATTAGCGACCATTTTTCTTCCTACATGTTTATATCATTACAAATTTACATCGAAATCAACCAGAGGGGTGTAATGGGGAAAGCTTCAGCCAGAGCTTTGACCCCCCACACAAAAGTAATACAGAGCGCATCATAATAGGTGAAAATTTTGATTTTTTTTCCGGAAATTATATGAACAGTAGGTTGGAAAGAATAATAAGCAGTGATAAACAACTGCAAACAATTAAGTTTGTGCATGCAGGTACACATTCGATAAATTTCTCACTTCATTATCAGACCTTTTTACAATTATGTGTTAAACTCAGGGAAATTAAAATTGGTCAGAGCTGTCTAGTCATTGCTAGAGTACCTACATAAAGAGAGTAGCGACAACCCAAGATTTGAACGCCATTTTGTTTCCCTGTTACGCAACATTTCTATTCAATTCCGATAAGCAAACGGGTGTTCGACAATAGAAAGAATTTGAACGCCATTTTGTTTCCCAAGAAGTAGGACGTCTATGTCGCTACTCTCTTTATGTAGGTACTCTAGTCATTGCGAAGCAATACTGCCATCTCTTGGGCCTTTGGTCTCGTTGGAATTCGGTCTTGCAGACCTTCTGTCAACTGGGCTTGATTCCTGCTGTAAACAGTAATGCCTCTTTTAGAGTCCAAAAATATACAGGTTATAGTCCTCTGGGCAAATGATTGACCGATATTGTAACCTTTGAAATTAGAATTTGCAAAAGAGAACTTGGTATAAGTGGAAACTTATATCATGCCCCAAATGCTTATAGAGCATCATAATAAAATTCAAAATACCTATAAAAATATGAAAACATAAAATTCTTGAAAAAAATTACTTCCACCCATAACATGAAACGAAGAACAAAAGAAAAAAAAAAACATCACAAGGGTAGTGATAGCCCAGAAAATAAAGAGTGTATAGAGTCACACCGATAGTACTGTATTCTGAATTTTTGTGAAATAATTAACCATTAAATTTCAAATTCAATTACTGGCATGCCATTCAACATTCCATTCACTAAAAATAGGTAATTAGGTTTTCTTTTCTCATACATGTTCAACATTTACATGTATATCTTACAGTGTAGTTACATGATATAAGAATGGTAAAATTTTATACACCAAATCCAAAATAATATTTCATATTGTTTTGCACTCTTTTGCAAAGAGGTGAATACTCTTTCTTTCTTACCAATCATGCCAATAGGATCATACATTCTGTTAGTCTAAAACCTGCCACACACTTTACGATCGATCTGCGATCCGATTTTGGAATAGTCGTACGAATACAAAAATCGAAATTCCGGGCTATTGCGAGCCTCCCTGTAGGAATAAAGGCGAACTAAATTCCAAATCGTAGTGACATCATAGCAATCTTGCGATTGGCTACGATTTGAAGCCGCTTTGGCTTTTACTGCGACTACAAGGCTTGTAGTTAACCAAAATTTTTATTTGAGCATTCCTATCATTATTCTGAACTTTTAAGATAATTTTACTTATTAAAAACTTTACTATTTAATTCTAAATGCCATTTGTTAAAAAAAATCGGGTTGCAGTTGGATCGTATAATGTGCAGCAGGCTTAAGAATATTGAGGTTGAACAGCAATGTGTTGAAGGTAGGCCTAATGAATGATTGGTAATGGAAATGCAGACCATGTTACTCAACATAAAGTGATATTTTCCTCTGTTTGGAGCCTGAAGGGCGTTAACTCATATGCTTTAATACATAGTTAATGCCCTTCTGGCTCTGAACAGATGTTTTATCCTCATCTCGCCCGTCTCATGTGTCGACTTCCTTCCAGATCTCATAGAACAGCCACCTGTAGAAGAGATCTCTTAGTGTCAATGAAGGAAAATAACACAGTCATAAAAATACTGGAATATTGTACCTTCAGGTAGAAAACACAATGTGCACTCAGGTTTAGCACCTACGACAGGCACATGAGTAAACAAATCACCAACCAGACAGAGGAACATACCAGTGTGAAACTATTCAACAAGAAAGAAAGAAAAAATGAAAAAAAGGAGAAGAAGAGGAAATAATGACATGAATGATAAGCTTTCAATGTTACTTCCCCAAATAATATTGAAGGCTCAATACACTTTCTGGAAGACTAAAAGACTTTTGTTTACACTAGTTGACACGCCAATTAGCACTGGCCTAAAATTCCACAGTCCCACCTGAGCTCCGTGCATGAATCTGTATCTTTTTTGCTTCATTTTCTTCATAATCCAGTGAATAAAGATCATACGCATAAGAATGATTTTATAGGGAAATTTGTTTTCTGTTAATATGCTTTATCACTTTCTGAAAGAGTTTTTTTTATACTGCTTTCACACCAAGGTACGGTCGCTGCGACCGATGAAATCATAATGTGAAAGCATTTCATCGGTCGCTGAGTACGGTCGCTGAGGTACTTCAGCGACCGATCGCGACAGATGCAAGCTAGACGTGAAAGCACATCGTACTCAGCGACCGATCGAAATGCAATGACCCCCATACATGCCTACGCACTATCTCTACTTCCGCTTCCGTCTAGGTCAGCTATACAGCGACCGATCGCTCTGGGCCTGACCAAATTTTGACGGAGGTGTGAAAGCACGTCCGATCGGTCGCTGGGTACGGTCGCAGCGACCGGTCGCAGCGACCGTACCTTGATGTGAAAGCAGTATAAGACCCCTAAAAATTCCGGTACCTTGCCATAAAATCACTTTATCAAAAGCTATGAAAAACAAAGTACATGTAGCTCTCCAGGTAACATTAGAATCAAGAGGACTTTGAGCTTTACCGTTTTTACAAAATGTCTCAGCTTTCATGCATGCCTAAACAAACAATACACTTTTCAAATGGTGCATCAGTCTTCATTCATGCATGACCTTACAAACAATACACGTTTCAAAGGGCAAGTTTACGCGGTATCGTAGAAACAGGCCGCCATCTTGTGAGGACATGCAGATAAGCATACAGCAGCATAAAATAGCCTACATAATATTCTGACTCACAGGTAAGATTTTATTTTCTAGTTAAAAACTTGACATTAGAAGTGGGACACAGGCCTTCTGATATCAGTTTCAACTATTAATGGACAAAATACGTCTAGACTTGTAAAACGGAAGTTGCTGATAGTCATCCTAAAACGTGTGCATCTGATTGGCAGATTTACGGCAGTTTCAAAAGTTTTATAGGCAATGCTGGACAGTTTGCTTCCATTTGACTTTGTGGAAATTCCATTCAAGGTGTCTAAAAACATAACTAGCAGCAGAACCATGCACCCTTTCCGGATTGCAGGAATCCTTGCCTATCAGTATCAGAGGTTGCATGGGGAACATTCAGTGTGTTCAGTTTACCTTCTTAAGCAATTAGCCTCATAGGTTAAAAATTGTACATAAAATCATGTTTGACTGATTGCTGATTTCAAACAGTCATCTCAAATTTGCTGCTTTCAAAGGTCATTAATTTCTTTTCCTTCAACAGATTTTCCTTAGTTTAATCTGCTTCTCTCATTTCTGGAAGTCATTATATAACCAATTTCAAAACAGAATGCAATTCTTCTTTAATAAGATGTCAAAAAAAAACTAAGATTTTTTTCCTTCGTTTTTCTTGTCATCGCATTCAAAACACACATTGCGTACATCCACTCTCTGGAGAGCCTTGCAGGTGCATGAAGCGGGTGGATAAGAGTTTTGGGTATAAGAGTGCCTGAATATCCCCATACTCTCATGTGAGATGTACATATTTGTGGAGCAAGGCGCCTGAATGATAAAGTAATTTCTTAGATTAAGAAGTGTTTGGTAATGCTCTACACTGCACATTTACATGCTGAAATAATTCACTTTTTAAATTTTTTTTTCAAATAAAAATTCTACAACTCACATGTTCGAAATGTCAGGAAATAAAATCATGTAAAAATGGGTGAGAAATGTTCTTTTCCAAAAAAAAAAAAGGGGGAGGGGGAGGAATTAGGGTTGTATGGTGGCAGTATCAAAGCTGTTGAAATGGGCTCCAATAAAGATGTGAGGTGGGTCCCAAGGGCATTTCATTCAAAATGGACTTTTCTCATTTCCACAGGATTACAGTACTGTTGGTTGATTATCAGTATGACGGTTATTGTTGAAGAATCAGAATGACCAAAGACACAACATACTCTAGAGCATGAAAAAGGAAATCATTTTGATGAGATATTTACCACCTAACAAAAAGGCAACATAACTCTTTCTCTACTCACTTTCAATGAAACTAAACAGAAACCTGAAACATTATCTGGAATCCTGAATCAACTGCCATGACTGTGAACGTCAGGGAAAAAATTGAGCATGCATGAATATCCAACTGAGCAGTGCTAAACATTTAACATTATTTGCAAGACTTAACAACTAAAGAGAGCAACAAGTTCTCTTTATTCTACTCTAACTACTGAGAAGAACAACATTTTCAATCGGAAAGAGGCCTGTGGATGAAACTGTATTCACTAGACACGATAAATTTTATGTGTTTCCGGTAAACATTATCAGAAGGATGGACCTTCTTCTGTCATTGATTATCTCAACAAATTTATGTATTACTGTCTTCACTCTTGGGTGTCTTTAACTATTTCCTTCCATCAGAAATCAGCAGACAGGGTTTTCGCAAATGTTATTATAAGAAGCGGATTACCTTATACATGCACATCTTCATGACCTACATTAATTGGTGTGAATAAAAATATATGTCTCAGTCATACAGTGTTAATAAGGAGTTATTATCATAGGGTGTAATGTACATGCGTTTGAAAGCTGGACCGTCCAGGCTTAATGACTTGCACAAACTACTATTTCTCATTTCTCATTTAAAATTTGTATTTTCTTAAGTTAGAAATTAGCTGTATTGTACTGTCAGTGGTTTTGGCTATATTCAACAGCAAGCACTTGGGTGTAAAATTGCTAAGTACTGCATCAGTTTAAGTTGAAACATCTGTATCATTCTTTTTATCTGTCTTAAAGTTTTTAAGTATATCTAAAGACATGGATAAGTCACAGGAACTTACAAGAAGTGTATTGTTTCTATTCAGTATCTTTCTTGTACTGATATCATTAACTAAATGCAGTGATTCTGTAATGAAAGTTACAGAGGGTGAAATGGTGCAGCTGCAATTTCCATATCCATGTGACAGCGATAAGTTCACAATACAAAGAGGTTATAGTGCCCCATTTTACAATTCAAATGAACCAGGATATCTTAATTTGAAAGATAATCAAATTAATAGGTTTAGTGTGGACAATAAGAATTGCTCGATTCAGGTACAAATCAGTCCTGTAGTGAGGAATGATGAAGCTACATACATTTGTTTGGCATACAAAGATGGCGTTCCAGGAGACTTTATTAGAGTTTGGTTGGATGTTGATTATCCTCCTGGTATAGTATCATGTGTACCTAGTGATAAGAGTACAGTAGGGGGCTGGATACCATTGCAATGTGAAGCTTCTGCAGAGAGTTTTGCTGGTGAGATCATTTGCTATCAAAATGCAAAAGTAATGCCTCCATACCATGAACTCGTTCAAAATGGTGACGTTTTGAAACAGACTATCTGGGTTACAAAAGAATATCCTGTATTTTGTTGTTCGTCTCCGCTCGATCAACCTAAAGATATTTGCGATTGTAAAGACTTTGCATGGGATCCTTCAGGTTCAGAAATTAACAAAGACCCTTGTCCTAATAGTACTGCCACATTAGAACAAGATATGACATCCCGAGAAACCAGTGGAAGTCAAACTACCCGAAACCTAAGAGAAGACAATGAAGATCAAACTGTCATTCCATCAGCCTTGAGATACAGAACTAAGGCCAATTCAGGTTTATCTTTTATCATTTTATTTCTGTTAAACGTTTTCTGCTGTGTTATCACGTGGATTATGCTACGTCGCTGTATGGCATTGAGTGGAATGATGAACCTCTATAGAACCAGGTGAATTTATACCTAAAACAGAAAGAATTGTGCAGGACTGCGCATCCCAAACAAAGAAAAGCTTTGGTCAACCAAATTTCCAGTACAAACGAACAAAAAAACCATTCCTAAATCATTCATGGTTACACTAGAATTTTGAAGTACAAGTCTATAAAAAAGAAATCACCATACATGAATACGGTATAAATGACACCAATTTACAGCAGTATTAAAAATATTTTCCATAGAAGGTCTATTTCATACTTGAATCTCTCGTTAAGACAAATATAATTTAATGATATGCACAACTCCGACAAGGTACTGTACCATGAATGCTTTGAAACATACATGAACAGATGAAATATTTATATCTTATGACAGAATGTAGAAACTGCAAACATGAATGACTCACTCTTTTCAAGTTAAAAGAATAACCTTGAATCACGTTTGAATACACTAAATTCTTTATAATTTGAAAAATAATTGTTCTAAAATTATTATGGGTTCATTCTTTATGGGACGTCGTCTGCTTGGACAGCGTTGTACCGTGACGGCATTGAAACATCGTTATTTTTTTTTCTGGCGAATCGCTCGTATATCACAAATGCCAGGAGGTGGTTTTATTTGTGTTATTTTGTAATTACGAGTTGACTACGATTGCTATCTGTTAGATTGCCAGTTTCAAGTGATGCATTATTTGTCATATTTGTGATTTTCTTTGAATATATACCTTTAAATTTGCTTGATACCAGGGCTGGATACTTAAAGACTTGATTTAAATAATTTAAAAGCTCCAACCCAAAATGATTGTCAGCAATTTTCTCAATTGCCTTTCAATATTTGACCTCTAGATTCTGCAATATGGATGGATGATGTAATCAAATAACTTGCCTTAGAACTGTGAGGCATTGCTGCATGATGGGAATAGTCGGCTACTTCAATTTTTTGGAAAAAATGTTGCGTGATATTGTGTAATATTAAGAGAAGAATTATGATCACAAGAAGTAATTTTGTTCTTAATTATGCTAGATCTTAAAAACCTTCAAACTTTTATTTTGAATGTATAGCGCCATGAGCGTCATGCCTGCCCAAACTGGGCGCTTTATACACTCTAAAACAGTTGCTTAAAATCATTATACTGTATTAAGAGATTAGAAATTTTGCCGCAAAAGACATGAAGGCCAATTTACAAAATGACTACCATAAACTTTATTTCCCAAATTGTGCAAGTTATTTGTAGGTTATTCAAATAGCTAAACATGATTATTTCAACAGTCCACTATCAACAAATACGAATCATCTCGAAAAGGTCCCCTTTTGAGGCATGTTTATTTAAACAAAGAAGAGTTTCCAAGTTATCATTGTTACCATGAAATTTCACATTAAGTCTTTTATAAACTGAATTTATGTCAAGTCATGGAAATGAGATCATGGGCTGCTTTTAAGAGAAAAAAATAAGATGATTCAAACCCATGTCGGTGTCGTGTCAAGCATGAACGTATAAAAATAGTCTAATAAATGAATAAAGATTCCACTCTGTCAAGTACTCGACCAAACTCTGAAAGGGTTGTACAAACTCTGCAATTGATAAAAAGAACAATCATTGTGCCAAAGAGAAGAGAACCCATCTTGCATGTGATATTTATGCACCTACAGAAAGGGTGATTCAATGGACAATATCTGTCACGTACACCAGGGAGCTTTCTTTTTTTTTTTACAAGAGACTTGCTCTCAGCTTGGGGGGGGGGGGGGGTGTGCCTTAGATGCGTCTGTCCAGCAATTATCTAAAGTCCGGTCACTCCTGTATGTTCCCCCATGAAGTGCTGCTGAATGCTGGAATGCTGCCTTATATTCATCCGTAGAATCATTTAACATGTTTAAGCGGAATCTAAAGACATATCTGCTTGCCTTGTAATTTATTATCATTATCATTATTATCATTATTATTACTATTATCATGATTATTATTAGCTCCTTAATTCTGTACATTGTGAAACACATTTAAATGATTTGATAAAAAGCTCTATTGAAGTAATTAATAAGAAAAAAATAAAGATTATGGCGACCGAGATCCATTTTCCAAGTGTAGGTCAAATCTAAAACATTTATTTTTGAATTTTGCATAACTATATACATTGATGCACGATTTCTTATGATTTTAGAGTGCATGTCTACAGAAATTATTACGGTGGTGGGCTGCGCCCCGGCCCTCAGGGACAAAAAAGGAGATGTTTCCACATCTAAATCTTGTGATAATGTTTTAATGTACCTGAGTGCCGAATTTGGTGCTTTTATTACAAACTTGGCCTATATTTTATTTTAAAAAAATAGCACTCCTTTTTTCCCAAATGAGCCCCTAAAATATCTTTTCTGAAACCGTGAAAAAATTGAATATGAATTATTGATGTTATATTACCTAAAATTCACTTTTCACATTAGATTTTGGACTGTATATAAAGAAATGTGCCTCTATCGTGAGCAATTATAAAGATGGCCCCACAGCCCTCAAGGTCAGAATCTGAGATTTCTCTACATCTAAATCTTGTAAGAATGTTTTGAGCTACCTGTGTGCCGAATTTTTTGCTTTATTACAAAATAGATGTAAACTGGGGGTTATTTTCGAATCTTTAAAAATAGTAATAATAATAACAACAATAACAATAATGATAATAATAATAATAATAATAATAACAATAATCATGATAATAAATAGCCCCCCTTTATCATATTGAGCTCCTAATTTATGTTTTCTGAAATATTTCAGCCCCGAAACGTTCGAATATGAAGAACTGATGTCATATTACCTTAAATTAACTTTTCAAATTAGATTTTGGATTGCGTATATAGAAAAAGTGTCCATAGAGTGACAGTCTTTTAAAGATGGCCCCCACGGCCCCAAGGGCAGAATATGATATGTCGCCATATCCGTATTGTACCTACATTTGTGCTAAATTTGGTGCCATTAACCCAAAGTGCACAATTCGGGTATATTTCATCAATATGCCGCTCCAATATTTAGAAATGTGATACGAAGCCATTGTTACCATCGTGAGATGATAAATTTTATTCAAAGTACTATAGAAATAAAACTCCAAGAAGAGCCATTGTCTGAGTTCAAATTTTCGACCATTAATTTGGATCATGATATTATTACAGTCAGAGGGGTTGCTCATACATAGACATCAAGCCTGACAGGCTTTAGTCTCTACTGAGATCCGATCAGTACCACTCAGTTCTTGCAAGGGATGAGAGGAGCTGCATCAACACGTTCGCTGCGGAATTCATCTGATATGAAAGAGAATTCGGAGATACGAAACCTCCCCCAAACCCCATCTTATCACGATCTTAAAGAATAGGTGACTTATAGGTAACTTATTTCATTTTAATAAGACTGGAAGCATCGTTGATGCATGCGTAATAAAAGCACTACCAGAATATAGATTATTTATCATTTTAATTATACTGACTGGATGTGAAAAGTTTGAAAATAGCCAATTGAAGTTTTATCTTTAATCTTAAAGCGTTTGAATGGAGCTTTGAATTCTTTGTATCAACAATTTAATGTTATGATTACATATATTTCAATATATTATTATACTCTGTTATGATATTGTCAGTTCTTTTATTGTGAAATCTAGTGATTATTTATTTCTGTATTATTTCTCGTCATGTTTCGTAATTTAAAACCAGGCGTCCACTAGGCTGCGAACAAGACGCAGAAAGCAAATCTAGTAAATCCGCATTCATTCAGCAACCTTTCCGCATATTCTTGAAAGATTCCGCTCAACCATTCATAAACACTTTCCCGAGTTTCCTCACTTTCCGGACAGGGCAAAAATGCGGAAATGAACTTCCGTACACCTTCGGCAATTTGTCTGCATTGTCGTGCGGACATCCGCAGGACATCCCGCCTTTCTTTAAAGGTGACATTCAAAGAAAATCACAGAATAGGGTTAATTATATATGAATGGAAACGGGGAAGTATGTAGAAGACAGTGGTGTTCATTATTGCTCCTGTAAATTCCAAGAAATTATCTAAAAACGCATTTTCCAAAAACGCACCTCTGATTCTCAGAACCCGGAAGTGGCTGCGAGCGAAACGGGTCCCCAATGATGACGTAGGCCTATGGGCGATCTGCGGCGAGCTAGGCGCTTGCACGTAATGAAACATTGTGCATTGAGATGATCGCATGCAATTTTGATGGATTTTAGCTGTTATAAGAGAGCAGGCAAAACTGCAGTGGCTTATTATTTAAATTACCTCATTGATGACTCGATTTTCTTTTCTTTTTTTGGTCAAAGCAGAATATAAAGTAGGAAATTGACATGAAAATGACAAAGAAAACCAAGCCAGGCCGGGATGCAAATGTCAAACTACGTCCCAAACGACGTTGCATCAAATTCTCAGAGACAGAACTGATTAAGAGACCCGCTCGTCAAATCATGATTGTATGTAAAAGTTACCTAGATAATATTGTTGTCTAAGGAAAATTGATGCTTCTTGTAGAAACTATCTTGATCTACAACATTCCTCTTCACTAAAATCTCGTATTTATTATGATAGGAATGGCTAGCTAGCGTACAGAGACTGGACGTCACCACTGATCTCAGATAGTGTAGAGCTGGGGTGTAGAGATGAACATCATACATGTATTGCATTATAGCATAGCATCAAGTCTTTATCAAGGGATTTTTCCCTGTAATACTCTGATTAAACCTGATTTCAATAACGAATTTCATTCGAAATTTTTTTTTTCAAGGAATTAATTTTTTTATTGCAGGTTCTGATGATTTT
>CM057160.1:14995978-15033478 GCA_029962745.1 Echinometra lucunter | reverse complement strand
AATGTTGCTTCAAAATTGCAGGTTTAGAAGTAAAATTCTCCATATGGTTTGTACAAAGAATGTCATATTTTCCTCATTATCTCTCAAGGTGCAGCTTGTTTCCTTCTTATGTGAAGATGTATCATGGAAAAATGTATTTGACACATTGTTTTGAGTTCAAAAAGAGACATACAGGAAGCAGCATCTTTAGAGATAATGGAGAAAATATGAAATGTTGTGTACAAAACATATTGGGAGTTGTCCTTCTAAACCTGCCATTTTGAAGAAACACTGTCAATATGAGGTCGCCATAAAAAGTAAATTGAGATTTTTCAAACTTTCATATCTTTCTTATTTCGTAACTGATTTTGGTGTAACTTTTTCAAATTGCTTTCCTCTATTCTCTCTTTTATTTTAATACATATATTTCCCCAAGGTTTTATTCTCCTTTATGACGTTTCAAGTTGCTATCATGAGCTTCAAATATGATATTACAAGTTCAAATATACTCTCAGTAAACATAAAAGTAAAGTCCCCAGTTTTCTGTTTTCTAAAATGCAAATTCTGTGTTCTTTTGGTGTTCTAAACTTCAAAGTCCGTGTTCTTCGGTGACATGTACAAAACATATGACAATTGTAAACAGTAAAAATCTATAACCCCCCGCCAAAATCAAACGTAAGTTACCATAATACGCAGTGCAGAATACATGCAAACGCAACTGAACCTTCGCAACACATGCTAAAGTTACATGTTAAAGTAACCAACCAGTGAGCAGACTAGTTCACATACAAATACTCACATGCCTGAATTAAGGAAGTTTATGAAATAGAACTGCCAGTCGATTATGTATATTGTGTCCCAATTATCCTTTATTTTCTTCAAACTCCTTAGCTATTAACCCCTAGAAAGCCAGGTAAAGCTTTTTAGCAGGTTATTTCATATGTACTAGCTGTACACATTTTTTTTTTTTAAAGGTGATTGGTACACGTTAGCGATCTGGGATAACTACACATATCTCAGGCACCCCATGACACTCAATGTGAACATGAATTTGGGGGTGATGTTCGTTATTCCGAAGGTTTGTTATCCCGAAGGTTCGTGATTCCGAAACACGCAAATTGCGTATACCTAGATATTCGTTAGTCCGAAAATGAAAAAGGGTTCGTTAATCCGAACATTTGTGGCATTATTCCGAAGGTTTGTTAGTCCGAAGGCTCGTTAGTCCGAAAATGAAATAAGGTTCGTTATTCCGAAGGTTCGTTAATCAAAAATGAAATAAGGTTCGTCAGTCCGAAAATAACTAACAAACTAACAAACGAACCTTATTTCACTTTCAGATTAACGAACCTTTGGAATGACGAACCCTTTTTTCATTTTCGGACTAACGAACCTTCGGAATAAAGAACCTTCGGAATAACGAACTGTAACCGAATTTGGTACAGCACCTTTTCCTTGCAGTTACATGCACTGCTGTAAGCAGTTTGCCTCTTTCTGAATCCAAAATACAGGTTACGCTAGTCCTCTGTGCCATGGGTGTCGATCCCGGGGGGATGGGGATATATCCCCCATATATATATTGGTCGGGGGGGGGGGTGGCCTGTACAATCATCCCCCAATAATTCATCATGAAAAAACAAGACAAATTTCATAACCTCTTGTAATCCCCGAAAAACAAACAAAAGTAAACACAAAGACAAAGAGAATAAAGAGTAAAGAAACATTTTTTTTAAAAAGGAAAGGAGAAGGAAAAGGCTTTCAGAGCTCGCTCGCTTCGCTCGCTCGCAGTATCCCAGCCAATGAGGTTATAATACATGTACTATCTTTATGAAAGCCAATCGTTTTGCACTTTGTCTTTCTATCTAATAGTATGCTATAATTGTTCTACTGGCATTTAATATATTTTGTTATGACCAATGCCGATAATTTTTTTTTTATTATGACACGAAACTGGTTTGCATCTTGTCTTTCTGTCGGATCTATCCAATGTTATACTATTATAACTGCAAGAAGACCCATAACGGAAGAATTTTCATGAGATAATGGCCTGTGACCAGTAGCCTATTCCTATCTCACCAAAATGAGAAAGGAGGATGATGATAAAATGACAAAATTAAAATTATAGATTTGTACGCTAGAACCTGTTCTCAGCCCTTTCTCGCTCGCTCGCTCCACTCGCTGATAGAAACAAAATCAGGAAGCAAGCGCTCTTATTCCCCCTCAGCAACATGTCCTAATATTTTAATATTTTCACAACGAGATTTAAAGCTTTTCTCGAATACATCATTACATTCATCAAATCTTTTTTGGTGGAAATTCTACGTTTCACTAGAAAGAACTTTGTCGGTAGCTCGCTTCGCTCGTTCATGGAAACAAAATGGTTTTAGATGGCAAGCGACGCGCCAAAAAGCGTCATGATTTTCGCAGATCAAAAACTGTTTAGATATTTTTGAGGCCATCAAATAATGTATTTTTTTCCTCGCTTGCTGCGCTCACTCGAATATGTAAGTAGATATTTTATAGGACTATAGTGGATTTTGATGAGAAAATAACACTTTATCATTAAAAGAGTGTGTTTTCCCCCTATCTCGCCTCCCTCGCTTGGAACATTTGAAATAGGGTGGTTTAATTTTTGCATTACTTTCTTCATAATCCAATGAATGAACATTACATACATAATCTGTTAATTATGAATAATTCTATACAAACTGATATTCTACTGGTATACAAGTAATGTTTGATCCCAAATACAGCCACTTGACAAAGTTATATCGGAATAAAAAGTCTTCCTGATAACTAAAGGTAAAGTTACAGTTTTTTCTCATGGAACCTAAATCTACTGGGATGTTCCGCATTGATAGACCCTCATTCTGTTTTTCTGTTCCCTGAAAGATTCAATTAACTTGTTGAGCATGAAACCCAAAATAACTCTGGCCGGAGTCTATGGAACGAATGTTATACAAACACAAAATCGTGTCCAAATGGGTTAACTTGAATACCTGAGTAAAATATTTCCCTGTTGGTTTGAGAAGTTGCATTGAGGGATCCAGAATTAGGTGAAGGAAGTCCCACTGGCTACCTGTACAAATTACAAATACCGTATAAAGAATGCATAATGACTGTCAGATGTTCTGATAGATTAATTACAAAGAAAAGATGATAGACTACAATTTAAACATAATACAGTTAGCTAGTGGCATATTATGTGTGGCCATTAATCAATGGGAAGAGTTTGAGAAGGAGGGGGATTTCTTTTCATGATCCCTTTCCTTCTCCTTTTTCTCCCACATATTTTCTTCTTAAAATTGCTAATGCCCTTCTCTTTCTATCATTTACACTGGGGGGGGGGGGGATATTCCCCTCGTTCCCATCCTGTGGCTCGTTGCATACTACGTACTATAATAGTAACTTTGCTATTACAGTAACTTTTCATGGAATACTGGATTCTGATTGGCTGTTGAGCAACATGTTATGTTAACAGCCAATCAAATTCCAGTATTCCATGAAAAGTTACTAGAATAGCAAAGTTACTATTTTATAAGTTTTATGCAACGGGCCCCAGAGCTGGTAAATATACCCATTTTATCAGCAATTCAACGCTCAAAGGTTATGCACGTTTATTTTATTGCATATATAGCATGATTTTAGTGCATGTTTGGTCATTAAGTCTGATCAAATTCTTTAGAAAGTGTTTTCCAAAGCGCACATCTATAATTTACTTATTTACTCTTCCCCACCTATCTACGTGCACCATTACATAAATACAGTTTATTCAAGATAAAATGTACCAAATCAAATACATAAAATCTGCAATGATATTGGCATTGACACAAAGGGAAAACATGGACTTTGTATGCTGATTCCAGTCTCACTTTATTGCACTCATTCTTACATTAGTCTTAGACATGTATTTCACTATACTCAATTTCATTGCCTCTATTCTGCCAACATTGCTTGAAAAACAGATTGCAAAGTAAATAATTCTCATTATCCACGAGACATATCATTAATGCTTTATCCATCTCACTGTAGATCCCGAATATAGGGGAAGCTGAATATTCTTGACTAGAAGTTGTTATAGACATACGTTGAAAATATGTTTTCTGGGCATCTTATATGCTTTATTACTTTCTTAAAGAGATGGAAGCAAAATCTTTTTTTTTATGAGACCCCTAAATTGCTGCACTGTATACCTTGCCATAAAATCAACTTGCGTCAAAATTTATGAAAAAACAAATTAGCTCTCCCTGGTGCATCACGACTTAAGAGAGGACTTTATGCTTTCATTGCCCTAATAACTTTACAAAAAACAAACAATATACTTTTTTTCAAAAGCCAAGTTCTTGAGTAGAAGAAATAACCAGTTGTCTCACGATGTAGCAAACGTAGTTGGAGAGCGACGTTTCGTCCGCAAACTGCTAGACTTCGTCAGGCAATGAGCAAAGACGCTGCTGCGCCGGGAGCTATTGTCTGGCTCCACTCGGGTGTGAGCCGCACTGTGATTGGCCGGAGCCGCTGGACAATCAATCAACTACGTTGATCAACTACGTTTGCTACATCGTGAGACAACTGGTTATTTCTTCTACTCAATCCTTCACCACGATGAACCTCTTCCACATCAGCCAAGTTCTTGTTACTTCAGTAGCAAACTGGTAGCCATCTTGTGCGGACCGATAATAATATAGCAGCATATGACAGAAGAGAACCAACGTAAGAAAAATAGGTAAGCTTCTATTTCATGATTAAAAGCGTTTAGTGGAACGAAGTAATAGTGCACAAGCCTACTGATATCAAGTCTAACTATAACTGAAAAAAAACCCTTCTGATAATGGAAATTGCTGATTTGTTTACTGATTGGCATATTCAAGGCAGTTTTCAAAAGATTTTACGGGCAATACTCCCTGGATCGCATAGGTGCAGGAAAAAAAAAAGGGGGGGGGGTATGCAGGAGGTTTTGCCATAAGAGTACCAAATATCCTTACATTTGGGCAGTGGATTGCACATATTCGGGGAACAAGGCACCTGAAAAAAAAAATTATGTAATTTCTGTCATTTCTACCAAAAAAGTGTTTAAAATTTTCTTTGGTGCTTTACACTGACTGCACAAAACTTTGAACTGAAGAGTTGATATCTGAGAAGAGAGCAATCATGGCAAAGGGGCACATTTTTATGCATGCTTCAAATAATAGAAAGTCTATTTATTCATTTTTGATAAAAAGTTCTAAACCCTGCAAGTCTGAAATGTCAAGAAGTATGTACAACATGGAGGAATGGATTATTCGGGGGTGGGGTGGGGTTTTATGCTGGTAAGCGGTTGATTTCCATGGTTTTGAGGTGTGTGTGTGTGGGGGGGGGGGGTAGGCTCCAAGAGTATTTGCTCCTCCAAAGCTGGAACCTTTCCAGCGCACACAGCAAAATAGCCTACGTTGCTAATGGTGATTTATTACAAATGGACTTATTTCACTTCCACAGGATCACAGTGATGTTGGTTGATTATCAATATGATTTTACTGAAGAATCAGACTGACCAAAGACACAACACACTCTGTGATTATACAGAGAACACGAGAAAGGACATCATGTTAATGAGATCACAATCATCTAAACGGCAACATAACTCTTTCTCTACTAAAGAACTAGAGTACTTTCTTTCCTTCATTTGAGACTCACTTTCAGTGGAACTAACTGCAACCTAAAGCATCATCTGGAATCCTGCATTAGCTGATATTCAATGAATAAACTGAACACAGATGGGTTTCCACCTAAACAATGCGAAATACTGAACATTATTGCAAGACTGACAAGTAAAGACAAAACATTTCTCTTTATTGTACGATAGCTGCTGAGAAGAGTAACGTTTGAAGAGAAGAGACTAGTGGATGAAGTTGTATTCACCAGACACAGGAAATTTCACGGTTTTCCTGTACATTTTATTCGGAGGCTGGACCTTCTTCTATCATTGATAAAACAAGCTTAGAATGAACATTTTCTACCACAATTCAGCTATAATCATTATCATCAGCACAGGATTTTCTGCAAACATTATCAGAAGAAGCGGACCTTCTATACTGGATATATCTCACACGTGTACATCTCAATGAACTACATTTCTATCAACATAGATATAGGTATAACTCATACTGAGGAGTTATTTTTTCAGGGTGTGATGCAAATGTTAGCAATGAATGTACAAGCTACCTTTCTCATTAGAAATTAATAATATCTTATATTGTAATTCAGCTATATCATACCGTTAGTGGTTTTTGGCTACATTCAACAACACCATAATTCAAGTGCAAGATCTCCATTATACCTCTAAGTTCTTAGGTATTTCTGAAGACATGGATAAGTCACAAGAACTAAATGTATTGTTTCTATTCGTGATCTTTATGGCACTAATTTCACTAACTAGAAGTGATTCAATTTTATCAGTTACAGAAGATGAAATAGCAAGACTTGAATTTCCATACCGATGTAACAGCAGTAGAGTCACAATACAAAGAGGTAATAGTGCCCCATTTTACAATTCAATTGAACCAGGATACCTTAATTTAAATGATTACCAAAAGGATAGATATAATGTGGACAATAAGAATTGCTCGCTTCAGGTACAAATCAATCCTGTATTGAGGGATGATGAAGCTACATACATTTGTCTAGTATTCAAAGATGGTGTCATTGTAGATATCATAAGAATTAGGTTGAATGTGGATTATCCTCCTGGTAAAGTATTATGTGTACCTACGAGTGCTGGGGAATGGGTTCTATTGAAGTGTGAGATGTCTGTACTAAGCAGTTTGACCTGGGAGATCCTTTGCTATCAGGATGCAAAAAGACTGCCTCCACACAATGAGCTCGTTCAAACTGACGAAACTTTAAAACAGACTATTTGGGCTACAGGAGAACATCCTGTATTTTGTTGTTCATTTATCCCTGACCAACCTAAAAACATATGTGAATGTAATGATTTTGCATGGGATCCTTCTCATACCGAGAGTGTCTTACATCCCTGTCCTTCTACCACACCTAGATTACGTACAACTATGAAACATCAACTCGGAGAAAACAGTAGGCCCACAGATCATCCCTCTCCTAATACTATCACTCCATTAACCTCAATAAGAACTCCAAACAAGGGGCATTTGAGTCCATGGCTTCTGGGATGTATAATAATCATCGGTGCACTTTTGGTAGCCAGTCTTGTCCTGGTGGTTCTCTGGTGCAAATGTAAGTCTAATAACGCAGATGCGACTGGGAAGGAAGATGAATGTTCAGAAACAAGTGAATTGAAAAGTAAGGTGCGAGACTGCGCGACCCAAGTATCAGGCAATGGATGTTGGCCAGACATCATATACAATGAAAAACTTATGAAGCATATATTGTATTCTTGGTTAATACTCCGCTTTTCTAGTATTTTATCTATGGATATTGGTCGAGATACAAAGAGAAATTTATAGAGCACAGTATTTGGCCTAATACTCTAATCTTTTAGTATTTTGTCCATGGATACTGGCAGACATCATATATGATTTTACATAATAAGGAATTTATGAAGCATTCATTAAATTTTTAATAATCTCCTTTTCTAGGATTTGATTTATAGATATTAAAAAACTTCACAGTGAGTGTATATAGAAAAATTCATAAAGCATTTATTGAATGTTTGATAGATCCCCTTTTCTAGGATATTCTTTGTGGATATTGGTGAATTTTGCCTGTAATAGTATGTAATGCATGGGAAATTCATGAGGTATATGTTATATGCTCTTGTTTCATAATCTCCTTTTTCTAGGATTTTCAGTGATATCAAACATTTTATCGTTTGAATGTATATAATTTGCATGTACTAGTAATTACACATAAAGAACAATCTATCAAACATGTACTGCAATTTTTTTTCAGCATGCTTACCTTTCCTAGGATCTTGTTCATTTAGGATTGGATTACATTCATTTTTTTTCTTTTGTGGTTCTTATTCTCTATAAAAATAGTCTTTATACATAATACTTAAAAAACTTACAAAGTAGCATGGACCTACATGTATTTAATGTAGTGCATGTGCACAGATCTTGCAATCAGTAGTGAAGAACATTAGATTATAATGTAATGTGAGCTGTACATTAACGGAATCTTATCATTATTACTATTCCCACGGAAACAGTGATGTGACTATAGACAGGTACATTTAGATAGTAAATAAATATACAAATAAATCTTGCCAAAGTGCATCTTGTTCTAAAATCATTAGAAGCTAAGCTCCAGCTGTCTATTCAGATTTATTTAACAAAATTGTCAAATATGATGCGATGTAAAATACCGAAATTTCAAATGAATTATAATAAAGCAGACGTACCTGTCATAGACAGAACTGATGTCAAGGTCTTGTAGAATTCCTTGAAGAAGAAGAAGAAAAAAAAGCTTAAATTTCCCGAGTACCCTGCGTCATTCTTGGCTTTAATTCCTCCCACTCTCTTCTGTTGCACCCTAACCAAAACGAATGGTACAATAGAATCAACATTATCACATTACACTAGGCGTTAAATGAAATTTCACACTATTGATCTGTGAAAGACCCAAAATTATACATCAGATAATACTGAAAATTGATATGGGTTATTGCTGAATAGTGTATATTATTTTGGAGGTAATTTGAATATGATATCATAAATCATTTTTATGAAATTCGTGCTTGTTTTTGAAGTTAGGGTTGAAATGTTCCTAAATGTCCAACCTTCTGTATATTCAAATTAAACTTGTACAGGAGTGAATGGGTTTGTGAGAGAGTGTGCCTCTCCACAAAATAGCCATTGACAATGGCTGTGAATACCCACTTGCAAGCTCTCTGTGTGTGGGTGTGCGTGTGTGTTCAATTTCAAATGTTAATTGTTTTAGACTGAAATGTTTATCGTTTTTTTGTTGATGAAATGAGAATAAAACAATACGGAAAAAAGTATGCGTGAGTATGTGTGATCAAGCCTTGCACACTCTCACACACTCATTGAGTCCTGTACAAAGTTTTGGTTTGTACAAAAGGTTGAAAATTGAGCAAAATCGAACCCTGACTTCATAAATAAGCATTAATTTCACAAAAATGACTTCTGATATCATATTCAAATCACCTTCAACAAAACTGTATACTATTCAGCTGTACCCATATCAATTTCAGAATCATCTGACGTATAGTTTTGGGGCTATTACAGATCAAAAGTGGGAAATGTAACACCTAGTGTAATGTGATAATTTTGATTCTACTTGTACCATTCGTTTTGGTTTGGGTGAAACAGAAGAGAGTGGGATGAATTAAAGCCAAAGATGACACAGAATACTCGGGAAATTTAAGCTTTCTTTTTATCAAGGAATTCTACAAGACCTTGACATCAGTTCTGTCCATGACAGGTATGTCTGTTTCTATTATAATTCATTTGAAATTTCTGTATTTTTACTTTTTTCTACTGAGAGTATAACTCATTAGTCCATCATTTTTTGAATTACTTTGTCTTTCCTTTGTATTTTGTGAACTATTCTCACTCACTTAGTGCTTTGTAAGTTTTTGTCAGCCTTTCTGAGTTATTGTATCTTCTCTTTATAACAGTTTCAGAATAAATTTCTAATGAACAGATGAAGTCGAAAGCTTAAATTTCCCGAGAATCCTGCGTAATTTTTACTTGAATTCATCCATGTATATATGTATATATATATATATAAAGAAAGATGTCCCCTCGCAAAACGTGTGCAGTGCTTCATTTTAGTACACAGTGAAAGAAAATAAATGGAATGAAGCTCTCAATCTTGTCCTTTTATTGTATTGGCAAGCTTTCGGCCAACATGGCCTTCATCAGGTCTGAACAGATAAGAAACGAACAGGCAAAATAATATACACTTAGAAGTGATATCAAAATAATGTCGAAATAATACATAATTGGAATAATGATACATAACTGAACAATTAAATATCAAAATAATATACCGAAATGATACGGAAATGATACTTAATCAACTTTAGGAATAATGATCTATAACTGAACAATTAATGTCGAAATAACAAATAAGTAAAGAAAATATAACGAAATGATAAGGAAATAATATTTGATCAACTTAGGAATATGGTAATTCAGAAATGATACAATGAATATAATTACCTCGGGTTGGAATTAGACCGAGCTCATCAGATTAGTAGAGGGTGAGGGGTACACTGCCAATAAGATTGTGATAAAGCATTCTCCTTAGGACTATTTTATATACCACCAATTGTTAGCAGAGTATTAAATATAGTAATGCTCGTCAAACCACATTTTAAATCGGTAGTTTAGTAAACCACTTTCTTGTGTCATATGTAGTCGTGTTATAAAGTACCTGGTTATCCTAATACAAAGTAAAGTAGTATAGTGCGTTCCCCCCAAAAAAAATTCAAGATAAGTGGTACAAAACCGTAGGTAAAATCTTCACTGATATTAATAGATAAGTGGTTTACAAGTAACTAATTAAATATGACATGTGCAATAACCGGTTGCTGCTTAAATAGAAAAAGTGAAAAATAACAGAAATATTTACCAAAATACTTGTACGGAGATGTTCAGTATGCTTGCTTGTGTGTGCATATATAATGTGTAATGTGACGTGTGAGGGACAGTGTTATGGGTCATTGCACGCTAACTGTCAACATTGATGCCATTGGGTGCAAGAGTATTGAGGGTGCTTATCCAGTAGGATTCTCGGTGGAGGATTATTGAGCGGTATTTGTTGTGTATTTGTTCTATTGCCATTATCTGAACGTCATTAATGGAATGGTTGGGTGAATTGAAATGGATGACATAGGGGATGTTCTTGGTATTGTGATTGGTGTCAGGTTTGTAGTTTCGGATTTCAGATCTGGTATTACTTAATCGGGTATATAATGTATTTTCGGTTTTTCCTACATATTGTTTTTTTACATTTCTTGCATGTGATGAGGTAAATGACCCATTCCGACTTGCAATTGAGTACGGAGTTGATCGTGTATTTTTTACCTGTCACTGTACTTTTGTAGGTGGAACCTTCTGTTGTGTGTGCGTGCATCATGCACCGTTTGGATTTACAGTTTTGGAAACCGGTGTTGTTGCTGTTGTTGTCGTCGTTGTTATTGTTGTGTCTGTGGTGTCTGGGGGTGGGGTCGGCCGCTCTCGTCAGGAGATCGCGGAGTGTTCGCGTTCTTCTGAAGGCAACCATGGGGGAGCCTTGGAAAGTGGTACTGAGTTGTTGGGAGTTGGATAGTATGTGGTTGTGTTTTTTGATGATTTGTGGAATTTTTGCTGTTGTGGGGTCGTAGGTTACAACTAGGGGGGTTCGGGTGGAAGGGGGGGGGGGGCGTTTAGCATTTTCAAGCAGACTTTCGCGTGGGATTTGGCGGGCTCTTTCAATTTGTTCTTTGGTGATTTGGGGGTTGTAGTCGCGGTTAGAGAAATGGTGCTGTAGGTCAGCTAGGTGCAAATCGCGGCGGTTGGGTTGTGAGCAGTTGCGAGTGACGCGTAGGGCCTGGCTGTACGGGATGCTTTTTAAAATGTGAGGGGGTGGCAGGATGATTGGAGGAGGTAGGCGTGTGAGTCCGTTGGTTTGGTGTACATATCTGTTTCGATATTGTTGTTTTCGATTCGGACGGTAGTGTCAAGAAAGTTAACTTCTGATCTGGATGTGTTGAAGGTGAATTGAAGGTGAATATATATATATATATATATATATATATATATATATATATATATATAATTGAAAGAAATTTGACAAATGCAAACAACTTTGGCAACTCCCTTGTAAATAATAAACACTGAAAGAAATGAAAATGGGAGAATAATAATTGCGTTGCTCCCTCAATGTACCCCAGAGCTGTCATCGATTTTGAATCAAGGGTTGAAAAAATGCCTCCGCCGGGAATCGAACCCGGGTCACTGGCTTAGAACGCCAATGCCTTACCACTAGACCACAGAGGCGGGCAAGCAGGTAGGCGTGACCGAATCCAATTGACCGACAGACAGATTTCCAACCCTTTTTGATCCTTTATTTTGGTGCAGATGAGTTAATGAATAATGAGAAGCCGCGTGCCGCAGTTGGATCTCAGCTAGAAGCCTGGATACATGCATAAGTCAGAATAAGGGGACAATACATTGAAAGAAATTTGACAAATGCAAACAACTTTGGCAACTCCCTTGTAAATAATAAACACTGAAAGAAATGAAAATGGGAGAATAATAATTGCGTAGCTCCCTCAATGTTCCCCAGAGCTGTCATCCATTTTGAATCAAGGGTTGAAAAAATGCCTCCGCCGGGAATCGAACCCGGGTCACTGGCTTAGAACGCCAATACCTTACCACTAGACCACTGACCACTAGACCACTGACAGCTCTGGGGAACATTGAGGGAGCTACGCAATTATTATTCTCCCATTTTCATTTCTTTCAGTATATATATATATATATATATATATAAAGAGGAAGATGTCCCCTCGCAAAACGTGTGCAGTGCTTCATTTTAGTACACAGCGAAAGAAAATAAATGGAATGAAGCTGACGTAGCTCTCGATCATGTCCTTTTATTGTAATGGCAAGCTTTCGGCCAACATGGCCTTCATCAGGTCTGAACAGATAAGAAACGAACAGGCAAAATAATATACACATAGAAATGACATCAAAATAATGTCGAAATAATACATAATTGGAATAATGATACATAACTGAACAGTTAAATATCAAAATAATATACCGAAATAATACGGAAATGATACTTAATCAGCTTTAGGAATAATGATATATAACTGAACAATTAATATCGAAATAATATATAAGTGAAGAAAATATATCGAAATAATACGGAAATAATATTTGATCAACTTAGGAATATGGTAATTCAGAAATGATACAATGAATATAATTACCTTGGGTTGAAATTAGACCGAGCTCATCAGATTAGTAGAGGGTGAGGGGTACACTGCGAATATATATATATATATATATATATATATATATATATATATATATCTACATGAAAGAAATGAAAATGGGAGAATAATAATATTCTCCCATTTTCATTTCTTTCATGTTTATTATTTACAAGGGAGTTGCCAAAGTTGTTTGCTTTTGTCAAATTTCATATATATATATATATATAAAGAATATATATAATGATATATATATGTATATTACGGACGGAATCGTTAATAAAATACAAAGAATAACATATATGTGGGAGATCTAACATTAAAACGACGTTGATAATCAAATATGAATGCTGGGGGAGAAAGATAAAACTGATTCGGCAATTAATACGTTTTCAAATGAAATGATTTATTTGACAAGGATTTAAAAAAAATATATTATACTAACAACACCATTAACAGCACTGCCTAGGCAGAAACAGCAGGGCTGCAGAATCTACAAAGAAAATAAGGAGAGTGAATAATTATAACACTTTGTGGCAAAGATTTTCAACAGAACTTCTTTTGCGACAGCAGTAGATATTTTACACTGACAAAACAACGAATTCATTTTATACAGATCCACAAGTGTTCATATTATAATAACAAACTTCTCATCTATAAAAAGATATTATCAAATTATACACAAAGTTTACCTGTCGCTAACATAAGATCCAGCTAGGTTGGTGATATAGGCTACATGTACTTCTCTTCATAAAATCATCGCATGAATGACGTAGCAACACCCTTATGAGGAACGTTTGTTAAGCTTCGATACTGTGATACGCCTCTAAAGTGTAACTAGCCGGTTAAGTTGCTGAAAATGTGTACACGCACTGCTATGTGTACGGTACTATGGTATACACACATGCAGGGTCAGGTTGGTTGAGGGCAAGTTCTAAGCTTCATCCCTTCCTCTGTCTCTCTCTATGTCTCTCTGTTCAATTCTCTCTCTCTCTCTCTCTCTCTCTCTTATTCTATTATTCAATCCTTTCTGCACCCTCTTGTTTGCTTGTTTGATGCCTCCTTTACTGCTGAGAACTAGCCTCTAGTTTTTCTGTGTCTCCCCCTGATCCTGATTTGTCCCTGTCCGTCATGAATCATGATACTAATGATCCAGCCCCTCTTTTTCTCGCTTGTAATATTTATATGTATATCTTCTATGTGTGTTTTGTATGTCTGTTACAATGTAAGTCCTCATAAACATAGTTCCTTTATCTACGTTGTAATGTCCCGTCACGTCAGCTTGGGCTCTTCTTGTTCTCTTTGTTTTTTCTCCGTTCCTTTCCTCAGATTTTGCTATTTTATTTTTTTTATTAAATATAGGATGTTATCATCAAGATATCTGTCACTGAATTCCACCATTTGAAAAGCTAAACAGGGCAGGCATATGCTTCTGTCAATACATTCTATAGGGCGAAAAAGGTCTAGCATTACTGGTCACTTGTATATTTTTGCTTTTTGTCAAGTACTAGTACATGATGTTTTTGAAGTGGATTTATAGGGCTTCATCATGTTCATAGTAACACAATATTACATACACTGATAGCATGTAGGGCCATGCAGATTTTTAAAAGTTACTCAGTGGCTTTGATAGTAACTTTCTCCTCCTCCCTTTTGTTTCCTCCTAGTTCCCATGCATATCCCACTTCTCATTTTTCTTCATTCGTTTATCTTCCTCCTCCTCTCCTCCCATTCGAAGCTTACAAGTTCTTCTTTTCCTCTTATCTTTCTCCTTCACACCTCCTTTCACTTCCCATTTCTATCGCTCCTCTTGCCCCTCATCTCTTCTCCTCCAATTCTGTTTACATTTTAATTCCTAAATTTCGCTTCCCCCTTTTTTTCCTAGGTCTTTTTTCTATGCTCTAGGTTAACTCCGTGCTTCTGTTCCTTTATTTTTTTATGTTCTTCCCCTTTCCTGGCCCTCTTTATCATGATTCACCTTATCTGCCATTTCTTTTGTTTCGTGGTTGATTTTTTATTAGCACTTCTGATATATTTTCTCCGTTCAATTTGTTTTCCTTTGAATATTTTTTATAGTAATTTTTCACGTCATTTACACTTCTCGTTTCCCCTTCCCTCTATTTCCTTCCGTTATCACGCTTCCTCTATAATAACAGTATCAATGACAATGGTATGATGACGATAATAATAATGATGGTTTTGGTGAATGATAATGATAACAGCATTAAGTTTATTACTTTTTAAAATGAGTTTTCACTGCTTCTCTATATCTGACTATTTTCATGCTATCACCGTCCAGTGAACTTTGCAACCGGAAACGATTATACTATCACTGGTTGAGGGGTGACTCTCCCGGAAGAAGGGCCCCTCACTCTATCAAGAGCCACGAAAGATCTCAATATTACCCATGAAAAATGCCACTTACAAACGTGTTAAGTGCTCTTTTTTTTATCTTACAAATACATTGACCGGTTTTGCTTTTGTTATAAGCCCCACTTTCTTCTTAGTTAATTAGACTAATAAGTGCCCCTTTGGAAGTCTGTTTATTACCCTTTTCCGTGTTTCCTCCTTTCTATTCTCCCTTTATGTTCTTAGAAGTGCCGTTTTTTTTTTTTTTTTTTTTTTTTTTTTTTAACTTCTGAGTGTCCCTGTTTAAATGTGCTAATGACTCCACATCCCTTTTTAAGTACCGTGCCTTCTTATTATATGTGCCCCCATTTACTTCTAAAAAGTGTCCCTTTCTCTTTTTATAACATTTCTACTGTTAACGAGCGAATGTGTTAAAGTTTTAAAGTGATCTGTTTAATTTTGATTCTCAGCTCGGGCTGGTTCAAAATTTCAAATGTGATACATGGACGGACATAATTATGATTTCTCATAAGCTATTGCTCCTTTTCCTTCCAAGATACTGCAGTACCATTTTCTCATTTGATAGGTGCCACTTTTATACAATATGCCCTTACCAGTTATAGTGCTCATTTCATGTCTGATTAAAGTTTACGTCCGACTGGTGTCACTTTTGAATGCCCCTTTCAGAGCCCTTTTCGACTGTAATCGTTGAATTACCTCCTCGATTTGTAAAGCTTAGAACTAATATTTTCATTTTCCTATTTTGCGTGAGGTGACCAAAATATAGGCCTACTCTCTTTTAAAAAGAGTGAACGCATTCACTCTGTTAGGCGTGAATTTAAGAAAAGAGTGCATTTAGAGTGAATTAAGAGTAAAAATTATGACATTCACTCTTAATTAACTCTTTTAAAAGTGACCTCATGAATCATTCAGAAACCTTGAATGATCACTGAGGTCATCCCTCAAGAGGGTGAATATCACAATTCTTACTCTTAACATGCTTAATTCACTCTAAATGCACTCTTTTCTTAAATTCACTCCAGAGTAAACGCGTTCACTCTTTTTTTTTTAAGAGAGTACCATTTAAACATTTTATAGGCCTAGAGTTTAGTTTGATGGCGAAATAAGGCTCTTTATAGCAAAAAGCTGTTAGTTTTGGCTCGCTCAAGAAAAAAAGTATGTCAGTGTGTACAGGCGGGCCGCGAGCGAGGGTGTGCATACTCTAGTGTGAGTAACAAATTGCGGCAGAATATTTCGATCATTCCCCTTTCATTCCTCAAAACAAATTTTCGTCGGTGGCCTTCTGTGTTTCGTCCCCCCCCCCTCGTTCCCTGAAATCGCCGCCATTGCATATAACTGGCAAGGCACACCAAGCGTGTTGCAAACGTTACAGTCTTGTCTATTCTAAGGTGCTTAGAACTGATTGGTAGCGATGGGATCTCACTAATACATTGATAATTATAGCCTAATGGATAAAACTAACAATAATGTGGAAAAGCCCTAAACTTTTGTATCAGAATTAGCATGAATAGAAAAAGTCCAAATACAAATACAAATACATTACGAAACAAAAACATATAATAGTTTGCTCTGTCGTTTTACTTGATCACGATGAGTAATATAAGACCATTATAGGATCAAGAATTCGGTGCAAAGGGGGTAGGGGAAATGGGGACTGCCCGCCCCATTTCCGCTGAAAATGGGGAAAAGTTGCACAATAGAATAACCCCTATATACAAAAGGGGGAAACCCGCTGTCTAAGATTTCTTATTATTATGCTCGCAAAACCATAGAAAGCATTAGGGGCTCCACTCCCTCGATCCCGCCTGTTTGGGCTTTGGCTCCTTACACCCCCCCCCCGCCTTCCCTGGAAAACCACGTGCCGGGAAGGGGACAGGTTTGGGGGAGAGGGACATGATTGTGATACTATAGGGGCAGGTCAGTGGGTTACGCATTTAGTTATGAATTACGAGAATATTATCATCCTTGTTAAGAGACTTGAGTAACACTTTTGGGCAGGTTGCACCTTAGGGCCAGGCATACGTTAAAAGCCATATGCAACCCAAGTTACATTTTCGGCAGGTTACAATTTAGTTACGTGACAATTTAAAGGCCATAATGTGTACAAGAGACCCTGGTTACATTTTCGAGGAGGTTGGGCTTAAAGTGCAGGTGACATTTTCAAGGCCACTCTGTACAAAAGTAAAAAAAAACACTAGGTTATACATCAAGGTAAGAAGGTAATAGGATTACTTTTAAGAGACCCATGCTACTATCTTCATGATTTTGGGCAGGCTGTACTTACGGTCAGGAGTTATCTTAAAAGGCACTTACGACTCAGGTTACACTTTTGGGATGTGGCTATTAAAAAGCTGAAGCTTAAAGCCTGATAATTGTTCAGGGAACGCGGAAACAAGGGAAGGGGGCTGCAGCCTACCTCTCCATTTTGGCTAAACTTGGGAAAATGTTACAATATGAAATTATAAGGAAACCCTATAAAATTATACGACGAAAAAGCGCTGTTTAAATTGCGTATATGGGCTCGAAAAAACCGTACAAACACAGAACAAAAGAACATTAGGGGGCTCTACCCCTAAAAACCAGCCAGTCTGGGTATCAGCCCCCATTCGTACAAAAACCAAAAACGTTCTGCAGCCCGCGGGAAGAATACATATTTGAAGAAGAGGGGCAGGTTGTACTATAGCGACAGGTTACTTTAGGCATTTTACAATTTACGAGAAGGTCATTTCTTTGAAGAGGCTTGTGTTACACTTTTGGGCAGGTTGCATTTTATGGCCAGGTATATGCGACCCATGATGCGACCGAAGTTGCAGTCTAAGGCCATACAAATGACTCTGCCGAACGAAAAAATGGAGGGGCAAAACACGTATTCCCTCCTAAAAGCTCCCTCCCAAAACATGCCAAAATAATGATATAATAGCAGAACATTTTTAGCCAAAAAACAAAAATAAACAAAAACAAAACAAAACAAAAATAGTCAAAGAAAGAAACCTGGTATTGATAATATAACAAAATTATATTTCATTCAAGAAAATGAATTGGAAAAAGTGAAATATAGTTATGTTGTGCATTACGGGTGAGAAGACTTGAGCCTGTAAAATGATGCGCTCCTTGGAAGTTTGTCCCCCAATCCCAAACTGCTGAAGGCGCACTGTTTTCAGTTGATTGCAGCCAAACTTTCCTGCAACACCTCTCAATTTAATAGCTTTAGAATCTTGTCGTATTCATCATAGACAGGTTAGATTTTGCAGGCAATTTCAATCAAATGTTCAACTCAGGAAAGCATCATGTCTGGCAGAGGAAAAAATGGAAAGGCCCGCACCAAGGCTAAGTCAAGTTTCATTGTCTTTGACCGCAGAGTTTCAGGGGCTTTGCTTTTCTTAGCTTGCCCCTCCGTTTTACTTTTCTTTCAGCCTATGTCAACTTTGTTTTGTTCAGTATCTCAATAATTCCGTTCTTTCTTTTATAATGTTATTTCATTCTACATGTTCTATTACTTTTGTCTTAACTAGATTACTGAATTTATATATTCGTTTTTGTATACACTGTGAAACAGAAAATAAATCAAATCGAATCAATCAAATCAAATATTATTAGCATGTTTGAATACTATTCTTACTTATTATTTCTTAAATCTTAGAAGTAGATCAAATTCAAAGCAGTCTTTTTAGGCTTTTTATTAAAGTAATAGAGTATACCTGTAAGAATAATTTAAATACAATGCGATCAAACCTTCAAAACTATGCCTCTTTGCCTTCAATATTAAACACTCTTCTGGTATACAACACAAATTACGAGAACACTACCGAGAGAAGATCCAAATTCTCTGGTATTGTGGAAAATAGGAGTTGGAGGGGCAGTCCCACCCTTATTATTGCACGTGAACATGTAGAATTAAGAAATGAAGACATTCTTTTCTTTCTTTTAAATTCAAGATTTAGACCAATATTTTGTGAAATCGATGTGAATGTAATCCTGATCTAGAATTACGCTACATGATCTTTCTCACGTTAACTTGCTACTATCTGTGACTCGGTCATAACTTTCGGATAAAAGGAAAAAAATGGAAGACCGGACAAAGTCATGATTAACATCACAAATATCTACACTTATGGTCACAGTCACAGAGAGTATTGAGAGTCGTGGCTGGATCCAGAGTTGTGAGAAAGAGGAAGGGGGGGGGGGGTAAGCGAGGAAGTGAAGCGACCAAAGGGGGCGGGAGCTTTCACACTTTCATTAGATGGTGCTATTTCGTGTATATTTTTTGTTTCATAAAAGCACTGGGGATTTGATAAAAATAGATACTGCCACTATTTTATGAACTATAGGGGAAAACATATTGCTTGGCAAAAACATAAGGGGGGGGGGGAGTCTTAAAAAATCGCCCACTGGCGAGTTAATATCCATTTTAAATGAACAAATAAGGTTGTTATAGTTGAATGATCTTGTCCTCTCTTGTCCATACTCTTCTTTCTTCTTCTCTCTTTAGCACTTGAAAAAAGAAAAAAAAAGAAGAAAGAGATATGCCCCTCCCACCCCCCCCCCCCAAGCGCTGCACCTGCTTACTGCTGGTACCGAATTATCAGGAACTGTCCATCTGCTTGGTATCATAGAAGACCACCAACACAACACACTCTTGTCCGTCCTTCCACCGTGTTGTATATACAAATTCGCCATACGATTTACGCGTTAGCAGAAAAAACTATTTTTTTAGCAACCTACCCGGCAAGTTACACAATAGCGCGGGGTGCGTTTTAACAGCTTAACAAACGTTCGGTCCACCGGCTCCCTCTACCGTAATTCCGACTGGTTTGGGCTGCTCTTTACCGAGGACAGGATGACGTTGGATGAAGGTCCTGGAAACTGTTGTCTTGCGACCCCGTGTCCAGGATAGCAAACCCCAAAAGGCTCTCCGCGATGCAAAGGACCGACAAGTGACATTTTCATATCATCTTCAATTTGTCCATCAGGGCATCTCACTTAGAACATACCCACAGACTGCCCTCCGTCTGTGGGTCCTCTTAGTTTACCGGATTGGCGTGCATGGGACAGGATCTCGAAAAATGACCGAGCTGGCCACAAAGTATAGCAGGCCTGGGATTGAGTGTTCCTGCCTCTTTCCCTTCCTCCAGGCTTCCCTCTCATGCCCCTTTCCAGGGAAGAAATTCGACTCTGTTGGTCTCTCATAGATTGCTGGAAGAGCTCCATCTGGTGTTGCTGTGTGGCAGCCAATTCGCTCATAGCCTAATTAGTCAGCACCTCTAACTCTTTGTTGTGACGCTCTGTCTGAACGACTGTGCTAGTGCATGTTTTTCCTCCGCCTCAATGACACGCAGTTCCTTTCGTAGCTCTTTGTCAGACATTTCTCTTGGTCTCATCGGGGCCAGGCGAGCCCTTACTTCTTGGCTCCTCAGTCCATGCATGAACTGCGTTGCGAGCATTCAATCCCTGACATCGTCACATACCATGGCTAGGTAGAATTGAGATAGCAACACCCACAATATTAAAGAAGAAAGAGTAGGAGAGAGAGCACTGATGATTGTTGAGAAATAATGAGAAGTGACAATAAATAAATTCAAAAGACAGGTGTTGCGCGCAGGCTCATAAACAACAATCTCCAAGGATATTCCACTCCCTAAGGGGGTGAAATAATAAAATAAAAGAGATAATACAAATGTTAATAATAATTATATCCTGCTATAACATTTATATACATATTATTTTTGTTGACTGTTCATTTCTTCTTCTTTGTTGTATCTACTCAGGCCTGATGAAGGCCTGATGATGGCCGAAAGTTTGTCAATGAAATAAAAGGATCATTGTGATCAAGAGCTACGTCAGCGCTTCATTCTCCACTGCGCATGAATTGCCTGTCCCCTTTGTATGAAGTGAGAAGTTCCATAGCTTACAAATTGCAGATGGTATGACAGGTTTATGATAAATTGCAGTGAATGTGGGTTTGTGGAGTGAATTACATGGTTTATGTAATTAAAATTTCATGCATGAGTGAGCAAGAATTGCATTTATTACATGTATCAGCATTACCTGGTATGTGATAATGTCTGGCATGTCTGAGATGATGGTAGCTGTGTTCCTGGGAGTTCAGGACAAGGTAATAGTACATGTTGAGGGGAGAGGTGAGATGGGAGTTGGGTGTGATTAGGTGGAGGGGTGTCGGGTACCCCCCTTCATATGTGTGCTGGTTTGCGTATACATATTCTACCGATCATGCCGATAGGTCTTTTTTATAATGGAATTTTAAAGACCATTCATAGGGATTTTTCTCCATTCAAAAACATCCAGTCTACCTTCCCTTACCCCAAATTCTACTATTTCAATTTCTACTCATTTCGCACAAGGGACTGGTTGCTAGTACCCATTAATGCCTGAATAATGAGTACATCTGTGATATATTGATTGATTTGTTGATTAGTTCAATGACTGAATCAGTGTGACTGCTTTTGAACCCAACCCATAACATTTACCTCATACCAAACTCCCAGAGAAAATCTGCTACCATTTCCACAGACATAACCAAGTAATGCAATTAACAACGCCACAGTAAAACTTTTACTGGAAATGCAAGGCTCAGTCCTGCATTCGATTACACGGCATAATTGACATTCACTGCCAAAAAACCGTATCCATAATGATGTATCATAAACTTATCGCACCATCCTCAATTTGGTGAGCTGGAGAACTTCTGACCTCATACAAACAGTCAGACCCAACTTCAGAAAACAGAGCACAGACAGAAACTCCGAAAACGGCGTATGAATATGGAGCCCTCATCGTTCAATGTGATGCATTGTGTACAACATGCATTGGGAAAATCTCGCATAGTCAATCTGCCAGTGATAAATATTTTCTGAAAAATAATGCTGCTTGTAAATTTCCTTTTAAATCCGTGAATGATTCGCCATATGAAATGACTTCCAAATGGCAAATATCTTTTTTAAATGTATACGCAGCATTATTTTTGAAAAATATATTATCAACAGCAGGTTGACATGATAATGATGATAATGATGATGATGATAATCATTTCAGGTTCACCTATACTTTGTATTTTTGATGAACTTTGGATTCTATTTGTGCAAGATGTCTTTTCTTGACACATAACAATGATTTTTTTCTTCATCCCCCATTGCTCCCACATAGTTCAAGTGAATATATCTACTTGATGTACAACTGTTTCGTTGAAACCTTGTTCATGCCCCCACCCTCCTGCCCTTGCAAAAAAGCAAAAAAAGCAACCAACAAATAAACAAAAACAAAACAGACAATAACAAACAAAACAACAGAACGACACAACAAAAGAAAACAAGTGGAAGTGTATAGTGAACAACAAATTTCTGTATCTCACTCAAAATAAGTGAGCCACACAGAGACACACAATGCAGCTACCCTTTTCTCCCCTCAGTTTTCTTTCATATACACTGACAAGAGTTTGATTTTACCGTGATATTTTTTCTTGAGATGATTTATCATGCCATGTGGGAGCAGGTATTTGATAGACTTTGGATTCCCCTACAGAACCTCACAGAGGATTTCCTTGTCCCAAACTCATACAATACAACACAACCACCCCCACCTGCATCACTTGTCATTCCCGAGGGAAACCTCATCTCCAAAATAATTGTAGTTTTTTCTGCAAGATTTAGTATGTATAAGTACTTTTGTATACTTACATGTAAAAATGATTATATCTTTCTGCAAAACTATGTGTAAACGTATCTTGTGAATGAGGCTTCTTTAACCGCAACCCCATGTTCTTGTATCACAAGGGATATTTCTGCCATGGTGATGAAGCTCCAATCCCCTCCTCCTGGGATATAAGAAACCTCCTTGCCAGCGTAATTCTCTCTCCCGTTACTAGTTATAGCTTGTGTCTTTGCAAGATCACTCTCATGTAGGAGGGTGAGGAAAAAGAAATGAAAAGAAAGAGTGTAAGAGTATTAGGAGAAAAGGAAGCTTATGAAATATGAATTTCAACTTCCAGTCTCATTGCCTTTGTAAATTTGTTCCCCCCAAAACCCCCCTCCCCCCTAAAAAAAAAAGAAACGAGAAAAAAAAAGAAGGAAAAGGAAAAGAAATAGAAAAGAAGTGATGATCACATTTAAAAGATAGAGCCAATCTTGCATATAAAGTCAAATCCCTCTGGAATGAAGAAAATACAAAGCAATTTTCTTTAACACTTAATTTCTATAATGTAGACTGTGGTACATGTATGAGTGATAATTCACAAGGACCGGTATGTTGCATTTTTTCATACAACTGCCAGTCACACACAGCAAGTATAGCTTTTGTTCAATTTAAATAAAGACATTGTCTCATTGACAGATTATCACATTGACAGTTTTCACTCCTGCATTGCAGTCAATAAAAACGAGAATACGTGTATCAAGCCTTTAAAAGCCTTCTTGAATACCTCAAGAAATGACCGATCGATTGTTTATTTACATTAATTGCTGAAAAGCAATCATACACTTATTCTTTGTATGCTTTCAGTTTCATCCTTTCTTTATTCAATCATTACTTTATCAAGATATAATACAGTGATTAAACAACCATTTGGCCTGTAAAAATACCCCAAAAGAAATACATACACTCTAAAGGCTATAAGAAAATTGCATTTTAAATCAAATCATATACACACTAATGATCATAAACACAAATTAAAAAGGGGAGAGACAGTATTTCGTCAATGAACATGTTGTACAACATTCTGCATTGTATATTTCATTATCCACTGTCTAAAAGATTTTCAAGCCAGTTGTTATGGAAGCATATCATCTTATTTGAAAGTGTACAAATCACCAAAAGACAATTGCTTTGTCTGTTTAGGGGTTCCACATTACTATCATGAGCTTCAAATATTACTTCATTTTAACGATATTGCAATTTCAAATATACTCTCAATAAACATTAAAGTAACCAGGCAGAAGACTAGTTGATATAATAAATGAGACCGAAGGCCCACAACTTCCAAAGACTGAAATTGAAAAAGGTACCACGAGACTGAATGTAAAATCCTAGCCTCCAACTGGTTTTCCTTTCTTTGCTTGCCTCCACCCACCCCCACTGGAAAATATTTCGTTGCCCCTGCGACAAGTGATGTGAATATTCAAATATTCTTTTTTTAAATGAAAACTTTGTAGATGGGTGACCCTAAAACTCTCTCACAGAGTGCATCATAATAGGTGAACATTTTGATTTTTTCCCCAGAAATTATACGAACAGTAGGTTGGAAAGAATAATAAGCAGTGATTAACAACTGCAAACATTTAAGTTTGTGCATGCAGGTACACATTCGATAAATTTCTCACTTCATTATCAGCCCTTTTTACAATCATGTGTTTAACTCAGGGAAATTAAAATTGGTCAGAGCTGTCTAGTCATTGCGATGCAATACTGCCATCTCGTGGGCCTTTGGTCTCGTTGGAATTCGGTCTTGCAGACCTTCGGTCAACAGGGCTTGAATCCTGCTGTTAGCAGTAATGTCTCTTTTAAAGTCCAAAATACAGGTTATAGACCACTGGGCAAATGATTGACCGATGGTGAAACCTTTAAAATTAGAATTTGCAAAAAGAGAACTTGGTATAAGTGAAAACTCGTGAATAAACAATATGCCCCAAATGCTTATAGAGCATAATAAAATGCAAAATAACTATAAAAACGTGAAAACATAAAATTCTTGAAAAAAATTACTTCTACCCATAACATGAAACGAAGAACAAAAGAAAAAACAAAACATCGCAAGAGGAGTGATAACCCAGAGAATACAAGAGGTATAGAGTCACACTGATAATACTGTAATCTGAATTTCTGTGTAATAAATAACCATTAAATTTAACATTCAATTACTGGCATGCCATTCAACATTCCATTCACTAAAAATAGGTAATTAGGTTTTCTTTTCTCATTCAAGTTCAACATTTACATGTATATCTTACAGTGTAGTTTCATGATATAAGAATGGTAAAATTTTATACACCAAATCCAAGATAATATTTCATAATTGTTTTGCATTCTTTTGCAATGAGGTGAATATTCTTTCTTTCTTTCCAATAGGATCATACATTTTGTTAGTCTAAAGCCTGCCACACACTATACCATCGGTCTGCGATCCGATTTTGGAAAAAAATTGTTATAGCATTTGATATGAACATTCAAATATGAGAAATCTTAATGATCAAAGTTTCGAATAGTCGTACGAATACAAAAATCGAAATTCCGGGCTATTGCGAGCCTTGCTGTAGGAATAAAAGCGAACTCGATTCCGAATCGTAGTGACATCAAAGCAGTCTTGCGAGTGGCTACGATTTGAAGCCGGTTTGGCTTTTACTGCGACCACAAGGCTTGTAAGTTAACCTGAATTTCTATTTTAGAATTCTTATCATTCTGAACTTTATATAAGATAATTTTGCTTATTCAAACTTTAATATTCAATGCTAAATGCCATTTGTTCAAAAAATCGGGTTGTAGTTGGATCGTATAACTATAATATGCAGTAGGCTTAAGAATATTGAGGTTGAACACATCATATAATGATACAACAGCAGTAATGTGTTGAAGGTAGGCCTAATGAATGATTGGTAATGGAAATGCAAACCATGTTACTCAACATGAAGTGATATTTTCCTCTGTTTGGATCCAGAAGGGCGCTAACTCATATGCTTTAACACATAGTTGATGTCCTTCTGGCTCTGAACAGACGATTCACCCTCCTCTCGCCTGTCTCATGTGTCGACTTCCTTCCAGATCTCACAGAACACCGACCTGTAGACAAGGGGTCTTAGTCTCAAGGAAAATAACACAGTCATAAAAATACTGGAATACTGTATCTTCAGGTAGAAAACACAATATGTACATGTGCATTCAGGTTTAGTACCTACGACAGGCATGAGTAAACAATTCACCAACCAGACAAAGATACATACCAGTATGAAACTATTCAAGAAGAGAGAAAGAAAAAAGTGGAAGCGTCGTGGTCTGGTGGTTCTGACTCTCGTCTTTCAATCAGAGGGTCGTGGGTTCGAATCCCGGCCACGGCGTTAATTTCCTTCAGCAAGAAATTCATCCACATTGTGCTGCACTCAACCCAGGTGAGGTGAATGGGTACCTGGCAGGAATTCATTCCTTGAAATGCTTGCTTGCTTGAAAGGCTGCCGGGCTAAAGCCAGGGTAATAATATCCAAGTCCTTTGGAAGCGCATAGAGACGTTATATCATAATGTGATATGCGCTATACAAGAACTGTACATTATTATTATTATTATTATTATTAAAATGAAAAAAAGGAGAAGAAGAGGAAATAATGATAAGATTTCAATGTTACTTCCCCAAATAATATTGAAGCTCAATACACTTTCTGGAAGACTAAAAGACCTTCGTTTGCACTAGTTGACACACCAATAAGCACTGGCTTAAAATTCCACAGTCCCACATGAGCTCCGTGCATGAATCTGTATCTTTTTTGCTTAATTCTTTTCATAATCCAATGAATAAAGATCATACGCATAAGAATGATTTTATACAAATGGATAATCTACTCACGTCTGGTAAGCAAATAATATTTCATCCCAGGTAAAGCCAATTAGTAAAGCTGAACTGGAATTAAAAGTTTTCCTAACTAAAGGTAGATATTACATTTAATGCTCCCTACCCCAATAAGTTAAGTGTGTAAAGAGACTAAACCTTTTGATTTTAAACATGGGTGCACATTGTCATGAAAGAGTAAATACAGACAGGAAAAAAACTTGGGTTGAGTGTCATGGATACATTTCCAGGTAAGGTGGCACCAGGGGCGTAGCTACGGTGCCAGGTAAAAATGTCAGAGGTAAAAATGTCAGAGGTATAATGTCAGAGGTATAATGTCAGAGGTAATAATGTCTGAGGTAAAAATGTCAGAGGTAATAATGTCAGAGGTAAAATGCCAGGGTGAAATGCCAGAGGTAAAAATTCCAGAGGTGAAAATGCAAGAGGTAAAAATCTCAGATTTGAATATGACAGAGGTAAAAGGTCAGAGGTAGAAATGTCAGAGGTATGTCAGATTAGAAAATGTTGAAGTAAACATGTTACAGGTACAGATATTGAATTAGAGAAAGGAAGGGGCACGCGAGATATCTGCATATTTTGTTCAATCTTTCATCGTTTCTACATTGCTGATTATGTAGGGGAAATAATACATATATGAGTGAGGGGGGGGGGGGAATTAAGCATACATGTGCAGTTAAAAATTGTACGTTAATGAACATTGTAAAAACGATGGTGGGAAAAACTTTGACTTGTAACATCAGTAGCTGACAACATTCATTTCACATGAGTCACGATTATAAATGTGCACATTCCTCTTCGTATATAAAGCGTGGTGTACGTGAACAAATGCCTGAATATTATTTTCCTAATACGTGGAATAAAAAGCAAGCGAATGGAACTAATTCGATCTTTGTATAGTCACTCATCGGATACGCTGCGGAATTTACATCTTTTCAAAAGAATTACCTGTACTTAATTAGTTAATTGTGTTAGCATATGCAAAACATCAAACGTAAATATTTTCTTTCCACTCTGTCATTTCATTAAGAACTTATTTCCCATTAATCTCACAAAGAAAAAAATGGACATCATCCCACGTGCACATTCCTCATCGTATATAAAGCGTCGTGTACTTGAACAAATGCCTGATTATTATTTTCCTAATACGTGAAATAGGAAGCAAGCGAATGGAACTAATTCAACCTTTGTATAGTCACTCATCTGATACGCTGCGGAATTTACATCTTTTCAAAAGAATTACCTGTACTTAATTAGTTAATTGTGTTAGCATATGCAAAACATCAAACGTAAATATTTTCTTTCCACTCTGTCATTTCATTAAGAACTTATTTCCCATTAATCTCACAAAGAAAACAATGGACATCATCCCACGTGACATTTCTTACGCAGAAGGCGCAATTTACTTTGTTTTACTTATGTTTGTTTTACACAGTTTATGTTATGTCTTTATTTATGTATCTGTCCCGGACCCCACGGAAGACCAGCTTTCCCATGTTGGTTTAGCTGAATGCGGGCAATCCACCGTATATTTTGTTTTTTATGCTTTTTATACGGAAATAACTACTACTACTACTACTACTACTACTACTACTACTACTACTACTACTACTACTTATTCAATTGTCACAATTATGTTTCACAGTGCATGTCAAGCGGCCAAAGGTTTTCTAATTCAATATTCGTAGAGGGGGGCCTACCTGTACTGTAACATGTTCACTTCGGCATTTTCAGAGCTGACATTTTTTCCACTGGCTTTTTTACCTCTGACATTTTTACCTCTGACATTTTTACCTCTGACATTTTTACCTCTGACATTTCTACTTCTGACATTTTTACTTCTGACATTTTTACCTCTGACAATTTTACACCGAACCGTAGCTACGCGGGGGAGAGAGCCCGAGGGACGATGATATGAGATGGTTGCACCTTCTGGTTGCCCTCTGTTTTTGCTCTGCATGTTGCTGTGCTTTTCAATGTTCTGTAATTTGTTTACCAGTTACTTCATATTGTGTCAGTGATCATCCTAGACAATTTTTGTGGCTTTCTGATGTGGACTTTGAATGTTCTGTCTGATTTTTAAAACTGTGACTTTGACTCTTCACAAGTGTTACAGCCATATTACATTGCTGAGCACTCCACTTGACTGCCCACCTAATCCACTGAGCTGACTGTGACTTCTTCTTTTGAGGCGTAGGAACAGTTCAATGCTACAATGGCATGGATTAGGCTAATGCCCCTTGTATTCCTGGCTTTGATAACAATGTGCACCTTAATTGGTTTGAAACACACTTCTTGTGTTACTACCACCAGTACTAGTACTATTTACTATAGGAATGGCAGCCTTGCAAAGAGTTATACGCCTAGACATACAAGGGTCAATGGATATCTTCATAGCCGCATTCCATATTACAGTAATGGAACTCCAACTTTCTAGCTTGCTCTTGTTGCTTGTGGGGACATCAACCCTAATACTGGGCCAATGGTGACAACACAAGATAGTAGCTGCTAAGCATGTAAATTGAGTAAGAGAATAGTATATAGCAGAGCGGAACTTATTCAGTATAATTAAAAAAACATACACCTCCAGAAGCTGTTAGATTAGACAGAACAATATGGAATAATATACATGACCTGGGAATTTCCCGCCGACGCAAAACTCATCGGAGACATAAGCGATCTCAATCATCCTTGAAGCAGAATGCTAGCATCCCTGTCATTACTTCCAATCTACAACTGGAGCGTAGGGGTTCGATCCCCTTCAGGGGTCATCGTAACCTTGTACCAATACCTCCAGCTCAGCAACGGACTGTGAAGCAGCCTCTATTTCCAAGTTTCTTTCTTCCTAATGCTCGTTCGCTGAAAAACAAAATTGATGAGTGAGAACTTACCTTGAATCGTAGCAAGGTAGATGTAGCAGCAATAACAGAGACCTGGTTAACTGACGATACCCAGAATGTTGCTGATATCCCAGGGTACAAACTGTACAATAAAAACAGATGTGGACAGCGGGGTGGAGGAGTAGCCATTTTTGTGAGAGATAATCTTACTGTTGAATTTCTGCCCTACCACAATTGTGAGTTTGAATGCCTGTGGGTGAAAATCGACCTACAAAGAGCAAGGAGCAGTATTTCATGTATGTATTATTGGGCTACTTTACTATCCTCCAAGTGCCCCCTACAGTGAAGATATACTGGAACATATCCTGCAGACAGTTGATGATATTCGTTCACATGACTTCTCTGGCCCTATAAACATCCTTGTTGACTTCAATGACCTTCAGTTAGATACACTCGTCAAGGACCTACTTTTTGTACAGATGGTCCAGTTTCCAACTCGTGGATGTGCAACCCTTGATAAGATATTCTGCAACTATTCTGATCTGTTCAACCCTCCTGTCTGCATGGCTCCACTGGGTTCAAGTGATCATGTATCCATACTGATGACGCCAATTCATGATCTTCCTTCTAGTAAGAAATCGATCACCACCAGACCCTACCGCGATTCATCAGTGCGAGCCTTCGGTCAGTGGATCACTCAACATAACTGGAACTGTCTTCGTTCTAGTGATCAAGTTAATGATATTGTTGATACCTTTAACCAGGATTTACTACATGCCTATAGATGGTCCTTTCCTGTCACCAAATCTCTACTATCAGATCAGGACAAACCATGGATGTCTTACAAAATTAAACGTCTCATAAATCTTCGGGACAAAGCATACAGAAAGAAGCACTTAAACCCAGTGCTGTGGTCATCATTACGGTACTCTGTTCAAAGGGAAATTAAAGAGGCTAAGGCTAAATATTATGCACAGTCTGTACAACCCGGTCAGTGGCATAAACATATTAAGAATTTGTTTAAGCTAAACTCAAATCGTGTTGTAATTCCCTGTGCTGAGACTGATCCTATTGGTACTGCAATATCTATCAACACCCACTTTGCAGCAATTTGTTCTCAATTGCCCCCTTTGGACTTTGCATCTTTACCTACATACACCTTCCGAAGCACCTCCAATCATTTACTCTGGTCAGGTACTTAGAGCATTGCGGAAACTCAAAATATCAAAGTCTGGGCATCCCAATGACTTACCTGTGAAGTTGGTTAAGGAATTTTCCATAGAGTTGGCTGAACCTTTAACTCATATCTTCAATACTTGCATTCATGATGGCATTTTTCCAGATAGTTGGAAAACGGCAGCAATCACGCCTATTCCAAAAGAAAAGACTGTAAACTCATTTGATCAACGCAAAGTACGAAGATAGGAAGGTATACCTCACCTCTGTTGCATACATCATGTGGCGTGCCACAAGGCACTAAACTAGGTCCAATTTTGTTCCTAATCCTTGTAAATGATGCCCCTAGTGAAGTTGAAAACAAATGGAAGTATGTAGATGATCTAACTCTTGGAGAGGTTGTTATGCGAAATCAACTCCCTACTCTACAGAACTCCCTTGATAATATTTCACGATGGTGCCAACAAAATGATGTGCTTCCTAAACCTGCCAAATGCAATTTGATGAACATATGCTTTCTTAGAAAAATAAACTCCCGTACAGATTTTATTAATTAATAACAAATTACGTCGAAGCTCTCAATGTTTGTAACTTACCTACTCTCCGCTGCCGCCGAGATGCCCTCCTCCATGGTTTCGGCAAACAAATTCTCAATTCTGTGAGACATAGAAACCTACTCCCACCAGCAAAGGCGAGTACCTCTGGTAGACGGCTGAGGGACATGTCGGGACTTTGTACCATTAAATGTAAAACTGACAGGTACCACAAATCTACCATACCCGTTTTGGCTAGAAATCTAAAGATCTAATTTTTTAAAATGTAACTTATAACAAATGTTTCTCTCTCTTGATGTTTTTTTTTTCAAAAAGATGATTATCACTCATTTATGATTTTTGATATAGTTACTTTTTACTTTACAATTTTGCAACAAAATCAAATTACACCGTACATGTCCCTAGCCGTTTACTAGAGGTACTGGCCTGTGGTAATTTATTTATTTTTATTATTTTTTTACTTGAGCTTGTGTGTATGTATATGTAGTGTGGATGTGTGTGTGTGTGTGTACATGTTGTTTGTTGTGAGGGTGAGTGTGGGCATGGATGAGGGTGCGTGTTGTGTTTTGCTAGGGTTGTGTGTGTCGTGTTTGCGTGTGTGTTTACATGTATGCATTTTATTTGTAATGTCTTTTATGTAATTCTGTTATCTATTTTGTATGTTGACTGTCATATCTATTTATGTTAAGTATGTAAACTGATCCTATCAGCTTTGCTGCTGATCAGTATTTTCATATACCAATAAATAAAATGAAAATAAAAAACGTACCCCTATAAATTTTGTGAACCCCCAGTTGCCCCCAACAAAAACCATGCGGTAGGAAACGAAAAAAAAAGTGTTAAAAATAAAGCCAAAGTATCTCACTAACAAAAGGCAAAAGAAAAAAAAAGAGGAAAAGCAATACCGAAATGGGCTAGAAAGACAAAAAATGTAGACTTTTGTAAGTAAAGATTTAAAAATTGTCTTCTTTTCTCGCTTCGCTCGCTTAAAGCATATTTGCTGAGGATGTGCGAGTGTGTGTAGGGATATGTGAGAGTGAGTGAGGGTGTGTGTGGGTGTGTGAGGGTGTGTTTGTATGTGCATGTGCCAAAAAAATTATTTCAGTTGCCCCCCACAAAAATTTTCAAGGCCCCCGGTGCCCCCCTACTGAAAAAATTCCTCGTTACGCCAGGCATTTTTCCTTGCTGAAGCCCACTTTATATCTCAGTTTAGCTAGCTGCTCCTCATACGTGGCCAATTTGCTGCCTTGTTGTTGAGGCCATTGCCCTAAAATAGAATGAGATCGACAATAAGATGAATATGGCTGCATTCTTAAAAGGCTCGTTCACATATGACGCGGCAAGCCCCAGCAGAAAAACCCAGGCGGGTTTTTTTTTTTTTTTTTTTTTTTTTGTTTTTGGTGTGTGTAGAAGTGAATGATTAGCCTATAAGAGGGGGCCAAAAAAAGGGGGAGGAAAAAAAGAGGCTGAGGTAAGAGGTGTATTTTTCTCCTCCTGGCAGTAAAAAACTGGACCAATAAAATTCATAAAAAGTTAGCGCAAAATATGATGTCCTGAGTTTGCGCAACTTTTGGCAAAACTCTTAATATTTGAGCGTTGACGTTAAATGAGCATTCATTACCATAAGTGGCAAGGGCAGTTCACCGCGCCATATGTGAACACACACATACCCACAAACTATTGGGGGTTTGACGCGGGGATTTCGCTCTTCACATTTGAACGAGCCTTTATGAGGGTTACAAAAACCTGTAGGAGGACAAAACATAATTTCTATCTTATACATGAAAAGAGTTTCTTTTTCCTCATGGGAAATCTGTACTGGCTCATGAAATGGGATAGACCCTCATTCTGTATTGCTATTCTGAAAGATGCAATTAACCCGTTGAACACGAAACCCGAGATAACTCTGGCCGAAGTCTATATGGAGAATGTGTGTTACACAAAATGAAATCATGTCTGGTGGGTTAGCTTCAATACCTGAGTAAAATATTTCCCTGTTGGTTTGAGAAGTTGCAGTTAGGCCCTAAAGATCCAGGAATAGGTGAAGAAAGTTCCAATGGCTTTCTGCAGAAATTATAAAAACATAACAGGCATGTGGACCGTGGACTTATAGATATGTGTGTGTGTTTATACTTAAATGTGAGTTCGACAGAAAAAAAAATCAGCAAAAAGTCGATCATCCCTCCACTCTTTAAAGTGGATTTACGCTGGCGTTTTATGGGCATGCTGGACAGTTTGCTTCCATTTTACTTTCCATTTAACGTGTCTTAAAACATTACTACACACTAAGAAAAATTGCACCCTAAATGCAACAATGGCTGCACCTTTTTGGGTGCAATCTTGCACCCTGAAATGCCCGTTTGCACCCTAAAAGGTGCAACTTTGTCCCTTTTAGGGTGCAGAGATATTTGCGTACAAAAAGGTGCAAATTTGCACCTTCTCTAAAATTGTGCAACTCTGCACCCTTTAGGGTGCATAATGCAGCTAGTTGCACCTTTAAAGGTGCAAAAAGCTTGTAAAATGTGTAAATTTGCACCCTAAAAGGTGCTCCCAGTGTTGCATTTGAAGGGTGCAAGATTGAACCTTTTTTTTCTTAGTGTGTAGCTGCAGAACGCTCTTTAAGGCGAGTTGCCGGATTACCATGCACCCTTTTCGGATTGCATGAACCCTGGCCTATCAGTATCAGATGTTGCATGGGGAGCATTCGGTTCGGTTTTAGCAATTAGCCTCACAGCTTCATAAAAGTGTTTATATTATGTTTGACTGATTTCAAACAGTCATGTGAAAGTTGTTACTTCAAAGGGTCATTCCTTTTTTTTCCTTCAACAAATTTTCCTTAGTTTAATCTGCTACTCTTGTTTCTTTAAGTCATCCTACAACCAATTTCATAACAGAGTGGAACTTTTCTTTAATAAGATGTCTAAAAAAACTAAGTTTTTGTTATTCTTCATTTCTTGTCATCGCATTCGAAATACACAGTGCGTACATCCACTCCCTGGAGAGCACAGGTGCATGAAGGGGGGGGGGGGTGGATAAGAGTTTTTGGTATAAGAGTGCCTGAACATCCTCATACTCTCATGTGAGATACACAGGCGCCTGAATGATTACATAATTACAATAATAGTTTTAATACCAAAAAATTTTAGTAATGCTCTGCGTGCGCCCCACAAAATAGGTGTACGGGCAATTTTTCCATGATTTAAATGTTAAATACATTTTTTTTTTTGTTTACTTTTTTACAAATTAAAATTCTGCAACTTACACGTTCGAAATGTCAGGAAATAGGCCTACGTATCAAAACATGTAAAAGGGGGAAATGTTCTTTTTTAAGGGGGTGGGGGTTGGGAAGAATTGTATGGTGGCAATATCAAAGCTGTTGACGTGGGCTCCAATAAAGATGTTAAGTGGATTCCCAGGAGCATTTGACCCCCCCCCCCCTCCCCAGCTGGAACCCTTCCAGCAAGCCTGCTGAAGATCAGAGTATTCATACAGGAGAATATATAGCTACTGATTTCATTCAACATGTTCAAAATTGACTTATCTCATTTCCACAGGATCACAGTGCTTTTTGTAGATGATCAGTAGGATGTCATTATTGAAGGATCAGACTGACCGAACAAACAACATTATCATTGCCACCTAAAGGACAACTGAACTCTTTCTCTACTCCGGAACCAGCTGAGTACTTTCTTTCCTTCATTTGAGACTTACTTTCAGTGGAAATAAAAACTGCAACCTGAATCATTATTATTCTGAATCAAACTTTGAACTTCAAGGAATAGACACTGGACATGACCGTGAGTTTCGATTTGAGCAGTGCTAAACATTATCTGCAAGACTTTGAAAAAGGAAAGGGACTTGTGGATGAAGTTGTATTCAGCAGACACAGGAAAGTTCTTGTAAACATTATCAGGAGGCTAGAATTTCTAGCGCTTCTAGTATTATCTCAACAACTTACATGAACTGTTTTCACTTTGGGGTGTATTCAGATGACTATTTTCTTTCATCATAAATCAACTATTATTTCATCATCAGCATAAGGACTTCTGCAAACAGTATCAAAAGAAGCTGATCTTTTATACAGGTTTACCTAACACATGTACATCTTGATGAACTACATTTCTATTATTTTGGTGTCAATTAGTCACATACAGTGTAAATGGGAAGTTATTAATGTTGTAGGGTGTGATGCCAATATAAGTATTGGAAGCTGGTCTGCCTAGGATAAATGACCCATAGACCTACAAGCTACCATTTCTTATTAAAAGCGATTTTTTTTTTAAAGTTGTAAATCACCATTATTGCACTATAAAAGTGGAATAGTGGTTTCGTCTTCAACAATAGACACTAAAATGTAAAAACATTGCGTCTACACACATTTTAAGTGAAATAACTTTCTCTTTATCTGCCTTAAAGTTTTAAAGTATATCCCAAGACATGGATAAGCCACAGGGACCTAAGAGAAGTGCCTTGTTTCTTGTCATTATATTTATAGCCCTGATTTCGTTATCCCGATGTGATTCCATTATAACGGCTACTGAGGGAGAAGTTGCAAAACTTGAATTCCAATATCCATGTGACAGCCATAAGGTCACATTACAAAGTGCAAACGGAGCTCCATTTTACAATTCAGCTGAACCAGGGGATCTTAATTTGCCTGATCATCAATCAAATAGGTTCAGTGTAGAAGCTAAGAACTGTTCACTTCATGTTGAAATCAATCCTGTAATGAGATATGATGAAGCTACATACATTAATATAGCATACAAGGATGATGTCACTCTGGAGTTTATAAGATTTAGGTTGAATGTGGATTATCCTCCTGGTACAGTAACATGTGAACCTAGTGATCAGGGTACAGTTGGAGACTGGGTTAAACTGCATTGTGAAGCTTCTGTAGGCACTATAGATGGGGAGATCATTTGTTATCAAGATTCAAATAGGATGCCTCCACAGGATGAACTCGTTCAAACTGGTCAAACTTTGAAACAAACCATATTAATTACAACAAAATATCCCGTATTTTGTTGTTCATCTTTGCTCGATCAACCTAAAGACATATGCGACTGTAAAGACTATGAATGGGATCATTCAGGTTCAAAAATTAACAAAGATCCTTGTACTGCTACATCGGGACAATATATAATATCCGAAGAAAGCATTGAAAGTCAAACTACCGAAAACCTGAGAGAAAAAAATGAAGATCCCCTCTTCCTCCGCACTGCTACTCCGTCATCCTTAACAGACACAATCAAGGTCACTTCAGCATGTTTAGGGTTATCAATTTTAAACACTTCAGTCCTGTTAATCGGTCTTTTTTTGGTTATGCAATATCTCCGTCAGAGACATATGAAAAACAACACACATTTGGTTGAGAGGAGGGATGAACACCTAGAAAGAAGTGAATTGATACACGGACATGCAATATGTGCAGGACTGTGCATCCAAAACAGAGGAAAAACTTTGTTCAGCAAGTCCTATTCCCAAACAATGGAACAAATGACGTGCGCAAAAGACACTCTAGGAATTTGAAACATTCACAATCTTTAACATAGAAAAAAAAATCATCATGCGTGATTACAATTATGCAAATGATACCAATTTATACAGGTACTGAAAACTTAAATCCATAGAAGGTCTATTTCAAACTGGACTGTTGGTAAGGCAAACAAAATTAATGATATGTACCAACTTCGCCAAGGTACTGTACCATTTAATAATGCTATAAAATATAATGTGTACAAGAAGTATGACAGAATGAAGAAACTGCAGAAATGAATGACTCACTCTTTTCAAGTTAAAACTCTTGAATCAATTAAGTTTGCTTGATACCCGGGCTTGATACTTAAAGACTTTACAAACTCCAACCAAAAAATGATTTTGAGTAATTTTCTCAGTTGCCTTTATAAATGGATGGCACACAGCAAGAAAAAAAATACGATCAGAAGTATTTTTTCTTTAATATGTTAGATTGTGCAAATCTTCAAATTTCTCTTTATTTGAAAATTCGTTCTGCATCTTAGGCAATTTTTCCTTGTTCCTTAAAATATTCGCAGGCTAATTCTTCCGTGTGCCTTACACTATCACTGTTATATTCATAATTTTGTATTATAATTGTATTG
>CM057160.1:14971635-14995478 GCA_029962745.1 Echinometra lucunter | reverse complement strand
CCGAGCAGAACACTGTCCACTTTGTATATACACATATATATATATACATACTGTGACGAAACCGGGTGCCCAGCAGCCAATGAGTGATACAGCAAATTGAAGCGCTTATTATGATCAATGATAATTCATTACAAAAGCTCCAGAAAAATGCTTAACCCTAATACTACCGGGGTATTTCAAAGCTTGTTATTACCTGGGGGAGCATTATGGCCCCCCTGAGATCTCGGCCATGGGTTGCCCGATTGCATCAAAATTTTGCACAAGAATTATGTAATCTACAAAGTTGTATAGCTAAATTTACGAAAGTCCTTTTTAAAAATTTGATTAATTTTTGCTAATTTATGCGAGAAATCATAGATTTTGATATTTCTCACTAAATAAAGCCTCAGCAATGGCAATTTTTGTACAAATGTATTTTATAATCCCCTCATCAATTCCTGAAAGAAAAAGATCGGTTGTGGTAATTATTTCTTATGTATTTTATTGTTTTTCAGTTTTCTTATGTAGTTTGTTTTTCTTCAAGCGTTTTTTCCTATTTGACAAAATTTCAACCACATTTCATTTTATATTGGTGTGGGTGTGGGTGTTTGTGTGGGTGTGGTAATTATTTACACTATTTGAAACAATGATAATACTTACTAGAAAAGTATTTACATAAGTTGGAAAAAAAATCATGATTTTGTCCATGTTATACACAGTCATATAGAGAAATAGCGACATTTCAGTGACATGTGTTCGGTAAATGTAATCTGACACCCGCACGGTAGGTCCGATCGCCATAAATTTGGTATCAAAATGTGCGGGAAGGATCAGAGAAAAAAGGCATGAAATTTCGTTTCGACATATTGAGGCGTTAGGAAGTACCGACAAAATTTCGACAAATTCGGGCATAATGGCCCCCCTCCGGGAGTATTAGGGTGAAGTAAATTGTTACTAATCAAAAACTACTTGAAACATGCAAACTCGATCGCAAACTGAAAACGTTACTCGTACATTGGCATATTGATCATTTACATGAATCGATTACTGCTACATTAGCACATTACATTAGCATATGACTAGAATTGTCCGTTTAACTGGACTAACGCCATCTACGACGATTATTAACTTTAAGAATGAAAGATTTTTCCTGATTCCAGACATAATTCCACAAGAAATAAATCTCATTTCGTGACTCAACTTCCCTTTTCTTTTTAGCTCGGTCCCCGAGCGTAATCTCAGAAAACTTTGACATCTGTAAGTAATATAACACAACCAACGAACACTTAATGTAAAGGTGCACAAGGACATCTCGTCTTCCAAAACATTTCGTCCTCCAGGGACGCAACAAGCAATAATACAAGAAACACTTTTAAATGGGCACAACTGAGTTCAAGGTGCATAACTGAGTCTAAACGCATAACTGCGTCCAAAATGCATAACTGAGTCCAATGCTTAAATGAGTTAAAATGTTCAGGGTGAATCTTTCTTTTTCAGTTCCTCTGTAACTACCTGCAACAGTTCTCTCTGCTTTGTTATGTAGCGTTCTTTGGTGCGGACAAAGATGACGTCGGGGGGAATCTGGAATGCGTCACTGGACTTGTTGAGAGTCACCTTGCTACCAGGACAGCTGGTTCTCAATTCCTGTAGTCCCGCCTGGATTCTTTGGCGGTCCTTATTCCCCAAATTAGTCTGAGTTTCTACGTCCTTAAATGCGGTCCACTCACTAAATGGTACAATTTCTGACTCTAGTTTTCTGGTCGAAAATCGCAAGTCACGAGGTGAAGGGGACCTTTCATCATAGTCCAGTTCTTCTTCTGGACCTGGCGTAGAATGTCGGCTGTGTCGAGGGGATGCCTCTGACTTTTTCTGCCTTGGAGATTTTGGAGGTTCTTGACCTGCCGATGTTGGTAGGTCCCTTTGAGGTGATCTGGATGGTCGTCGTGGAGAGCGGGGATTGGAGCGACGGGGTGACCTCCCTCGATCAGATCGGGCCAATCTTGGGTCTTCACGGCGTGGGGAAACAGAAGCCATTCTAACAAGACGCCAGGAAGGTGTGCTTCCTTGTTGGCACAAGTATTGAATGAGCACCCTGGTGCTGTTCCATTTCTGCTTTGCGACCGTACGGTAATCACATTGGTTGCAGTGGTATTTCCTGATATGCACTTCCCGTTTTTATCTCTGCAAGGGGTCTTTCTTCTCATATCTTTTGGAACAAGAGTCACATTGGAAGGGCCGGGTAGTGGTGCTCGATCATCGACGTCTTTTCGTCCTTGCTTGTTGGAAGGCATGTTTCTGTAAAGACACAAATAATCAGGTTGTTAGCAGGATGTTCGTTTGTTAACCAATCAATGAAACAATGCAAATTATGTATGTTAATTAAATATTGATCTTGAAACACTCATTGGAAAGATAATTTGCATTTTCCTTCTCTCTCTCTCTCTGTGCACGGCCCCTACTCTTGGAAGGGCTCTTAGGTTTCAATAACCCTATTTGAATCATTCGTTTTGTCTCTATCTATTTGGGGTTGGCTGGAAGTAGAGGGGTCATACTGCCACACCTCCCTAGCAGCACCAGTGTATGATTTGAGCCGATCTGCATGGACAATGAAGGGTCGTGCCCTTGGAGACAGCTGTAGATGGAAATTCACATCTGAAAGCTTATTGATTACCAGATATGGCCCAAGCCATTTGGGTTGCAATTTTGGTGCAAGTCCCTTCTCTCTAGTCTTTTTCCTCATCCACAAAAACTCCCCGTGCTGAATCTGGGCTGATTCAGACCTTCTATCATAGTGTTGCTTCTGATGACTTGCTGCATCTTTCAAAGACTTCCGAGCCTTTCAAAGACTTCCGAGCCCAGTGGACTCTTTCTCATGATCTCTCTAAGCTTCAGGGCATAGTCAGTGTTCACTGGTTCTGTAGTGCCTGGTATTTCTGGAATGGCAAGATCAGCCTGGTAGTACGACTTCACACCTCATCATCATCATACTTGGCGCTTCCCCAGTGGACTCTTGTGGACAACTCCTATAGCTGCAGTGGCAAAAGCAAGGTATTTGTCCCAGTCCCTCTGCTGAGCTGCCGGGTCTGGCAAGGATGCTATGGTGTCTACAAGCGTACGGTTGTATCTCTGAGCGTTTATTATGATCAATAATAATTCATTACAAAAGCTCCAGAAAAAATGCTTAAGTAAATTGTTACTAATCAAAAACTACTTGAAACATGCAAACTCGATCGCAAACTGAAAACGTTACTCGTACATTGGCATATTGATCATTTACATGAATCGATTACTGCTACATTAGCACATTACATTAACATATGACTAGAATTGTTCGTTTAACTGGACTAACGCCATCTTCGACGATTATTAACTTTAAGACGAAAAATTTTCCTGATTCCAGACATAATTCCTCCCGAATTAAATCTCATTTCGTGACAATATATATATATATATATATATATATATATACGTGAGACAATTGAGAGAATTTCCAAAATGGTAGGACAGCTCTGGGGAACTTTGATTCATGCTACGCTATTATTCTCTCAATTGTTCTCACATGTATTTATTTCCATGAGAGTTGCCAAAGCTGTTGTATATGTTACCTGATCACAAAATGTTAATTATTCCGACATATACATGTATCCCAAAGCATTCGCTCGGATCCAGCTGAGGTGTGCGGCAGGTCATTGTTCGAAACTCAACTGCCACCAACAAAGGAATTAATTAGTGAGGGTTGAAGATTTGTCAATCTGTCGGTTAAGCGAATTTGGAGTCGCCGAAACCACTGGCCCGTCTCCGTGGTCTAGTGGTTAAGGCATTGGCGTTCATAGCCAAAGGCCCGGGTTCGATTCCCGGCGGAGACAATTTTTCAACCTTTGCAAAAATTTCCAAAATGGTAGGACAGCTCTGGGGAACTTTGATTCATGCTACGCTATTATTCTCTCAATTGTTCTCACATGTATTTATTTCCATGAGAGTTGCCAAAGCTGTTGTATATGTTACCTGATCACAAAATGTTAATTATTCCGACATATACATGTATCCCAAAGCATTCGCTCGGATCCAGCTGAGGTGTGCGGCAGGTCATTGTTCGAAACTCAACTGCCACCAACAAAGGAATTAATTAGTGAGGGTTGAAGATTTGTCAATCTGTCGGTTAAGCGAATTTGGAGTCGCCGAAACCACTGGCCCGTCTCCGTGGTCTAGTGGTTAAGGCATTGGCGTTCATAGCCAAAGGCCCGGGTTCGATTCCCGGCGGAGACATTTTTTCAACCTTTGCAAAAATTTCCAAAATGGTAGGACAGCTCTGGGGAACTTTGATTCATGCTACGCTATTATTCTCTCAATTGTCTCACATGTATTTATTTCCATGAGAGTTGCCAAAGCTGTTGTATTTGTTACCTGATCACAAAATGTTAATTATTCCGCCATATACATGTATCCCAAAGCATTCGCTCGGATCCAGCTGAGGTGTGCGGCAGGTCATTGTTCGAAACTCAACTGCCACCAACAAAGGAATTAATTAGTGAGGGTTGAAGATTTGTCAATCTGTCGGTTAAGCGAATTTGGAGTCGCCGAAACCACTGGCCCGTCTCCGTGGTCTAGTGGTTAAGGCATTGGCGTTCATAGCTAAAGGCCCGGGTTCGATTCCCGGCGGAGACATTTTTTCAACCTTTGCAAAAATTTCCAAAATGGTAGGACAGCTCTGGGGAACTTTGATTCATGCTACGCTATTATTCTCTCAATTGTTCTCACATGTATTTATTTCCATGAGAGTTGCCAAAGCTGTTGTATATGTTACCTGATCACAATATATATATATATATATATATATATATATATATTATATAAACACAACAAAAAAAGTAACTTCACCCCTAAGAAAAATGCTGTAACTTTTTAACGGAGAGGTTTTGAGGAAAATGATTTGGCAGAAATGTTCCTACACTTATTGACCAGTTTCTGTGTAAAAATGAGATTGATACGTCAAGTAATGGATGAGTGAGCAACATTAAAGGCAAAAATGTCAATTTTCAAAAGTCACAAGAGTCATTTATGAGGGTCTGTGAAACAAGATTTTGGCAAATTCTGTTTCTGGTGTCTGTTTAAGTGCTGTTGTTGGTTTATTATTCAATGTTTGATCGACTAACACCTATCCTGACACCTTTCACGCTTTTTCATGGTTGGGTGAGCACAGTTTTAGGGGGAAATGGCAATGTTCAATCCTCCTAAAATTGCAAAATCCATTAAATTTATTGCAAGAATTGACATGAAATATTGTTACTAACAAGTATCATCACGTGTTGTAGGAAGATCAGAGGAAGCATTGGTGTCATGGTTGAGTGAGCACACTTTAAAGATGAAGCAAGAAATGCAAAAATTCCTGTGAATATAGCATTAATGCATATGTACAATTCAATTTCAGCTCTGTATGTGTATCGCCATCAACTTTCTAAAACCTATTCTGATATTTTGCTCGAAATTGCATGGTTGAGTGAACACGATATCAACGGGAAATGGGGAAAGTCAACTGCATGACGTTACTTCAGGTGAATGAAAATTGAATATCAGTTATCTTGCTGAACCTGTGTTATACTGTTAAATAAACAGTTTTAATGATGTTTTGCAATAAATTTAATGGATTTTGCAATTTTAGGAGGATTGAACATTGCCATTTCCCCCCTAAAACTGTGCTCACCCAACCGTGAAAGAGCGTGAAAGGTGTCAGGACAGGTGTGAGTCGATCAAACATTGAATAATAAAACAACAGCAGCACTTAAACAGACTCCAGAAACAGAATTTGCCAAAATCTTGTTTCACAGACCCTTATATATAAATGACTCTTGTGACTTTTGAAAAGTGACATTTTTGCCTTTAATGTATGCTCACTCATCCATTACTCGATGTATCAATCTCATTTTTACACAGAAGCTGGTCAATAAGTGTAGGAACATTTCTGCCCAATCATTTTCCTCAAAACCTCTTCGTTAAAAAGTTACAGCATTTTTCTTAGGGGTGAAGTTACTTTTTTTGTTGTGTTTATATGTTCACTCTGCCTTTATAAAGCCGAGCTTTCGACCCTGTGACAGGTCTTCCTCAGGGCTTGAGATACAAAACAAAAATTAACCAATTGCAAGCATGCAACAAAACAACGAAATGAAAACAGCATTATAACACACATACAAACGTAAATAACAGAAAACGGTGTTAGCAATTCCACAGTCTTTTTAAAATCAAAGTGTTAAATTAAAGTGAAGAGACGAACGGAAAGTGTAAATCATATAACTCAAAGAGTATAATCATAACAATACTAACTAGTTACCTGGATTTTGGCACTAGGGAGGAGACGTCCCGACGCCTCCTTCTTCAGTCACAACTATAATTTTTACATACGATGCAGCACCCATCCCGTACGTGGCCGAAGCACTTTCACATTATTTATATATATATATATATGTGTGTGTGTGTGTGTGTGTGTGCTCTTTTCATCAGAACAAACAACACTCGTCCCCCTTTCCCCCTCAGAACCCCATTCTTCAACTATCTATCTTATCTTATCCGCAAATTGAGTGCACAAAGTATGAAATCGATCACCTGAAAATGAAATTGAAAACCCCAAACAGGCTCATCATGAATCCTGCGTGAATTTGAATGCACGAGTAGGAAATACGGTGCTCACATTGGAAATGTTTTTATGAGATGGTTGCACCTTCTGGTTGCCCTCTGTTTTTGCTCTGCATGTTGCTGTGCTTTTCAATGTTTTGTAAGCCTCCTTTTTGTAATTTGTTTACCAGTTACTTCATATTGTGTCAGTGATCATCCTAGACAATTTTGTAGCTTTCTGATGTGGACTTTGAATGTTCTGTCGTGATTTTTAAAACTGTGAATTTGACTCTTCACAAGTGTTACAGCCATATTACATTGCTGAACACTCCACTTGACAGCCCACCTAATCCACTGAGCTGACTGTGACTTCTTCTTTGCAGGCGTATGAACAGTTCAATGCTACAATGGCATGGATTAGGCTAATGCCCTTTGTATCCCTGGCTTTGATAATGTGCACCTTAATTGGTTTGAAACACCCTTCTATGGCGGGCCCTTCATGTGTTACTACCGCCAGTACTAGTACTATGTACTATAGGAATGGCAGCCTTGCAAAGAGTTATACGCCTAGACATACAAGAGTCAATGGATATCTTCATAGCTGCATTCCATATTACAGTAATGGAACTCCAACTTTTCAGCTTGCTCTTGTTGCTTGTGGGGACGTCAACCCTAATCCTGGGCCAATGGTTACAACACAAGATAGTAGCTGCTACGCATGTACATTGAGTAAGAGAACAGTATATAGCAGAGCGGAACTTATTCAGTACAATTAAAAAAACATACACATCCAGAAGCCTGTTAGATTAGACAGAACAATATGGAATAATATGCATGACCTGGGAATTTCCCTCCGCCGCAAAACTCATCGGGGACATAAGCGACCTCAATCATCCTTGAAGCAGAATGCTAGCATCCCTGTTATTACTTCCAATCGAGAACGGGAGCGAAGGGGTTCGATCCCCTTCAGGGGTCATCGTAACCTTGTACCAATACCTCCAGCTCAGCAACGGACTGTGAAGCAGCCTCTACTTCCAAGTTTGTTTCTTACTAATGCTCGTTCGCTGAAAAACAAAATTGATGAGTTAGAATTTACCTTGAATAGTAGCAAGGTAGATGTAGCAGCAATAACAGAGACCTGGTTAACTGACGATACCCAGAATGTTGCTGACATCCCAGGGTACAAACTGTACAATAAAAACAGATGTGGACAGCGGGGTGGAGGAGTAGCCATTTTTGTGAGAGATAATCTTGCTGTTGAATTTCTGCCCTTCCACAATTGTGAGTTTGAATGCCTGTGGGTGAAAATCAACCTACAAAGAGCAAGGAGCAGTATTTCATGTATGTATATTGGGCTGCTTTACTATCCTCCAAGTGTCCCCTACAGTGAAGATATACTGGAACATATTCTGCAGACAGTTGATGATATTCGTTCACATGACTTCTCTGCCCCTATAAACATCCTTGGTGACTTCAATGACCTTCAGTTAGATACACTCGTCAAGGACCTACTTTTTGTACAGATGGTACAGTTTCCAACTCGTGGATGTGCAACCCTTGATAAGATATTCTGCAACTATTCTGATCTGTTCAACCCTCCTGTCTGTATGGCTCCACTGGGTTCAAGTGATCATGTATCCATACTGATGACGCCAATTCATGATCTTCCTTCTAGTAAAAAATCGATCACCACCAGGCCCTATCGCGATTCACCAGTGCGAGCCTTCGGTCAGTGGATCACTCAACATAGCTGGAACTGTCTTCGTTCTAGTGATCAAGTCAGTGACATTGTTGATACCTTTAACCAGGATTTACTACATGCCTATAGACGTCCTTTCCTGTCACCAAATCTCTACTATCAGATCAGGACAAACCATGGATGTCTCACAAAATTAAACGTCTCATAAATCTTCGGGACAAAGCATACAGAAAGAAACACTTAAACCCAGTGATATGGTCATCATTACGGTACTCTGTTCAAAGGGAAATTAAAGAGGCTAAGGCTAAATATTATGCACAGTCTGTACGTGATCTTAAGACTAGCCAACCCGGTCAGTGGCATAAACATATTAAAAATGTGTGTAAGCTAAACTCAAATCGTGTAGTAATTCCTTGTGCTGAGACTGATCCTTTTGGTACTTCAATATCTATCAATACCCACTTTGCAGCAATTTGTTCTCAATTGCCCCCTTTGGACTTTGCATCTTTACCTACATACTTACCTTCCGAAGCACCTCCAATCATTTATTCTGGTCAGGTACTTAGAGCATTGCAGGAACTCAAAATATCAAAGTCTGGACATCCCAATGACTTACCTGTGAAGTTGGTTAAGGAATTTGCCACAGAGTTGGCTGAACCTTTAACTCATATTTTCAATACTTGCATTCATGATGGCATTTTTCCAGATAGTTGGAAAACAGCAGCAATCACGCCTATTCCAAAAGAAAAGACTGTAAACTCATTTGATCAATTGAGACCCATATCTCTAACACCAATCTTGCCGGAGTGTGGGAATCTTTTCTTGCTAAGTGGGTAGTTGATGATATTGCAGGGCACATTGATGAGAAACAGTTTGGTAATGTCAAGGGATCCTCCACTGTTCATTATTTAGTTGATCTTATGAAGTTTGTACTTGAGGGTCTTGATAAGCCTGAACACTATGCTTATTTGGCTACGATTGATTTTACGAAAGCTTTCGATTGGGTCAACCATAACATACTGGTGAAGAAGTTGATCAATCTTGGTGTACGGAAATCTATAGTACCTATCATTTGTAGTTTCCTCACAGGTCGAACGTAAAGTACGAAGATAGGAAGGTATACCTCACCTCTGTTGCGTACATCATGTGGCGTGCCACAAGGCACTAAACTAGGTCCAATTTTGTTCCTAATCCTTGTAAATGATGCCGCTAGTGAAGTTGAAAACAAATGGAAATATGTAGATGATCTAACTCTTGGAGAGGTTGTTATGCGAAATCAACTCCCTACTACAGAACTATCTTGATAATGTTTCACGATGGTGCCAACAAAATGATGTGCTTCCTAAGCCTGCCAAATGCAATTTGATGAACATATGCTTTCTTAGACAAATGAATCCCCGTACAGATTTTACATTGAATGATGTACACCTTAATACTGTTTCGCACCTGAAATTGCTGGGAATTACTATCCAAGATGATCTTAAGTGGAATCCGCATGTGGAAGACATAGTCTCAAAGGCCTCTCGGAAGTTATACACCCTGTGTATTCTTAGGAAATGTAAACCCCCCGTCCAAGATATGGTAACTGTATACTCTTGCTACATCAGACCTGTTCTCGAATATGCTTGCCCAGTGTGGCATACCTCACTAACAATTGCTCAGGCTGACAAAATTGAATTTGTGCAAAAGAGAGCACTCAGGATTATCTTGGGTAAGACTTACACCGGTTATGTCGAAGCTCTCAATATTTGTAAATTACCTACTCTCTGCTGCCGCCGAGATGCCCTCCTCCATGGTTTCGGCAAACAAATTCTCAATTCCATGAGACATAGAAACCTACTCCCACCAGCAAAGGCTAGTACCTCTGGTAGACGGCTGAGGGACATGTCGGGACTCTGTACCATTACATGTAAAACTGACAGATACCAAAAATCTACCATACCCTTTTTGGCTAGAAATCTAAAGATCTAATTATTCACAAATGTAAAAAATGTTTCTCTCTCTTGATTTTTATTCAAAGAGATGATTATCACTCATTTATGATTCTTGATATAGTTACATTTTACTTTACAATTTTGCAACAAAATCAAATTACACCATACATGCCCCTAAATGTTTACTAGAGGTGCTGGCCTGTGGTAATTTTTTTTTTTTTAAAATCAGCCTTTGTGTATGTATATGTAGTGTGGATGTGTGTGTGTGTGTGTGTGTGTGTGTGTGTGTGTGAATGTTGTTTGTTGTGAGGGTGAGTGTGTGCATGGATGAGGGTGCATGTTGTGTTCTGCTAGGGTTGTGTGTGAACGTGTTTTGCGTGTGTGTTTACATGTATGTATATAATTTGTAATGTCTTTTATGTAATCCTGTTATTTATTTTGTATGTTGACTGTCGTCATATATTTAGCTATTTATGTTAAGTATGTAAACTGATCCTATCAGCTTTGCTGCTGATCAGTATTTTCATGTACCAATAAATAAAATAAATAAATAAATAAGAAAATTGAACGCGCATGCGTGATTTCACGGAAAGGAAATGAGAGCGCCCATAAATTAAATTGATTGATCTGATTCTGAATCTAAAAGCCTGAACATTTTTGTGGGGTTGTGTTGTGTGAAATTGAATGCACGTTCATGAATTGGAATGAAAATGTATGAAACTGACCGGTAAAACCTGTAATAATTATAAAGGATCAACACATTATAAAGATCTTGCGATTTAAAACCGAAGGAAATGAGCGATTCTAAAAGAAGTGGATTACGAAAGAGTGCAAGGTGCACTTATTATAAAAAGGATTATACGATAAAGCGATAATATCAAAACAAAAAACCTCTCCAAAAGTTTGTCAAGGCATATTCTTCGCATTTGTTCAGTAAAATTAGTAAGGTGCCATTATTCTCTTTCCTGTTGTCTACGGGAACCAGATCATGATCCCTGTTTAAAGAATTGCGAGCTTGAGAATTCAATAGTCAACAGGTTACAGTGATAGGCCTACCATTAAAACTTTGCAATCATGAAATAGGCAGTATATGTACTTCAGAAAAGGGACAGATCAAAGTGAAAAGCTGCACAAATTACTTGTAAGCAGAGCACTGTTCTTTCTTTGACATAAGGAGCATGTGAGTTTGGTTAATTCTGAATAACCTAAAATGAAATGAAATTTCAGGTAAGATTCGTTACTGTTTGGTAATAAACTTTCCGTAGCATCATGGCTTAGTTTAATTTAATTTTGAAAAAGATCCTGGCAATATCGAAGTTGGAGTCCTCAAAAATGGAAAAAAAATTGCAATGCGGTTTGGGCTAAGTCCGGGTATTATATGCTATGGGAAACTGGTGATGCCAAAAACAGAACATTGACCAGGTGTCTCCCAAAAATCTACTGAGCAAGAAGAAAGCTTCATTACTCTCTCGCCGCCTTGAAATCGCAGCAGTTCGGCTCGACTTTTATAGGCATCATCTGCCAGACGATACAAGACCATTTTGCAATATTTCACTTTTGACTTTGCCCCTGATTATTCCACTACTAAAAAAAAAAACATTGATCAGTTGATATTAGTATTGATATTGACTTATTTATCTAAACACGGTAAAAGCCCCGTTCAGCTACCTGGCTGATTTACAATGGGGCCGTGTGTGCCTAAAAAGCAATAAAAATAGAATATAAATATGAAATAATATCAAACAGCAATTACATACACAAAATAGGAGAAAATAAAACATCTATGAATTAGGATAAGGCTCAGAACAATATTACAAAACATAAAAATGCAGAAGTTCTGCACGATTGGGTGCAAAAACTAAAATATAACAACTCAGTTTAATCATACATGAAGTGAAATCTGAAATATGAAATATGATATGATATGGTAATATAAAATGGGGTATACTTTTAAGATGGAATAAAGATTCTTGTAAGATTTATTTTTTACAGTACTTACGGCACGTATATTATATTACCATCAATACCCATTTACATTTAATAATGCAATAGCAGTATTTCTAGTTTCTCTTATGAATTCATTTCACGGACTCAAGATACTGAAATACTGACAGGGCAAATGAGTGATCAGGCAAAGTATAGGCATTGTGCGCCGAAGATTATGGGCTCTTCTTTCACTAAATTAAAAAGGAGTATAAAAACTGCCGTTTTGGGGGTAGCAGAATTGTTTGCAACGTACTCCGGCATCAAATAGTTTATATGCTTTATGGAAGGCAAAGTTTCACCCGCCTCTTGACTCAGATTTGCCGATCTCTATCACATCATGCCTGGGCTAATTTACTCCTCAGATATGGGTACCGTCCTGAATATTCTCATTACATGGAAGAAGAGAACAAAAATAGTGAAGAAGAGACCGACCGCAGCAAAGAAGAGGAAGAGGGTGCTAATGAGGCAGATGAAGAGAGTAATGCAAGCCATGAAGGAGACGAGGTTGAAGATGATCCTGAAGAACATGAAGAGATAAATCCTGAACAGAGTGAAGAGAAGAGTGATGACGTCAGAGATGATGAAGAAAGCAAGACAAGCCATGAAGGAGACGAGGTTGAAGATGATCCTGAAGAGCATGAAGAGATAAATCTTGAACAGAGTGAAGAGAAGAGTGATGACGTCAGAGAGGATGAAGAGAGCACTGAAGATATAAAGGGTAAGATATATTGAAGTACTTGCAAAAGTGGATGATTTTTAAAGATATAAGTGGCATTTGACAACGTTTTCTGAAAGGTCCTGTGATACTTGGTAACTACCATGAGTACTAAAAAATGTTTTCTCAAACACCGAGCTGTATGGTCATCCGTTACTTGTTTTCTGAATATCTTGTTAATCCCTTTGTTTACCCCACCCCTTCCTAAAAAAGGATAATAATAAATAAATGAATAAAATCACACAAATAATAATAATAAAATAAAAACAGTGTGCCTGATAGGAAGGTATATGTAATGCATTTCCACCGTAGGAACGTTGCTGCTGAAATTACAATCAACACATACGAAGTCTAGGGTCTCCTTGAGTTGAATAAATTGCTTTGACGTATAATTATGACGCTTTAACTTTCAAGCACATCAGTCGAGATCGAGATTCAGCAAGGCTTCATGCATTGCTCGATTTAGCGTACACTAGTTTCATTTTATGTCGTTTTAAAATCAGTTAAGTATATGTTTTATTCAACATGTTCAAGTGAACTATCACACTTTATGGTGTTTTGTGATATTCCCTCTAGACGGCAACCATGTAGACATGGTAGAAGGTCTATTTGATCACCAAGGTGGAGAGCTCGCCCTTGAGACCTATGGCTGTATCCTACGTATCCCCCCTGGAGCCTTAGAGGAAGAATCGCCAACCAAGATAACCCTAGAGGTCCTTACAGAGCTACCAGATGACCTCGAGCTGGAAGAAGATGAGATGGTTGTTAGTCCTGGTTTCAAGTGTTTGCCATCAGGCTTACATTTCAAGAAACCTGTAAAGCTGATAATGCCACACTGTGCCGTCCTCAGCGATCCTGGAAAAGTGAAGACAGTACTTCATTCATGGAGTCATCAAACAGGTTATTTTGTTATATATAAAGTATATCTAAAAAAGAAAAAAACACACTTTGGTACAGATTTATCAACTCACTATATTTGGTACTATCTCTAGCTTGTATTTCGATACTATTTAAATGAAGGCTGGCTGAGGTTTCTTTTGATGCCTAGAGCTGTAGAGGGAGCCATTCGTCTAATGGCGCAGGGAAGATGATTAGGTACTGTTTCTTCCCTGTTTGCTCCCTCTGGCATTTTCATCCTCATTTCCAAAAACAATTTTTGCAAGTGGCATTAACATGGAAATCGATTCTCAAGTTACCTCTACAATGTAATCTTGAATTATGCCTACGTAGATTCGTCAAAGATCACTTATATATTTTTTGTTTATAGTGATTCTCTTATTCTATAACGTAATTATGATTTCCTTTTGCAGGCAAAGTAGAACACATCTTACAGACAGCACAAACATGTCGAGTGCATCACAATCACTTTGAGCTGACGTTGGAGCACTTTTGCCGAAGATACCTGACCATGTTTTGGGACTGGCTTTTTGTGAGAGGGAAATTGATGTGCTATATGCCATATCTCCCGATTAAGATGCCTGTGGACAGAAGACCTCATGTGCAGCTACGGCTTGAAAATAAACCGAAACATGCAATCGTAAGCGATCCTCAGAGTCTCTTGTTAAACAACACTAAAAAGGGCATGTTTATATTTCCGCTATAAAAATGCTTTAAGACGCATTTTTTTGTTCATTATACACAGGTTCGTCACTAATCAGCACTTTCCACTCATTTATTTTACTAGAATCCGCCACAGTTACTCTGTTAAAAATTTATTCATTTGTTTGCTGTTTGTTGTATTTTTCGTTTATTTTACTGCGGCATGTCTGAGGAGGCTTTTAGTGTATTGTAATCAGATAAAACATAACTTTGCGATGAAATCCATGTTGGGTTAGTCACATTAAAATGTTACTAGTGCAATGATAATATATAATAAAGATTACAATAATGACGTTAACCCTGATGATGATCATCACCATCAAAATAGTAATAATGCATATTTGTCAATGCTTTATAGACTTACACCAGAGGACCACTCTATCAACCTGCATTGGATAAAGCTGAGGTGATTATGATTGAGCAGAAAGACCTTACTGTGAATTGTGAACATGACGACAAAACCCAGACTAAGGTGAGACGGACAAATAGTCACATGAATTGGTGGATCTTTCGATTAATTTATTATTCAGATAATAGAATAAATTACGTCAGTCGTCAAGATACTGTTGTGGACGCCAATGTAACACATTCAGCACAAAGTAATTTTAAACAATGTTATGCAAGTTTTTTTCTGGCGAGATTAGTATTGTTCAGCCTGTGAGATTCTAATTTCTGCAACCCTGGGATGAAAATTATTAGACCAGGCGAGCTCGAAATAGCTCGACACTGGCGTAAATCCACTCTGAGGAGTGGGGAGATGATTGACTTTTTTGACGATATTTTTTCTGTCGATCTCACACTTAAGTATAAGCACACACCCTCATTGACCCCCACAGACCCCCCTACACACATTTTAATATTTATTTTGCGAGCGAGCGAAGCGAGCGAGCCAAAAATAACCACTTTTTTTATTTTCAATCGCATTTTCAAATAGAAATTCTAAAATATGATGGTTGTTTATGACAGATATTCAAAGATTTTACTAACGGATTAATTAAAATATATTTTCTTTCTTAAAAAGTGGGGGGGGGGGGGATATTTGTACACACCATCCCCCCCTCTCCAAAAAGTGGGGGGGGGGGGATATATCCCCCCCCCCCCATCCCCCCCGGGATTTACGCCAGTGCAGCTCGAATTCGAAAAAAGCCGCCGGATGTGACGTTGTGAAATCGTTCGGAATGAACAGTAATTCTGTCATTTTTTCTTTTCTTTTCTTTTCTTTCTTTCCTTTTTTTTTTTTTTTTTTTTTTTTGGTCTACGTCCCCATCTATCGTGTAGACAATTGAGAGAAGTCGCCTCTTCAATACGCCATGGTGCACGGCGTTCTTCAAATTAGATCTACAAGATAAGGACGAAAATACTAGCCATGCTAGTGTTACATTAAAGTTGACTCAGACCATTACTCAAGAAGTCATGTTTGACACTGGATGCATTGGTAAATAATAAGTTCATTACTTCTTCCAAACAAAACGTCAATTTCTGTTGCCTACGTTCATTTTAAATTTCTATTCTTGCAACGGCTTACTTCGAACCATCGGGTCTTCGCGTCGGGCCGTGTAATCGCGTAACCCGACCTTTCGTGAAAACGGCCCCCTGATTTACGAAAGGTCGGGTAAATCGTGTGGTAAAAATTTGATTTTTAGCAATTGTGGTCATTGACATAAGACTAATCTTTTACGCGAATATTCGGGAGAAAACTACCTTCAAATAACGAAGTATCGGGTAAAAAAATAAATTTTGATATTAACCCATTTATGATATGCAAGTACTTCAGTTTCATTATAATTAGGTTCCAATCTGTCGAATTTTTACGTATTAACAGACTTCCATGGAAATGCCAAATATATATCTTTTCTTTACAATCACTGATCATGGCGGCGGGGGGTGGCTAACTACGTGAGATGATAAAATTTGGGTGAATGAGTGGGAAGACCTATACCCAGGGGCGTAGACAGCGGGGGGGGGGGGGGGGGGGGGGGGGGATGAGGGGTATGCACCCCCCCCCCCACCTCACAAGGTGGGGGGATGACATGTACAATCATCCCCCCCCCAGGTTTTAGGGAAGGATGTTTGCTTACAATTAAACTGAATTAACATGTTTAGAAATGATAGGAACAGCAATAACAAGAAGAATAACAATTATTATAACAACAACAACAACAACAATAATAATAATAATAATAATAATAATAATAATAATAATAATAATTAGTAATGCACTATCATTATGCTTATGATAATAATGATAGTTATCATCATCATCATCGTTAATGTGACTGAAATGACGATTACTATCATAACTATATCGATCATTGGGGGTGTGTGGGTCCATGGCTGTACGCAACGGGTGGGGGGGGGACAGGGGGGGGACAGTTTGAAAACTTACATTTTTTACTGAAAATTTTCACAAAATTCAACAAAAGTGTTCACCAAATCCTTCGATTTCATTTTCAAAAGTGCAAAAGCGCCCCCGTGACAAACTGGGTCACTTCGGTCCCTCACTTTCGAGTTTCTTCGAAATTTTTTACGCATCTTGCCCCCCAGGAAAAAATTCTGCATAGAGCCCTGTGTGTTTGTGCGTGTGCATGTTATCTGTATACGAAATTGATCCTCGATTGGTCGTGAACGGCAAATTACCCCCCCCCCCCAGGTGTAAGAACCTGTCTACGCCACTGCCTATACCAAAGAATTTTTAAAATCAATATCCATAAAGGTATATGGCTTGTAGATGTACGACCTTGATCTTCAAAAGATAATGCACTTTGAAAATCTGATAAATTTAATCAACACAAAACACGTATACATTGCAATTATCTCCTCCACAAACTCTCCACTGCTCCATCCTTTCCCATTCTCTGCCCCCCCCCCCCCCTCTCTATCTCTCTCTCGGACACCCTCGAATTTTCATCAAATAATTCTCGCCCGAATTGATTTTTCATCTCTTTCTTCCTGTATCTATCTCTGTCTCTCTTTCCAACCCTTTCCATCTCTTTTGAACACACCCTCTTGTTTGCTTCATTTTTCACCTACCCCCATATTCATTTCATAAGAGGGGGCTTCAGTATTTTCTTATTTGTGCATGTATACATGTATTACAATTATCACATTCTTTTAAAAATTGCTGGGGATTACACAATCAATATCAAAGTACACTTGTAGTAAAAAAAAAGGGGATTTGCTATGTAATGATTATTTTTCTGCATGGTGATTACAGTAATGTACATGTTAAAATAGGTTCATTCCGATAAAAAAGGAAACTACATCAGCCTTCATTCATCACTTAAAAGTATAATATATTTTTTTTTATATTACTCATAACAATGTTTAAAAATCATATACTCTGTTCACAACTTACAACAAAATAGAATAGACTATAGAGTTTTACATCACTACCATTCAAATGTTAGTAATTCAAATTGCCAACCTGTAGCAAGGCCCAATGGAATCCTTTTCTACTTTAAATAATACTTGTAAATAAATCATTAACAGAGCTCATAGTCAGATGTTGTGTACAACTCAGGAAGAATGAGCTATTCCACATCCCTTTAGAAGAAATTAATAAAATTAATTAAAATGCAACTGAAAACAGTAATTTTGAGACTTACATACTCATCATTCAATTCAAATTACTAGTACACTGTACTGAATTTATGAATTTTCAAATCCTCAAATGAAACAATAATCTGCTGTAAGAGTTTCAAACAATTCGCACACACCTATGGGGAGGGGTTTAGGTAAAAAAAAATATTGCAATTATTTGTTTTATAACTTTGTTTAATGACATTGTAAAAAATGTTGTATGTCAATAATAATCCAAAATTGTTGATTGCATATCAAGAAATTTGAATTGAATTGAATTGAATTGTGGGTTGGGCTACTGCTCCCGTCCCCCCCCCCCCCCCCCCCCCCCCCCCCCCCCCCCCCCCCCCCCCCCCCCCGCTGCGTACAGGGCCATGACTCCTCACTCACTGAGAGACAGGGGCCTGTTTCTGGAAATCAACGCCAAGTTAGTCATATCTTTGTCCACCAACTACGGAGATGACTCTAATCTTGCTAAACCGTTTCACGAAGAGCATGCTAGCTAAATATCTCGTGAATCGATGAGGAAATGTGACAACACATAGCCTTGATCAAAATGACACATACATTTTGTAAAGAAAAAGTTATCAGAATTGCAATTATTTGAGTGATCTGATGAGGGCAAAGCTTAGAAATAGTAGTAGGGGGTTATAGATGCAAGATATTTTCAAAGAAGGCAGATTACACCAAAGAAAAACATATAAGATTCTATTTTTAGTAATTAAGTTCAGTGTCGTTTTGAACGAAAGATGGGTACCCCCGGGACACTAGATTTGCAAAATACACCCTTACGTTCATGATCGGAAAAAGGAGGCAAATTAAATATTTATCCAGCGTCACGTCTTGACCAAAATGTTGATATGCATAATTCTGGCAAATTACAAGCTAAAATATGGGTCTTAAAAAGTATTTTGTTTAAAAATCTACGATATAAATTATCTTTGAATGAATATGGGTCTGAAATCTACAGACTATCCCTTTGACTATGCCTTGCCTGACATGGCAGAATTGCGTTCTTTTGAGAGATATACAATCACGGGAGAAACCCCTAGGAAACCTTTTTTTGCAGATCGTTTCATATGAAACATGAAATATAATATTTATACATGAGCAAGGATAAATTACTGATTGCCGGAACCCTTAAAAAAGGTAGATTTGGATTATTTTTTACATCTATGTAGCTTCCATTTTGGCCAGCCATAATCTACCAAATTAGTGGCATGTGATGGCACTGCACATCAACGAAAAAAGATATGACAGGGTCAGAGGCGTCATAAGTTCTTAGTCGGGATGTTGGCATTGATCTTGGTAAACACGGCTTCGTGAAACACGTAGCAGACAACTAGCCCACTAGCGGCGATCTTAGCTGAGAAGTTGACTTATGACGGTTTCGTGAAACGGGCCCCAGATCTACAAAGCAGGGGTCCAGTGCAATGAAGAGTAGAAGCTGAATTCTTTCTGTTAAAAAAACAAGATGAGATTGAAAGTTAACTTGAATTAGGATAAATGCAAAGTACATGTACAAATTATGGACAGTAGGAGCACTAAATATTTACCTTTGCAGACCAAGGTTTATAAATCATTTTAGTTTATTTCACAGAACTCAAAATACAATTGAAATTAACACAACAGAAATTTAGAACAATACACACATTGAACAATAAATATTGCAACTTGAAATTTAATAATAAAAAAAAAACTTGCAAATGAAATGAGAGGAAATCAGAAAACAAAATATAGTTTCTGCTTGTATAGCAAAAATGAACAAGTAAAGCTGAACAATTATTTAGCTTTAACTAAGCAATACATTTCTTAATGAAGTGTAAGCAAGAAATGTTGGTGAGATATTTTGATCCTGGTGCCCATGAAACTCAAGGAAGAAAAATATTCATCATGCCAGACTGATGAAATTTTCAAAGGAGACAATAATAATAACAATAAAATGTTACAAATGAATTCAAGAATGGGTGTATTTGCAACCAAGGCCAATGGCCTTGTAAATGATGCTAAACCCTAGCTGAATATTGACATACCTGCACATGTAGCAACCTTATTAAATTCATGCAGAATTCACTTACCTTCCATAACTGGAGTGGTAGACTAACTCATTTCTTGCAGAAACTTTCTTTAGTCTCAGTCAACAAGCAATCATCACCTACATCTCCAACATGATGTGGATGCAGACATAAATGCAGCATTAAGTTTCAACCTAGGCATGTTCAATCTGATGAACAAAGTCAAAACAAATAAATGAATGGGATGCTCTGATCTACCTCTCAAAAAAGAAAAATAATTTTTCATCGTACACTGTTGGAGTCTATAGATATATCAACGATCCGTGAAGAAGTAGAAGCAAGATTAAATCAGTGGTGTAACAACCAGGGGCATGGGAGGGAGGGAAAGAGTGCCCCCTGAAGGATTTCAGCGGGAAAATGCACCAAACCACCCCCCCCCCCAAAAAAAAAAAAATGAAAGAAAGGGAAAGGAAGGGAGAAAGGGAAAGAAAGAAGAAGAATATCGAAAAAAGAGGAAAGGGGGGGGGGGCAGAGCCAAAAATTTCCTGGTAAGTAAATTTAGAATCAGTGGCATAGCTAGGATTTCACTTAAGAGGGCAGTAGTCTCTCCCTCCCTGCACCCTCCCCCCTACGGAGTGCGCTTTGCGCGCTCAGTGTTTTGAATGCTTTGTGTACTACCGCCCCCTCAAATGAAATCCTAACTATGCCACTGATTTTTGCCTGAGTTACTAGAAATTTTGGGCCCCCCCCCCCCCCGATAACAGGAACCAGGGCTGCGTCTCACGAAACCGTCATAAGTCTAACTTCTTGGACAACCCATTGAAACGCGTGTTGTAGAATTAACACGCGTTTCTATGGGATGTCCATAAAGTAAGACTTATGTTATGACGGTGCTGTGAAACGCAGCCCTGTTACACCGCTGGATTAATATGGTTCCTTATGCTGTCTTTGAAATCTGAGCTTAAACTGTACACACAGTCATAGACCCCCGCCTCGCCCTCCCCGTTGCTTTACACAGCTATACATCATGCAACAATTTAGAATAACCGATTCGTCAACTCGCTAACACACTATGCATAAAGGTGGGATAAAATAAACGTTGAATCTCACTGTCAACCGTTTTTGCATTGCATTTACAGTCATAGGCAATCCGCCCGAAAGTCTGGGCAAGATGTTGCGTCGTGACAGGGTGCTCAGCGCAATGCAGCGGTAACATGAGCTGCCGACGATGAAAAGTTCGTGAGTTTATAGCACATTATAGCACATAATTTCATGACATACAGCTCAGGAGAGTTCTTTGAAAATATAAAGAAATTAACGCAGATTTGGCACAATGTAGAAATCATTATGAATAGATTCTATTTTTTGACAAATTAGCGAAATGTAAACTGTACTCACCTCTGGACTTTCCAAGGCAAAGGCTGACTTTGTGCGAGTCAAATTCTAGGTTTTATTCAAGCCGTTTTTCGTCAAATTATTTGTTGTAGAAATGTGCGTTAAGGACGCGACTCTTCGTATATTTGTTAGCCAATTTCTACGAAGTGTCGGGTTAATGGACCCGACTTTTCGTAGATTTAACTGGTATATTTCTCAAATGATGAACCCGACCTTTCGTAAATAAAGGTGTTTTTTTCACGAAAGGTCGCGTTACGCGATCACACGGCCCGACGCGAAGACCCGATGGTTCGAAGTAAGCCTCTTGCAACAAGTCTTTCATCACTTATAAAAATTGTAATTGTTATCTTGAACAATAACTGTTGGAATCCGTTGGCCCCTTCTAGTGGAATGAACGAAATCAGGAATCAACAGGTTTGGAGGTTTTTTTTTTTTTTTTTTTTTTTTTTTAACAGTGAGCATGATCTGATGAAATGTATAAAGGGGCATCAATATTTGGCTTTTTGCTTTTTATTTTATGTGTTTGTTTTTATTTGTTGGGGGCCTGCCCGAATCTGTTAAATAGGATACTGCCAGCACTGCTGAATTCATGGTACCAGATCAAACCTAACCCTTCCTGAAATTATTGAGAACTAATTGGAAACGGCAAACGAAAAGAAAAAAAAAAACAATAGCAAACGGCATATATGCATTTAGATTATTTTTAATAAAGGAATTACAACATAGATAAATTTGTATGCATGTGTAAAAATAAAAATGCATCACCGGTACCAGGGTTTTGAGATTTATTCAAGACTACAATCCTCTAAACAAAAATAAGTACTATGCAATTCCTAGGAGAGCAGTAATATGTTAATCATACGCCTAAACGCAGTAGTCAGTTAATATAATGTTCACATCACTGATGCTTAACTTTCAAAACTTCCTAGTCTATTACGTCGCCCGAAAATAATTATTAGTTTTGTTATTTGCGAAGTACGACAAACAAGTAATTTTCAAACATACTAAAAGGTTTGGTGGCCACCAACAAATATCAAGGGGGGGGGGGGGGATTAACAACTTCCATTTGGTTGAATGTAGAGCTGATATGAAAGTCAATGTCGAATGAGGCCAAGTGAGTCGACACGACGTACCTCCCTGCAGATTTTAGGGTAACATAGATACACCAATTCTCCATTGTTGCGTCTCGAGAATTTTTCCAACATCATTCAACAGAGAAATACTCCAATGTTTCATAAATCATACGTCTATTTTGTCTTCGTTTTCTTTAATGATCCTCATTAACATGGATTTATTAAAACATGATTAAACATTATCTGAGGCATAATACTTGCACCCAGCAGGCTGTAGGGCAACACCGATGATGACATTATTTTTCCGTTGTTCCGTCTCGAGAATTTTTCCTACGTCGCTCACCACAAAAGACTATTGAAAACAATATCAAATACCATACTTGCTTCATACAACATTGTCTCATAAATCATATGTATATTTTGTCTTTGTTTCCTCCTCATTAACATAGATTTTGATAGTTACAGAGCCGGACTGTCCAGATCATGCAACCCAGAAAATATCTGACGACTCCTCATGAAAAGCGCCCCCCCCCCAAAAAAAGATAATAATTATAATAAAAACAGAATGAAATAAGATAAGATCAATAATTAATTAATTAAAAATAAAATTTTTAAAAGATGAAAATAAAAAATAAAATTTCCGAATATAAAATTCTTAAAAATACAAAAACTCGCACGTAGGTGGCGTCAATATTCGGAACACGAGCACTGAGCATGGTAATTACTAAAACGCTGTTCTTCCTTGGGGTCCAGTACATGAACGGGGAAAAAAATGACTGTATATATAAACAGAAACAGCAATTTCTGTCCTAATAAGGAAACAAACTCAAATACCCAAAAGAAATATTACTGAATACAGTTCACATGTTTAGCATGGTTAACGTTGAAAAAAAAAATGTATACTGTAATTTATCATTCAGTATGTTTACCATACGTAATTTTACATTGATCACTCTCAGGAATCCGCATACCACTATAACTGTTGGATTTTCACTTCAATCCTCGCGAAGAAGCTCCATGTACGTTAGCAGGCTGTCTCTAACTCAAGCGATTATTTGTCTTAACTTGGTGATATTTTTTAAAAGAAGAAATCATTTCATATATAACATATTAGATTCAAACTGAACTGAGTGCTCCCAACGTAACGAAAGCAATATAATGTCATGGCGAGTCCCCGCCGCTTTCTTCAGTAGGTCTATTTACTAACATATCAAAATTTTACGCATACTTCTTAACCAAAAAGTTGTTCTTGACAACCAGCAA
>CM057160.1:14955126-14971135 GCA_029962745.1 Echinometra lucunter | reverse complement strand
CACACCTAACTTTAGGTGTTATTCCTTAACACTTCTGAAACTTCTTCGCTTTGCGCAGAGGGGGAACCGTGTGTGAATTATTTTCTAGTGAGAACCTTGGTAACCACATCAATTTACACAGCGCACCATACTAATGCTCACCAGCCACCATACTAGTGCCCCTGACACTTTCATTTACTAGTTTACATAAACGTGTTAAAGTATATTCATGGTAGTAAAAAAGATGAAATAAAAATTTTACCCATTTTTTAGAGGCCTCACCAAAACAAACAAATTTGACAAATTACAGGTTAAAACATTAGATCCTATTTTGAATTATTCCATTTAAAATCTAAGATATTATTTATTTTCAAATGAATATGGGTCTGAAAACTACAGACTACACCTTGAATATGCCTGGCCTGCCTTGGAAGAATTATGTTCTTTTGTGAGATGTTATAATCATGGAAGAAAACCAGAAAACTGTTTTCCCAGATATGTTGATATAAAAATATTGATATTCATACAAAAACAACAATAAATGACTGATTTCAGTAACCTGTACTCTACAGTGTAGACACTAGAAAAGACGAATCTGTTTTATTTAGGTAACCATTGTAATCTCTGTATTTTCATTTCCAAAACAAAAAATACCTTGTTTGATGTCACGTTAATCAGAGTAACTGCCATATTTTTAAATGAAATTTGTACGGTTATACCTTTTTCTACATTTGAATGAAGAGTACATGTGTAGGGGAAATGTATTATGTTGGTAATGTTGCTTTTTTTTTGTTGTTGTCATTTTTGTTTGATTTATGTATTGATTGCTTTTTATAATCAATAAAACATTAAAAAAAAAAAAGATCGATCTGAATTACTTTTAGATCTACATGTAATTCTGTGTAGACCTATAGCGTCCCATTTTGCAAGCCATAATCTACCAAAGTTGTCTTTAATCTTGGTAAAGTAAAGACAGCTTTGTCAAGTTTGTGAAACACTTTATGGACAACAAGGCAACTAGCACCAATTTAGTAATTGGTGGTTTCGAGAAATTTGCCCAAGCTCATCATAGAGTTACACAAAGAGAGGTAATCCTGGGTTTTAGGGGTATAAATTATTTGCACTTATATTTAATCGCTAACTTCAGCACACCACATACAACACTGACTGTCATGTGGATTATGGTTAGGATAGGGTTAGGATTAGGATTAAGTATAGAGTACCGAAGTGTGACGTCATCAAATTTTGTTTATTTGCATTTGAGTATTTTCATGACTATATTACGGCAGAGCATGATGAAAAACCGCCACACACCAAATTTGACGTGAATCAGTTTACAGTGGCCCAAGGTATGGCCACATGAATGCCTAATTATCCCCACTGAAATCAGTGTAAACTGGCCTGATTCATAACTGTTTAGAACCAGGCCAATTTACATTGATTTCAATGGGGCTAAGTAGATATTCATGTGACCTCATATCGGGTCTCCATGAGCCGATTCCCATAAAATTTGGGCTGTGGATGTTTTTCTGGCATCATGCTCCATCGAGACTTTGGTATCCGAAATTCTGAAATTCCAAAAAAGTTTTTTGTGACGAACATGTATCGCCTCGGTGCTCCATAGGGTTGGGCCCCGGGGGATATGTCTCATTGAAGCCTGTACATCATCCGTGTAAACAAAAACAACAAAAAAAAGGGGGTCGTTTTTCAGCACCAGGCAGGGAACCCGGGGATCCAGTTCAGGGTATCAAAATCAGGAAAATCCGGGAAAATGTTAACTTAATTAGGAGATAATGATTCAATCCTTGCACAAAATCCCTGTTAAGGGTAAAAAAAATCATTATTTTCGTCCTACTTTAATTCCCGTTTAGGGTGCTTTTCAGGAACTGATTTACGCGGATGATGTGCAGGCCTCAATGAGACATATCCCCCCGGGAGTTGGGGTTGGTCAGGATAGGGGTCAGCTCAGCTGGGTTGTCAGGTAGAGGTGTGCTGAAGTTAGCGATCGAATGTAAGTGCAAATAATTTATACCCCTAAAACCCAGGATCACCCAAAGGGAATGACAGTGAAAATTAAAAAATCCAAATAAAAAGGGAGCAAACAAACAGCAGCAGCATCATACATCATAGTTTATCATGATTATGGGGATGATTTGTGAATATCTTTCCAACACAGATAACAACATATATTCTAATAAGAGAAAAAGAGAAATCAGCTCAAAACAGAAGCACCGACTCAGTTGTCGGATCATACGTGTAATTTACATCAAAAGCAAATCAAGAGTCGTGAGAGTAGGCTAGTCCATACAGCAGGTGTACAGGAATGGGAGTGCAACGCACCCATGGGCAGGAGCTGCCCGCTGGGCTGCCCTGGCATGGCTGACGGATTCGAAGGGTGCCGGATCCTGCTGGAGCTGCATGCTGCAGCTGCTCGGCCCGACTTATGCCTGCAGTAACTGCAGTAAAAATATACGTACGCAACGTGTCAAGTATCTCTGATTCCACCCTAAAATCATAAAGAACCGTTCTGATATCCATGGTGGTGAAGTTGACGACAGAAATGCAAGAAGTGAAGCAATAACAGAATCCAAAATTCAATTTGGCCTCTCTGTCTCGTTGATTTCACGTGCGTAGAGATGTACGGCGTTCGCAAAAAACAAACAATAAAAATAAACAGAGGTACGGTTGTAGTCGTTGGTTTGTGAATGTCATTGTTGCACTACCATAAGCAACGCACAGGGGTTTCATTTCGTGTAATATATACAACTAGAATTCAATGACAACTGACTGAATAAATAGACTTCAATAACAAAATGAATATATTCAACTGCCTCTCCCTTTCCCTTTTCCTTTTATTTTTCTTTTTCGAAAAACAAAAAGAAAGAGGATAATATTATGATGATATAGCATCATGCCAAGTTACCCAATCCTGACATTTCTAAGACGACTTCGTCCAGACAACCAGTTCCTGACAAACCTGCTGGTGAAAATGAAAGAGGAAATGAGCTTATAAATACAAGTGCATGTGAGGCAGATACCGGTAGATAAACCACAAATGAATGAATGAATGAATGAATGAATGAATGAATGAATGAATGAATGAATGAATGAATAAAAGAATGAATGAAAGAATGAATGAGTATACAGTATAAATAAATAAATAAATCAATGAATAAGTAAAAACTTAATGAACAAATAAATGAATAAACAAATCAACGAATGAATGGATAAATAAAAGCAATTAAACAAAATTGAATACTAAATGAATTGATAAATAATAATAAAAAACCCTGATCATGCAAGGTAGCCTCTTCAACTAACTAGGTAAGTAACTAACTAGGTAAGTAACCAAGTAACAAAATCAATTGATAAATATATCAATGGATAAAAAGAAATTAAAAATGAATGACATTAATAAACAAAGATTGATGAAACCATGCATATGTACATGCATGAATTAATTGCATCGATGCTCAATGAAAAAATGATTTCAAGGAAAGCAAATGATTGAAGTGATTCATGCGAAGTTTCCTTTTCTTTTCATTTTCATTCCAGACAGCAGACAGCTGATAAGACTGGAATGCCCTTAGTTGTGGCAGCTATTAGATGTGATACCACCACAGTTATTAGTGGCATGAATGCATGGGTTTCAATCTATTCTGCCGTGGGGGGGGGGGGGGGTGCTCGTTTTTCCGCCGGAGGTTCATAATTATTCCAAAACACAAATTTCCCTAACGATCGGATGATTCATAATAATTCTCTGTAACGAGAGGCAAATAGCTATAGCCAGTTCGTATACAATCTGAGCATGAGCAGATAAAGGTCATTTGTACAAAAATCTAAAACCCACAGACACAAATACTTGATATGTGCCGGAGATATGTGCCAATAATCATTGAGCACCCATGGTACATTCCATGAAACCCAGATGGAAGCATTCTTTCCAAAAGGTACAATAAAAACTATTCATGAGGCACCTCACACTATGAACATGACGGACAAAGAAAGCGGACAAAATAAACAACCCCTCATTCTACCCTTCACAATGGTTCTGGTAGTCAAAAGAACATCCCTTCACTGCTATTGTCTAAAATATGTGGAACAGGTGTCACATGCATATTCACCTGGAACTACATGATTAAACATAATAGCTGTGAAGGGATGTTCTTTTGACTACCAGAACCATTGTAAAGGGTAGAATGAAAGGTTGTTTATTTTGTCCGCTTTCTTTGTCTGCCATGTTCATAGTGTCAGTCACTTTGTGAGTGATTATCACTATGAACATGACGGACAAAGAAAGCGGACAAAATAAACAACCCCTCATTCTACCCTTCACAATGGTTCTGTTAGTCAAAATGAACATCCCTTCACTGCTATTGTCTAAAATATGTGGAACAGGTGTCACATGCATATTCACCTGGAACTACATGATTAAACATAATTGCTGTGAAGGGATGTTCTTTGGACTACCAGAACCACTGTGAAGGGTAGAATGAGAGGTTGTTTATTTTGCCCGCTTTCTTTGTCCGCCATGTTCATAGTGTATTCTAAGTGTACAAAAAGGACCTATCCATGTTTACAATATATCTGTGGATATTTGGGGTCATTTGTGACATGAGCTAACTCGAACTGGTCTAATTATCACCACAAGCACCTGCAACAGCAGGCGGCACCGTGAACACAGCCCTCCCAGTCCAGGACAGCGTTTTGCGGGGAGAGTACTCATGCATAGTTCCTGGGCCCTGTACATGTCTTACTCGTAGACAGGAAAATTCATCTGTTGAAGTTAATGTTTGAGGGACTCCTGGGGAGCGTTTCATCAAATATCTGTCAGTGATTTTTTCTTGCCGACAACTGTTATAAGCTACTAAAATCCTTGCATCTGATTGGCTGAGAGAAAATTTGTCAGTAAAAATCACTGAAAAAACACTTGATAAAACGTCCCCCCCCCCCCATCATGTAGGAGAGGGTTTTGAACTCAGACGTAGGGGTGACGGGGTGTGACAACTCCCTCCACTAAAAATTGCCGTCGGCAAATGCGCCATCTCTGTCGGCAAAAGAAGGAAGGAAAGGGAAATGGAAAGGGGAAGAATGGAAAAGAGAAAAGAAAGAGAAAGGAGAGGAAAGAAGAAAAGAGAGAAAAAAGAGAAGGAAAGAGAAAAGAAAGGAAAGAAAAAGAAGAAAAAGGGAAAAAAAATATTCCTATAATTTTTAGATGACCATTATTAAGCCACTCGCCACTTCATTTCGTCATATTCATTTTCCGACAGTGGGGTGTCTTTTTTTATTTTGTTTTTTCTATCTCGAATTAATTATTTCAAAATCTAGAAATCCAACGGTTGATATTCGGGCAAGAGATCACCCCATATACATAAATTGGTCTACTACAGAACTTACTATAGTTTCTGTGGTCTTTTCTGTACTCAGTGGCCAGCGATGTAATTTCAGAAATATTTCCTGCAGGCTCTGACAATGGAAGTGGAGGGGCACAATTTGTTTGGCGGATCAGAGGGGCAAACAAAAGGTGCCCCGGGCCCCCCACTTTCTTTGTCCGAGTTGGACGTTCCGCCGCTTCCGCCCCCCGGGTTCTAGATCTGGACACGCCACTGATAATTCACCAACAACTGTTGAAGACAGAAGGCTACTTGCCTGCATGTATTCACGTGGTTTTCATGTGACTTTTCGTGAAAGAAAACTTGACACTAATATATTTACTTTTGAGCAAGCAAGATTCCTTATCAGGCCCTAACTACTATATAAAACCCTCGATAATCTCGAACAATGCTTAATCAATCTAAAATACTACACGAAAAAATAAGATTTCATTGTTTTTCTAAATGAAAAAAAAAAGGCGGAAAACCGTCCTTTTCAACTAAGCGAGGAAATATGTGAATACTGCATACAGAATCTGATCGGACAGAGAGAGAGAGGGAGAGAGAGAGAGAGAGGGGGGGGGGGGGGAATTAATTACTTGTATACATGCATACAACATCCACACACCCAACTCCACCAAAACACTAATGAAAATAACAATAACAAAAGAAAAAAAAAAGAAGAAGGAGAAGATGAAATAAATACTTCCTTTTAAATATGTCAATGAATGGTAAATCCCTTTATACGCATGCATGTGATATACACGAGTATATTTTGCACGTACATGACATAGGCCTATCCTGATAAAAACATCACTGAGATAAAGAAAATGATAGCGATTCACTTCACACGTACCTGCAGAATAAACACAAGAAATAAGGTGAATTAAAGGTAATGTACATGACTATAATTCAATACCTGACAATCAAAAGTTTGGAAGTGAGACCATGCCAGGGGTGTGATAAGGTAATTCATGTATACGCTTTATTATTTTGTTTGTTCTTTTTTAAATACATGTAGTACAATTTTATTCACAGACATAAACCATGACAGAAAAGACAAATTTTAAAGGCATAATGATTATTTTCGGAGGCGGACTGCAAACTTAAAAATTTGGATGGGGAATTTTGATATATCATTCAACCTGTAATCGGCCCTCGGACCACAAATCGACCGGCACTCTCGCCAAAAGATACTTTTACTCACCTTTAAATGTATCCATGGTCTCGCTCCATATCTGAAATGCATATATCTATCAGTCAACCATCTCCATGACCCCGGTATACTCATCCCTCCGCTCCACACAAGGTAACTCCTCGGTATCATGCAGTATCATCCGACTTCCAAAATGCTGGCCACACTGTCTTGATGAAGGAACATTTTGATCTGCTGCTCCCAACCTGTGCAATCAACAACCCCGAACTTTCCGCAACTAACAGTACCGTCTTCGATAAAAATCTAGCTTATCCCGTAAATGATGTCATTGTAAATCGAGCATTACTATTATTATTTTTAGTAGCGAATTCTATAGGCCTGGTAGTATCATCAAAAAGATGAAAAACAGCCCATAAATACGTTGATAATATAGGCCTATCACAATCAACAGGATTCTTGATTAATTTACTGAAGATACATGTAACTAATTATTTGAACATTGATACTGGAAATGCGCTATATGAAACATTATTTATCATTATTACCATAATTCATCTTCTTCTTATCATTTCATTATTACTGTTATTATTATCATCATTATCATTATCATTATTATTATTATTGTTATTATTATTATTAATATTATCATTATTATTATTATTATTATTATTATTATTATTATTATTATTATTATTATGATTGTTATTATTATTGTTATTATTATCATTATTATTGTTATTATTATTATTACTATTGTTGTTGTTAGTATTATTATTATTATTCTTATTATTATTGTTATTATCGTGATCATTATCATTATTTTTATTATTATCAATATTATTATAATTGTTATTATCATGATTATTACCATTATTATTATTGTTATTATTATTATTATTATTGTTATTATTATTATGATCATTATTGTTTTATTATTATTATTATTATTATCATCATCATCATCATCATCATCATCATCACCGTCATTATTGATATCGAGCACCCGTCGGAATATTGTTAGTACTCTAATGGCCAGTCCGCCCTGTATGACGAACGGTGACTATGTCAATATACATGATAAATGTGATTTTAACCGAGTTTGCCCTTGGGAAATCATCGTCCATGACGAGCAGCCGCATTTGGTTAACAACAAAATGCTCCGTTATCTATTGGCCTATGGTTTATCCCGGGGACCGTTTCATGAAAGTTTTCGGTACTGACAAGTTGTCAGTCACTGACAATTTCAGCAAAATCCTTGGTTTTGATTGGCTGAGAAACACTAACACTGACTGTTACTTGGTAACTATCAGTGACTGACAACTTGTCAGTGCTGAGAACAGTACTTTCATGAAACGGTCCCCAAGGCCCCGTCTTATAAAGAGTTGTGATTGATTCAAATCGATCACAACTTTGATCTCTTGTTGATTATCCGTGCACTCTAACCATAGCTGAAATATGTTACAGCACTGATCGCTCTTTGTGTTTGTACTGACCAACTTCTTTTGAAGTGCTGATAAACTGAAACAGATATTGTAGGTAAGCTGTATTTCTTTATTATTCTATAATTGATAAATTTGATTCATTGTTTTCATCTTCGGTTTCTCTCTAAATTCCTTAGGTTGGAAATCAATCTATAAGATTGTGGTTGGAGACCAATCCAAAATTAGATTGAGAAAAAAAGATTGACTTCTAAATCTACTAGATTGAGATTTTCCATCTAATTGTGGATTGGTCCCTCATCTCAATCTAAAGAATTTAGAGAGTTGGGACAAAATTATATAGTCTTTTTAAAAAATAAATATTTCGTTGATGATATCCTGCCTGTAATATTTTGTGTGTGTGTTTTTTTTTTTTAATTCCTTGTATTCTAGATCAAGGCTACTATAATCTTTATGTTCCTTGTTTAACACTGTTTAATTCAAGAGATTTTTTGTGCTGATGCGCATTATGACTAATGTATCGCAAATGGGGAAAATCACAATTAGACGCATTAAATCTGATGTTTTAAACCAAAAACAACAAACAAACAAACAAACAAACAACAACAAAATAGGATTCAGTACATCTCTTGCATCACGACACCCAGAAACACAAACAGAAATAGCGGAATGCCAGTGGCGGATCGAGGAATTTGAAATAGGGGTGGCAGCAGCGGCGAGGGAGTGAAAAGACCGTGTGGGGGAGGATGTGGGAGGGGGCATCAGTAAGGACTTTTTCAAGATATCATGTGTGAAAGTCGCATTTTAAGAGCACTTTTAGAGGAAAAGCTCTAATCTAACTCAACCATTGTCTGTAAATAAAATTGGGAATGGGTTGTTTGTAAGGAAAATTAGATACTTTTAAATTCAAAATACGGTCGGCGTCATTTCATTAAAATATTCACCTTGAGCAATGCAGTCAGTAAATTTAAGCAGATCTATTGATACCGAATGTAGAGGCAGCGCTACAGGGGGACAGGGGCGACCGCCCCTATGATTTTTCAAGTGATTAAAAAAAAAAAAACGAGGAGAAAAAGTAGAAAAGAGAGGAGAAAGAAGAAGAAAGAAGAGGGTGGGGAAAGAGAGGCCTGATGCTTGCAACTACTTTGGGTCATCTTTGCTCCCTATCAAAATACCCTGGTGCCGCCCCTGATTGATACCTGAGCCTGAGGCCTATTTCACAAAGACTTAATTGACAATTATGACCGACTCAAAAAGTATAGTGTAATGTGGGTGCCTTGGCAAATATCATAACTACCAGACCCATGCCTCCTTTTGTTTTGAAACTTTTCCATTCATTTAAATTAAATGTAATCATATGAAGAGAGAATTAGAAACATCAGTGTTTTTGAATTAACAAAAAAAAAAAACAAACAAACAAAAAATGAACTAACTCTTCAGGTATTTATTTTTTCTATCCATGATTGACCATACGCAGCACTGTGCTATTTATACAATTCATGAAAATTGAAAATATTATGAGAAAACGCCAAATTTTATTGCCATACCAGCATACCTTAATATATAGCTTGTTACGTCTACGGAGTAGATTAAGGAGGCACAGTTACATGTTCCCCGGATTTAATATGGCACAGCACTGCTCACTGGACAGGAAAGCGGAGGGAGAATTGGGTCTGCATAATGCCTGTAGTACACTCGTGGATCGTGAAATAAAGACGTACCAGAACTACCTTCCTAAAACTTTTAGCCTCGGTACCACTCAAAATTCGCGCTTTATCTGTTTAGTCATAAGTAATATCTTGAAGTAAGGGAGGGGCGCTTTTACAATGAAATGTTGTGTGTTACTATTTTAAAATAGTATGAAAAGCCCGCGTCATATCAAAGGTACGTGAGGCGAAGAGTAAAAAAATAAAAGAAATAAAAAAAATCACACTACAGAAAAATTATAGAGGGGGGCGCGCAGCTGTCTTGGCGCCTTGGCGCCCCTGCCTGGACCCGCCACTGAATGCGTTGCCTTTCGAGCGTGTTAGGTGTTTTTTTTTTTCTTTCCAGTTTTTGTCCTGGCTACAATTCAGCTCCTTACTCCATGTACACAGTGATTGCTATCCAAATTTTTGGATCAAAGTCAGGGCGCCCTTTAAATGTAATTTTTTTGAACCAATTCATTGTCCCTATAATACGGCTTTTCATTTTTTTTTTAATTATTGAAACGTAGGTGTTTAGATGTCGACAGATTAATTTGCCAACCTATGCATTTATTCATCGTTTGAAATATTTTTCAATTTAAATACGGTTGAATTTAAAAACATGCTTTCAGCTTGGCGTAGCTGATTTTCAGCATGCTCGTACATGGTAGGCCTACATTAAAAGATAAATTATAAGGTAGGAGTATTTAAGCTTAAAGCCTATGGCAACACTCGACTTAATACAAAAAAAAAGAAAAAGATTTACATGTCAGAAATACGCCGTTAAAAGAGCAATGATGGATAGTTGACTAGGCCTATCTGCCACTAAATCGTACGGTTCCCTCCCCGTGTGTGTGCCTGGTGTGTGCCCAACGGCAAGATCATTGATCCCACCTATCCTCCAATAGGGAGTAAAGAAAGTTCCTTTGGAGGAATCACTTTTCAGAATATTCAGAAGATCACACCAATAACGGTGCTTTTGTCCGCCGTGTCACGAAAATCATGAAAAACGACTCTAACCCACCCCATAAAATATGATTATCGCAGGATATTCCACTGCGCCAGACAGAGGCGGTGGAACGTTGAGTTGAGCTGGGACAATGAAAGTGGAGGGGTAACTCTTGTTTGGCGGACATATTAAGGTGCCCTCCACTTCCATCGCCCCATGCAACCCGACATTCCTCCGCCCCTCTGAAGCCAGACAAGATGTCCGGTGGATGTGGATAATATCACTTAAGATTGCCCCGCTCCGGATTTCACAGGTATGTATTTTGTGAGCATGCATAGAACGGCATGCTATTTGAATCATAAGTCTCGCAATTCGCAAACTTTCGTTTTTTTTTACCTTCAAGTAGCCGAATACACCGTTCTATAGTTGAAACACTTTAAGGTTTCCTCTGTATGTGGGTGTATGTACTACAGGGCAATAAGAATTGACCTTATAACATGAATAGCTAGTGCCTTTCAAATTGGGACTTAGTAGGCCCTACATGATGTACTCGGCTTTGAACTAAAGTCAAACTGAGTCAGCGCGGAATGATTTTGATTGTATGAGAGGTCTACCAACCCGTCTACTGTTATCATTCTGAACCTCACTTCACATACTTCTATCATCAACAGTTACTGTAGAACATTTTTGAGTGAATGTCGATCAAAATGTTCCCACGTAATGTGTTACTGACATACAGGACCTAAAGTTTAGAAATATAGTTTTCAGTATTTGAAAAGTGAATATTATATAAAATCTCGCTCGTTTCCCTCGCTCGATCAGAAATGCCGTTCAGATTTAAACCTGTCATCCATGGAGATTACATTCCATTATGTCTGAAAAATAAGCATGGTAAAATTATAAAGGACAAGCAGAATTATTTTGATTCATAGATAAAAATGCCCAATCTGTCCGTAAGTGTCAAAATACGTAGGAGACTTGTTTGAAAGAGACAGGCAGTAAAGCCTCGTTGTATCCCCTGAAACTTACACCGGTGGTCCCTCAGTCCCTGTCTTTATTTTTGTACCCTATGAAGGGGGGGGGGGGGGATAACTACCCCTTCGCCACCCCCACCCCCACCCCCCGAGTCGGATCCCGCTCTAGGTCCGACCATGCATGGAAATCGGTGTCACAGACAAATCGACAGGACTTGATTAATACTCCGTTATCTTTGATTTAATCCAGTGCACTTTGGATCTTTTAAGTTGATAATCACTGAGCTGCAGTGATGGCCCATTACACAATTTTGCTGGTCATTTCATTTTGAGCTGGAAATTTTGAACACCCTAAACATCAGGTAATATATCTCCTAATTTTCTTGTTCTTACTTAATTCACGCTTTGATTTCGTTTGCAGTTCAAGGAAACAGGCTGTCTTCCTGAAAAGTGGAGAAAATATATGGAGAAAGTATGAAATTTTATGTACAAAACATAATTAAGGGTTTTAGGGTAGGGTTTTAAGTTTTGAAATCCAGAAGGATTCCCTGTGGAGAATTGTGTCCCGTGATTTGTTGTGGATGATTTCATTGCCTGTTATTTGAACGTTATTTGAAAGTGTTTGATTTCGGATCGCGTGTTGTGTGAAACGTGTGTACAGTGTTGTTTCTGTTTTCTCAACATTCTGCATACTACAGAGAGTGCAGGTGATGAGGTAGATTACCCAGCTGGATTTGCAGGTTATGTGAGGTGATGGAGAATTCTTGGTTCGTTGTTGTGCTCCTAAACTTTGAGGTGTTTGTTTGTTTGTTTGTGAACGACGGACCCCCTTTTTTAAATTTGCATTGGCAGAACCCGTTAGGGAGTTCTGGATTGCCTCCAAGTTTGGTTCAAGGGGAGAGGGTGTCCCGCTCCAACGAGTAGATCCCGAAGAGTACGACCTCTTGGGGTTACTGGGGTTACTGGGGGTGTTGGGAAGGCAGTTTTCGTTTTGTCTGACTGTTGTAGGTGAGGATAGTGTTTCTTTATTGTTTATGTGATCTTGGAGGTGGCTGGGGAGAAGGATACGGGAAAGAAGACGGTGTTCCTGTGTTTTTCAGTGTCTGTTTGGGATTTCAAAAGTTCTTCTCTTGGATTTTTTTCGCTCTATACTGTAAAAAATATTGGGTAAAATTGTGCCATGAAGGTAATTATGTGTCCAACAAATTTTGGGGCATTACTTTGGGCATTTCTTTTTATCCAATTTGATGGAAATTTTGCCCATACTAAAGTATGGGCAAATGCTTATTTTTACCTAACTGGAGAATTTGCTTCCCGCATTGGGTAAAAACATCGCCCAAAGTTGGTTGGACATAATTATAAATACCCTCGTGTTGGTTAAAATTTTACCCAATATTTTTTTAACAGTGTATCTATTTGTTGTTTGATCATTTCTGTGTTATAGTTATAGTTAACTCGGAATAGAGTTGACTCCCAGCTGACGCCATTCCGACTCGAATTTGACACCGCGGAAATAAGAGTGTAACTTTAAAGATCTTATTGATTCTTCTATGATGCAATAAGTGTTCTTAAAAACATAAAGTTTGATTACTTTTTCAAAATGAGAGAGAGAAAAAAAAAGATAGGATTAATGCATGTCAATAACATTAAGAGATACTGGAAGGCCTTATATGAATTTGGATTTCGCATTATCAGTTTATATTGCTGTAAAAAGTGTAAAGGCGTGTAGTCATGGTGACGTTCAGTATATTAGAACCATAAATAAAACCATTACATGCACATTGTTGTCTATAACCTTGTCATGGGTGTCGATCCCGGGGGGGGGGGGGATGGGGATATATCCCCCCCCCCATATTTTGGTCAGGGGGGATGGCCTGTACAATCATCCCCCCAATAATTCACCATGAAAAAATGAAAAATTACAAAACCTCTTATAATTCTCGTAAAAAACAAAAACGTAAGACAAAGACAAAGAGAATAAAGAGCAAAGAAGCAATCTTTAAAAAGGAAGGGAAAAGGAAAAGGCTTTCAGCGCTCGCTCACTTCGCTCGACCAAATGAGGTTGTAATACTAACTTTATGAAAGCAAATCGGTTTGCATAATTATTGTCTTTCTGTCAAATAGTATGCTATTATTGTTCTACTCGCATTTGATATCTTTTGTTATCTTAACCAATGCCAATTTAATATTTTTGTCAGGATTTATTATTGAATGAAACTGATTTGCATCTTGTCTTTCTATCCAATGTTATAAATGTACTGTTATAATATAACTGCAAGGAGTCGAACGGGAAGAAGACCCATAATCATGATAACAAGAATTTTCATGGAATAATCGCCTGTGACCGGTAGCCTAATCCTATCTTAATAAATGTGAGAAATGATCGGATGCCATAAAATTTACATGATTAAAATCACAGAACTAGAGTGCCAGTACACTAGAACCTAGCTGTTCTCTGTATTAGAAATATACCTTTTTCGCTCTCTCGCTCTGCTCGCTCATAGAAACAAGATCAGGAGGCAAGCACTCTTATTCCGTCAGCAACATGTCCGAATATTGTAATATTTCCACAGCGAAATGTAAAGCTTTTCTCGAAAACAGGTAAATGGTACACTTAATAAAATTCATCTAATCTATTTTGGTGGAAATTCTACGTTTTACTAGAAAGAAACAGAGTTTTTGTCGGTAGCTTGCTTCGCTTGCGCATAGAAACAAAATGGTTTTAGATAGCAAGTGAGGCACCGAAAAACCATCACATTCGGCAGTTAGGTGATCAAAACTATTTAGATGTCTTTGAGGCTATCAAAGAACATAATTTTTTTCCTCGCTCGCTGCGCTCACTCGAATACGTAATATAGATATTTTATAGACCTTTATAGTGGATTTCTATAACAAAATAACGCTTCATCACTAAAATAGTGTGTTTTCCCCTACCTAGCCTCCTCGCTTGTAATATTTGAAATAGGGTAGTTTAGGAAAGCAATATTATTGGACCAGCGAGGTGCTGAATTAGTCAAACCTTCTATATTGCTTGAGTGTACTTTAAGGACAATAACATTTCTTTTATAGCTACAAAGTGGAATTTTCGGCTCGCTCGCTTCGCTAGCTCCCAAAATAAAAATGAGATTGTTTACACTCTAAGTAAAGGTTCAAGTGCCCTACACGTCTTGGAAGTTGACATCTTTTGAAAGTGTTATTCTTTCTACTTTAGTCATCATCGACCAAGATGAGATTTGATGATATTCTCGGAGAGCTGGGTTCGTTCGGCCCCTATCAGAGGCGCGTCTATCTCGTCGTATGCTTGATGGCTGCTACCACTGCCTTTCACTCTATGACACAGGTCTTTATAGCTGGGACTACAGATCACTGGTGTACGGTAAGGATCGAGAAGAAACTTGTATTTATTATCAGAGAGAGAATGGAATAACGAAAGAGAAATGGTGGTATGAAAATGAGAAGATAATGTATTAGAAGCGACTGGGAGCTGAAAAATTATGCTTTCAACACTTCCTCGAAGGATAGTGGAAAAATTTGAGTCTGGGAAAATCGAAGAAGAAGAAGGAGAGAGAAAGATGTGAAAATAACAAGGCAGATGACAAAGTAAAGGGGGAAAAAAGAGGAATAAGATGATGATTATTGAGAGGACCAAGTATAAGCAGAATAAGAATAAGGTACAAAAAAGCATTAAGATGAAGGAGAAGGAAGTGGAGGAGGAGGAGGAGAAGAAGAAGGCGTAAGAAAGGACAAAAGATGATGAAGAAGAAGAAGGAATGATAATAAGGTATAAGAAAGTACAGAAGATGAATGAAAACAAGGAGGTGGAGGGGAAGAGGAGTAAGAGGAGGAACAAGAGGAAGAAGAGGAGGAAATCAAGTAAACATAAGAAAAATAGAAGCTAGAAAGGCAAGAAGAAGATGAAGAAGAAGAAGTAGTAGTAGTAGTAGCCTAGTAGTAGCAGTAGTAGTAGTAGTGGTAGTAGTAGTAGTAGTGGTAGTGGTAGTAGTAGTGGTAGTAGTAGTGGTAGTAGTAGTAGTGGTAGTGGTAGTAGTAGTAGTAGTGGTAGTAGTAGTAGTAGTAGTGGTAGTGGTAGTAGTAGTGGTAGTAGTAGTAGTGGTAGTGGTCAGAGGCGTCGGAACGTTCTGATCAGACAAAACATTGGAGGGGCAAGCATTGTGTGTTAACAATGGCTTGCCCCTCCAATCCTTTGTCTGATCAGAACGTTCCGACGCCTCTGGTAGTGGTAGTAGTAGTAGTGGTAGTAGTAATAGTAATAGAAGAAGAGGATGATGATGATGGTAATGATGATACTGAAAGAAAAAATATAAGTCACAATTGAATAAAATCTCGAAACATGCAAAACTCCCTATGGCACAAAGTAACAGTTAATTTAATGTGCCTTGCCAAAGTAACTCCAATCTACTTTGCTTTTTTAACATCATACGAAAAAAGGAAAAT
>CM057160.1:14765775-14954626 GCA_029962745.1 Echinometra lucunter | reverse complement strand
AGTAGTAGCCGTAGCCGTAGCCGTAGCAGTAGCCGTAGCAGTAGCCGTAGCCGTAGCAGTAGCCGTAGCCGTAGCAGTAGTAGTAGTAATAGAAGAAGAAGAAGAGGATGATGATGATGGGAATGATGATATTGAAAGAAAAAAAATATATGTCATAACTGAATGAAATCTCGAAACATTTAAGTCACAGTTAATTCAACTGTATATGTGCCTTGCCAAAGTAATTCCAGTCTACTTTGCTTTTTTAACAGTATACGAAAAAAAAGAAAAATCACATGCACAATTAAAAACTGAAATTGAAATTCATATCTATATCCTTCTGAAACAAGGACTGTGTCTGTAATATAATTATATTACAATAAAAGGAGGCGAACACCAGAAAAGCGGAGCTTAATTGGGAACACCGAAGACTGTTATTGATTACAATGATAAAAAAATGTTGATATAAGAACATCATCATAGACATAAAGGTTTAGCCTTCAGATGAAGGATATTGGAGTACCAATGAGGACGAGATAGAGGTGACCCCGAAAAGGTGAGGGTGGCATTTTGTATCATTTCAGTGTTAGCGAATAACAGAATAACAAAACCATCATAATTTTGTAAAAGTTACAGAGTTGTAGAGCATGGGCCGTATTCTGAAAATTGTTTTACCTCTAACATTGCTGTACTTCCAGTGTTAAGGTTATTGAGTTGGTTGGACTTAAAGCTACTTAGCAAATAACAATAATATATTTTGGATAAACTAGGCCGAATACTGGGAGAATGAGAACTGTTCCGAGTGGAACTTTTCGCCTGAGGAGTGCGAGGAGGCAAAGAAGAACGGTAGCATCCCGACCAGCTACGAGGACGACGGCGAACTCGTCTACGATCAGTGCTTTATGTATAATGTCACAGGTAAAACAAAAAGAATGTGAAAAGGGGGAAAAGGCGAAATCTCACTCAGAGATCCTTAATATATTGTCTACGTGTCCAGGGTGTGTCAACTTGCAGATGAAAGGATTTCTATTGGAATGTCTTTTGAAGCATTCTTTTAACGTGAAGTCATTTTAAGGGCATCATGTTGCTGCATGGATTGAACAATATCATTAGACCGAATCAAGGAAATATTTGTCCCATTTAAAAAAAGTTTAAAGTCAGGGAATTATAGGCCAACTCTTTCCACGCATGTCCGTGAAGAGTATCCGGACAACGCTATCCCTTGAACTATACCCCTATGAAAAATGTCTCAAATTTCCTTCAGGACAGTTACTCAGAATAAAAATTCACTGCACTGAAAACTGTACTGCAAAAAAAAAAAAAAAAATGAATCCATTCACTGCGTTTGTAACTTTGTAACATTTTCCATTTTATATTTCCCTCTATGACGTAAAGGCGTGGAGTTTGACCCTTCGTACGACTCGTCGAAGAATGGCACCGCCGACACTATCCCGTGCCCAGACGGTTGGGAACACGACAAGAGCCAGCTGAAATCATCTATAATACAAGATGTTAGTTCTCCTCTAAATCAAATCCATTTGAATGTTGTTTAGCCTAGAAACTAGAATTTGCACCATACAAATCATAAAAAAGATTTACAGAGGGATCATGGGATATCATGTATAGCATACTCTCGGTGTTTGCTCACTCGGCACGGATGTTTCACAAAGATGAATTTTAGATATAGGATTGATATTAAGCAGGGATTGATGTAATATGCCTTTTTACAGCTTAGAATTGATTCCTGATATCCTGTTTCATCATATCAATTTTAAGTTACTTAAAACTTTTCCGATGTATAATAATTACTATGGGAACTTAAAGTTTTATAATTTGTTTAATTGTTTACATGTATTTTGAAAAAAATTGCATATTGATTACCTCAGTGGGATCTCGTATGTGACCAGAAGAACCTTCCAGACTACGCTCAATCTGTGTTCTACTTTGGTTATCTGGTTGGATCCATCTTCTTTGGCGTGCTCGCAGACAAGTGAGTTCAAAGTTTTTCAGTTCAAATCGTTTTGTTTTTGTTTTTGTTTGTTTTTGTTTTTTTGTGGAGTAAACCCTATACTTCGTCAGCCTTTCCCTCTTAACAAACAAGTCAAGTTTGGGTGAGTCCCAAAATATTTTACTCAGATTTCTTGTATTTTATCTACTTAACTGTAGAAAGATCTTGATAATTTTCCAGTGTGCTGTGGAGTTCTCATCTCTTTATAAAAAAAATCAAAATAAGAATTTGAAGATGTGAAATAGCGAGCCGCGCAGAGAGTGGGAAGAAAGAGATATACACAGTTAAAAAAAGAAAAGAAAATTAATGAAAAGGAGCTGACTGCTGGATATAATCAGTGCATATCGTTTTTCCATTTACGCGTAATATATATTTTACCATTCTTTTCAGCATATTCAACATCTTTTTTTTTTTTTAAATCCCAATTCACTGAAATTTATTCATCAATAAAGAAATTGATATTCCTTCGTTTCTTGATAAAAGCGAGAGAGTTTGCTTTTATATTCTTGATATTCCTGCCCTCTACATTTCAGAATAGGGCGATACCCCACCCTTTTCATCTGTCTTGGAGTCCAGGCTGGTTTTGGTGTACTCGTTGCTTTCTCGCCTAACTATTGGGTGTATATAGTCCTTCGATTCTTCCAAGCGGCTGGCAACAAGGCTGTGCTGCAAGTTGCATTCATTATTGGTAATGATACACTATACTGGAATTATTTCGAGTTTTTGTTGTTGTTGTTGTTGTTGTTGTAGATGTTTTCTACAAGTTGATGCAGGAAGTATTCTTAATAATCACGCAGCTTCTGATGGCAGAAGAGGCTGTAGCCTTTCCCCTCCCCTCCCCCCCCCCCTCTCTCTCTCTCTTCTCTTCATCTGTCCCGCGCGCGCTCTCTCTCTCTACTCTTTTGTTCTTTGACAGTCATGTTTTTCATTTTCTTTCTACATGTTCTATAGGCCTACATGTCGTATCTTATCTTCTTTACAAATTCCCTGCAGTTCTCCACTTTTGATTTAACGTTCCTCTTTACTTCCAGTTATATTATGTTATATTCAACATAATCTTGGCTCTCTTGGCGTTTTTAGTGTGATATTTTCATACTTGTTTCGATGAAACCAGCAGCATTTACAATGCACTTGGTAAATTCATAATGAAAGCAGTAGGAAATGAGTTCACGTGTAAAGTAAATTGCTCGTTTGCCGCTGTATATGTAGGAATAATTGCTTCATTAGCATGCGTAATTCATTCTCATTTGAACAGTGACGAAGTTCTTATTTAATCCTAAAACCCATAACCCCTCCCACGTACGTGAAGAAAGGTGGGAACCTACACATGAAACTAAAAGTATTTCATTTGATTTTTTTAAAATTTTAATGTTTTCAAAAACGTCTCTTGTTACAGGTGTTGAATTTGTAGGACCAAGATGGCGGACTGTAACCGGTATTACCATTCAGATTTTCTTCGCCTTGGCCTACATGCTTCTTGCTATCATTGCATACTATGTCCGGTACTGGAGGACTCTACAAATTATTATTTCTGCCCCACTTTTTCTGTTCTTCTTGATGATGCCGTAAGTTTTGCATCAAATTCTAAATATAGCTGTTTTGATTTTATGTACGATGTGCATCGAGGCCATTATCTGCAACCCTTTCTATTTTTTGTTCCATTGTGCCCAATTATGACACTCGAATGTATGCAGTGTTTCGTGTGTTTGCCATTCCAGATGCACAACGCGGAGAGAAACATCGTATTATATATCATTTTAAGTCTCAATATGCGCTTTCATAGGACTTATGGCGTCATTAAACCAAGCTTTAGCTCTTGCCCAGTTCATTCAAGGAATAAATCCTACCATGTACCAACTTACGAAAGCTAGGTCACGAGAGAGGAAAATGTAGGTCTAATTATGTCTTGGCAGAGGACGTTAGGGTTGTTTCAGGGAATCGGACCTCTTACCTTGTAATTTGCTGCTAGTGACTTATCCACCATGTCCACCAGACCACAACACCTGTTCATGAACATGCATAATATTTAGAAGTAGCTTTTTCTTAGGGCTGTTCTTATAAGGGTAACCTGTGTAGGACCAAAAGTACTGTTATTTAACAAAATTTATTTTCTTTCATTAATCGCAACTTTCTGTGTAAAAGTTTGAATTTCCATTCGGAATAAAATGAAAGTGAATGAAAATCATCTTTCGTTTTTTTTTTTCATAAATTTTCCTTTTTAAATTACTTTTTTAGTTTCATACCAGAATCAGCACGTTGGCTTCTGTCTCATGGTAACGGAAAGAAAGCTGAGAAAATTATTCACAAAGTCGCCAAGGTCAATAAGAAAAAACTCCCCGAGCCACTCTTTACTGAAGAAGAAATCAAAGAACAGGTATGTTTTGATCGGTGTCGAAGCCATTAAATCGGGACTAGTGTCATGGGAAGGCGGAAGGATAGGGTGTTGGCAGCAGCGGGCTGTCGAGATAGTCGAGTGACCAGAGGCGGCGGAACGTCGGGCTCAGAAAATGGAAGGGGACACCTTTTTTCAGCAAACAACAACAACAACAACAACAACAACAACAACAAAAACCAAACCAAAACAAAACAAAACAAAAAAGACGAAAAAAAGAGCAAAAGCAAAACCCAAAACAAACTTACACCCCCACTTTCTTTGTACAAGCCCGACGTTCCGCCGCTTCCGGCGCGAGTGAGATTAGGTATTGGAAAAAGCCGAATGACGATCTTTAAAGGTGGAGGTTTGCATGGTGGTACTGATAACGTGGATGAGGTTTAGGGTTCACCATGCGGTAAGTCTTGAACAGGATTGTTAAGTTAGAGAAAAAGGGGAGAAAGTTGAGGGGGGGGGGAGAAGAAATGCAGAGGCGAGATAGAGAATAAAAGAGAGTGGAAAATGTCTTTCTTGAGAATTAGTTAAGTCCTGAAAAAGACTGTAAACCAGATGAGAAGGTGATGAGGAGAGAAGGCTGGGCGATGAGAAAAGGCTCGGCGATGAAGAGAGAAGGATCGGCGATGAGGAGTGAAGGCTAGGCGATGAGGAGAGAAGTCACGGCGATGAGGAGAGAAGAATCGGCGATGAGGAGAGAATTCCCCGCGATGAGGAGAGGAGGGTCGGCGATGAGGAGAGAAGGCCCGGCAATGAGGAGTGAAGGCTCGGCGATGAGGAGAGAAGGCCCGGCGATGATGAGTGAAAGCTCGGCGATGAGGAGAGAAGGCTCGGTGATGAGGAGTGAAGGCTCGGCGATGAGAAGAGAAGTCTCGGCGTTGAGGAAAGAAGGCTCGACGATGAGGAGAGAAGGCCCAGCAATGAGGAGTGAAGGCTCGGCGATCATGGCGATGAGGAGAGAAGGCTCGGCGATGAGGAGTGAAGGCTCGGCGATGAGGATTGAAGGCTCGGCGATCATGGCGATGAGGAGAGAAGGCTCGGCGATGAGGAGTGAAGGCTTGGCGATGAGGAGAGTAGGCTCGGCGATGAGGAGAGAAGGCTCGAGGTTCAGGAGAGCTTGACTGTCCGTCTTCAGGAGCATCATTTCGCATCAACGTTCTTTCTTTCCCTTCACTTTCCAGTGCGACGTATACATATGAAAAGTTTACGAAATTGAGAGGCATTAGACGGAATTTCGGTTTGTTGTTTCTTGTTCCTTTTTGTCTTTAGGTTGCCGCCAGTCTGGAGCCGAAAGCCAGCATCGTCGATCTTTTCAGAACACCTGTACTTCGTTGGAGAACCGTAAACTTTATCTATAACTGGTGAGCTATATGACTGGGGCTTTGACAATAATTTGAAGGGAAAAATGATCTTTCATGTCTTTGGGGCTTCTGGAAAGGAAAAAGCCTGATAGGTCATGTTGGAAAAAAGAGTTGGGAGACAAAAAAAAAAAAAAAAAAAAAAAAAACCGGGCTTCATCGTTCTATCTAACTGTTAACTTTTAAATTACCCTTGGTCATGTTGGTCGGTAGGTTTTGGTTAAGACGAGATGTCTGTTTAGCACGGAAGCTTAAAAGTGCCAGCGAGATGAAGAGATGATTTAGAGCAAGAAGAAGAAAAGACAAGTTAAAAGACGCGAGATGACGAGTTCTTGGAACTCGGCAGGCATTGTTTAGGACGAGAAAACGAGATGACGAGGTTTTTGGAAATCAGCAACTTCCTATAACTCGTTATCTTGTCTTCTCGTCCTAAACAAGTCGACTTGTCGAGTTCCAAGAACCCATCATCTCCTCTTCTCGTCCTAAACAAGTCGACTTGCTGAGTTCCAGGAACTCGGCATCTCGTATTTTAACTTGTCTTCTTGTCTTCTTGGCCTAAATGAACTCGTCATCACCACACTAGCACTTTTGAGCTTCCATAGTTTAGGGATGTGACTCGGCTATATTTCAGACCATCAATGACTAATTTTGACTTACAAGGATATTTATGACTTCAAATTTACCATTTTGTTTTATTGCTTGATTTATCTTGTCTTGTAGGATGGTGAATAACATGGTGTACTACGGTTTGACCTATAGTAGCGGTGATCTCGGGGTCAATGTGTATCTAAATTTTTTCCTGTCCGGAGCAGTCGAGATCGTCGGTTACGTCTTAGCTATCTTCTCTATCGATTTCTTCGGACGTCGTCCCAGCATAGCCACTTTCCTCCTCATTGGAGGGTCTGCATGCCTTATCAACATCGGCCTACGTACGTAGTCTTTTAATTTTCCCATTCTCTTCTTTTGTTTAGAATATTGTGTGACAACACTTCGTAACGGAAACAAGTAATTGACAAGTTGTTACATTAACTGATGATATGACCTACTCTAATCATCACATTTTGATTAGCCTGTGGGCAGGGTGGGTGGATTTGTTGAAGAAATGGCGCCATTGTCATGATTGTAATTCTGTATCATTTTCGCGAAAAACCGATTTTGTGGTGATGCTTCAGGATAGCTTATTCGGGTTTTTTTTTTTAATTGGTAGGCCCATGAAGCATCTTCTCAGATTTTCTTGCCTTGGTTAATGAACAGGAAACTTATAGCATTTGCGAAATGTTTTAACAACGCTTTTTTAGCGGGAAGATTCACGGCTTCAGAGTTCGGCATTTCCTTCAACATATTTCATTGGGAAACTTTTCTCTACATGCAGGACTGTCGCTAGCGGGGAAGGTTGGGGGTCCCCTCTAAAAATTCCCGTTGGCGTATACGTACCATCTCTGTCTGCGAAAGAAAGAAAGAAATGAGAAGTATTGTCTATAGATATATAAAGTCATTAAAGTGATCTAATCTTTTTCCCTTTTTCCTTTCAGCCATTGGTACTTGGAACACAGTGGTTGCCCTGACAGGGAAATCAGCAATATCAGCGTCCTATGCGATAGTCTACGTCTACTCCGCAGAGTGCTTCCCAACACCAGTCAGGTATCTATTCACCGGATGATCATGATGATGCATACAATCTTGTAGTATTAAAATCGAAATGAATAATACATTCAAAGTTTAAAAGAGAAGAGTTCAGTGCATCTAATGATGCTCTTAAATTACCTTTGGTCGGATTGTAATGAGTCGGTATGAGCTAAAAGATGTCCATGCCCTCTAAGAAGCTTAAACTTATAGAGAAAAAAATGGGGTGAGGTGGCTTTTTATCTACCGAAACGTGCACTCCCTTCCGACGGGCGTGAATTTTCATGCGACGGAAGACACAGAAAAGTTTACATTGTAAAGTTAAAATTGTAACACATTGGCATAGCAACGTGTTCTGTGGCAATGGCATTTGCGTGCTCAAAGAGTAGCAAGCTCTCAATTGATACAAACATGTATAAATATAATATTGTCAGCAAAACTCTGTGGTATAAAGGCCCCTACCCCTGAATACTCTGTACGGAGGCTATTTCTTTTTTTCATGTTTCGGCGGAAATGCCATGATAAACATGATAAAGCTCTCTGGGAGATCTGGATAAAAATGTGTGTTCCCCCTTTTCATACGTAGAAAGAAAATCGATTGTCTCATCCATGTCATGATTGTCTTTGGTATATTTTGGTATCCAGGAGTGTGGGGGTTGGTACCTGTTCTATGATGGCTCGTGTGGGGGCTATCGTGTCCCCCTTGATCCTGATCCTGGGAGACTACTACTACCCCGCTCCACTCATCATCTTTGGTACTACCACCATCCTGGCCGGTTTTCTCTCCTTTCTCTTCCCCGAGACGCGCGGCAAGAAACTCCCCGAGACCATTGAGGAAGGAGAGATCTTCGGAACGTAAGTCAAAGTGTAGAATGTCGTAACCATTTTGTTTTTTTCATGTTCAGATATTTTGCCTTCCATAAAAACATGTAAACTAAGACATGTAAGAAGTAGGTGTAAAGAAAGGAACTAACCACACGGACACATGGTCATAAGGACACTGACCACACCATGGACACTTATATATAGCGGGGGAGATATACTTCTTTGAGTTGGGGGGAAAATGGGGGGGGGGGGGGGGGGACAGCCCATCTGTCCACCGCCCCTCTCCATTGTCCATACGTAATATATCTTGAACAAAATGAGATAATATCACATAATCACTTAAACAATCACATTAGATATTTCTCCGAATAATTATCCAAGAACTTGTGTTTCTCAATTTCAGGAAAGCCTATGATGACAAGATAGCCGCCGCCGAGGCCAAAGAGAAGAAAGAGGGACAAGATGGCGTCACAGAAATACCGCTCGACGATGTTAAAAACGGCAACGCACACACAAACAAAGCTTTTGAATCGGATAATCGTGTCTAAACATAAAAGTGTTGTGCCGAATACGGAAGCTTAAAAGTACCTCCGAGTCGACGAGATAATGCCTCGTCTTCTCAAATTTTTTTGGTCCGAGAAGGCGAGAGGGCGAGATCCGACATCTCATCTTCTCGAACTTTGTTTTTGTCCAAGAAGCGAGAAGGCGAGATCCGGCATCTCGTCAACTCAACGTCCTGGGTCTTAGAAGGGGAGATGGTGAGATCTGGCATCTCGTCTTCTCAACTTCTTGGGTATGAGAAGGTGACGAGATTCCAGATATCACCTTCTCATCTTCTTGGACCCAAGAAGTCGAGAAGACGATAGAGGCCGGATCTCGACTTCTCGGACCAAAAAGATGGAGAAGACGAGATGCCAGAGCTCGCATTCTAGAACCCGAGAAGTCGAGTTGACGAGATGCCGAAACTCGCCTTCTCGGACCCCGCCCCCTCAAAAAAAAAAAAAAAAAAAAAAAGAAAAAAGAAAAAAGAAAGGTCCAGAAGACGAGGAATTATCTCGTCATCTCGCTGGCACTTTTAGGCTTCCGTAGCCGAAGTTTGTGCCTATCACGTATGATTCGTCATTCTCTTGACGTAAGGATGCGTCGGTAACTTGCGCAGTCTTTGATGTGCTGAGTGAATGTAGCATGAACATTGCAGAAATAAAGCTATTTCTTTTTGCATTCACATATTGTGAGTTTTTACAGGAAGATCTCAAATAATCTACATGATCTACCTACCTTGGAAAAACACCTTTCAAATGACATTTTCAAGATTGCATTTTTGCTGCAAATGACACAGGTTTGCATAGTTACGATCTTGGCGATCATTTGAAATTGAGATTGATTTATACACTACTTATTTTGTTTTTAATCTAACTTCTTAAAAATTGCTTTAATCGACAAATCAAATAGTTAAAACCTCCTACTTTCTTGTACGAAAATTTGGCATTGTTCTATTGTTCTGATAGCCCCTCGCACCATGTGCAAGGTGCCAAAGATTGACTTAGAGTTTTAATGGACTTTATCAGTCAGTATTTTCTTTATATCTCGGCGAATTTTCAAGACATTTCATGAAAAATCTTTTTTTTTTAAATTTTTTTTTTAGTACGATGAAATAGCATCAAGTGGCCATCATAAGTAAATGTATTATCGGCTAGTTGCCAATGATGTAGACCTTAGCACAGGTACATGTATATAACGCAATCAAAATGTCGCCTCGTGTGAAACGGACATTATTCTTGTTTCAGTACTGTTACTTTTGGTTATTAATAAATGTCACGATTAACCCATCACCTTAAAAAGAAAAGTATTCAAGCTGTATTATATTCATCGTATGCTCCACAATAATTAAACTTATAGTTTTTGCATTATACAAATACTTTTTTAAGATCCATCTAACAAACCTGTAATCATAAAAGGACATACTAATAAATGAACTATATTGATGCGTGAGAGAGAGAGAGAGAGAGAGAGAGAGAGAGAGAGAGAGAGAGAGAGAGAGAGAGCGAGCGAGAGAGAGAGAGAGAGAGAGAGAGAGAGAGAGGGGGGGGTGGGGGTGGGGGAGATAAGTTAGGGATAATGCAGTCCGCAGGCCTATATTGTGACATCCATTCTAAACGTCTTTGGTGACATCCCTAGAGTTGTGAAATCCAGAGAAACATTTTCTTGCAAGAGTTTACCTGTTAGTGTTTCGATGTTAGAACAATGCATTTCAAATTTGACAATAATTACTTGCGTTTTGAACACAGGTTTTGAATAAACAACAACAACAACAACAACAACAACAACAAATGTAGGGGAAATGCTCTATGCGCACGTCTGGACCTGGCGCGCTGAAAGTTATTTTGCGCGCCTTTTTAAAAACACGCGACACGTGCTAAATGCAACATAATGCTGCAGCCGATTCTTAATGTTTTCATGCATCGCATCTAACTTGTATTTAAATATATTAGTTATATAGCATATTATTAGTTTGCGCGATTACATCAAAATAATGTCAAGGTTAAAGCTTAGTTCTCAGAAACAGCCGCAAGCTGGAAAGAATCGGCATGTTTCGCACGAGACAGCGACCAGCGCCAGAGAAGCGAAACCCACCATCTTCCGCAAACTCTACACGAGGGGCGACATTCCAATAGCCATGGAGCACTACGGAATGGGCAACAAAATATTCTGGAAGGTAGGACCGTAGAACTACGTAGGATGGGGGGGGGGGGGGGGGGGGGGGGGCGGGGGGGGGGGGGGGGGGGGGTCGGGTGTCCGTACACGTAACAAAACTGAAGCCTCCTTTTTGAATTTGGATTAAACAAAAACTAGGCCTATGCATTGAATAATCACTAATCAATAATTGTTCTCTATAATATTGTCTAACACTTTGTGCTAAAAATTAAAAAAAAACAGAACATTGCTTGTAAACTTTTTTTAAATGGCTGTTTAACATGTTTAAAATTAACTGTCCGGATACACAACCTGTCCGGACACACAACAACTGGGTATATAAGGAAGGGGTTTATGTGATGCTGGCCTGTGACTCTGGATGAGATCAAACGTAAGCGAAAAAAAAGGAAAGGGGATGGAAGGATATTTTACCGATATTTTCTCCTCGGCATTAAGCTTTCTGGAATGCCATCTGCCTGTGGCCTGAATGAAAAAGGGTAGAGGGGCAAAACCCTTCCCCCTACCTTACTAGAGGTGTATACTCTAGGGGTGATGTTCATTATTCCGAAGGTTCCTTATTCCGAAAATAAACTACAGTTCGTTATTCCGAAGGTTCGATAGTCCAAAAATGAAATAAGGTTCGTTAGTCCGAAAGTAACTAACGAACTAACGAACCTTATTTCATTTTTGGACTAACGAACCTTATTTCGTTTTCGGATTAACGACCTTCGGAATAACGAAACTTTTTCATTTTCGTACTAAACGAACCTTCGGAATAACGAATATTATTTCATTTTCGGACTAACGAGCCTTCGGAATAACGAACCTTCGGAATAACGAACTGTAACCGAATCTAGATCGAGGCCTATGAAGCAATAGGTCATTCAAAACCTTTTTCATGTTCCTTTTGCTCGAAGGGAGAGAAGGCGCCTTTATCCCTACATACCCAGATAGCAAAGCCACTTTGGGCCGGCGGTGGCAAAGGTCGGCACCGTCGCAGGTCGGTAAGTCAACGTTGGGCCAGAGTTGGTTTATTGTCATTTTTGTCGGCGAAGGTTATAGTCGGGTAAATGACGTTGGCCCAGCAAGGCCCAGCGTCGGATTAGTGTGGTATTGGTCACGTCGGCGAAGTTAATGTCGGAATATGGTCAGGCAAATGACGTTGGCCGAGCGTCGGACTAGTGTCGTATTTTATTTGTCGGCGCCTTTTTATTTTTCATTTTAAAAAAAAAAGTATTTTATTGCCATTCAATGAACAAATAAATAGAACATAATATTAAGCACATAGTACCATGCACTTTTATATAAAAAGTATAGAGTCACAAATTCTCAAACTGAATTCAATAACGTATACATTCGATTGATTCGAATAAACTGAATTCAATAACGTATACATTCGATTGATTCGAATAAACTGAATTCAATAACAGAATACATAATGCTTTTACACCTGATGTCAATTACTTGTAATGTATATAATACAGAAAGAATGAGACGCTAAAAAAAAGTCCTACATGTTCACTTGAATGAAAGTAAATTTTAAAAAAGGAAAAAATAGGGAGAGAAAAAAATCAAACCTTCCCTCTCCCTTCCCAACCCTGGGGCTCTCCCCCCTTAGATCCCACGTGACCGATTTAGAAGGAGAGGGGAAAAACCACGGATCTCTACCCCCCCACCCCCCCCCCCATCCCTCTTCCTCCGCTCTTCTGTGTGTGCCCGGTTAGGCTCTGATCAATTTTAAAGGTAAAAAATTAGATATACATGAAACTTAATTCAAACTTACTTCTGCCTCAGCATCCCAAGGAAATGAACTTATCCCACTTTCTAAAATGGCTTGTTAATATTCCTCTCTGTTCAGCTAATTCTCTTTCTTCTTGTTTTTCTTTTTCTATTCTTTTCTTGATCTCATTAGGAGTGGGAGGTTTCCTTTTGGTTCTACTATTGCTAAATATCATATACTTTATCAAGATTATTACATGATTTAACAACTGTTCTTCTCCAATATTTGACCCATCTATTCCAACATGGACCCCTTTCCAGTCTATATTTCTAATACCACGAAGTTGGAATAAGTTACCACAATCAATCCATAACATTTTTATTTTTTCACATAAAAAGAACAAATGATCTTAGGTTTCCTCCTCTTTGTGACAAAAAAGAACATGAATTATCTGTTGCATTTTTGAATACAAACAAATATTTTTTGTGTAGACAAGAATATAACATTTTAAATTGAAATTCTCTCAGCCTACTATTTAAAATGGATTTTCTTGATCTCAAAAATATTATTGCGGCATTTTTTTTTCCAGAAATGTAATACATTCGCTCTTACTTTTGCATCGCCTGTGATTTTTCTGCTCTCATGTTTAGTAAGATATCATATATTCGTTTTGATGTAATATCTTGCAAGGATAGAATTCTGCCTTTGAATTGAAATTCCAAACTTAACTCACTCTCATGGCTATCTTTATTCGCATAATCACCTTTTTCAGAGAATTGTTCCAAGCATACGGAATACATCCAAAAATTTGTATTATTTTATTGATTTCCAATCGATCTAAACCCATTTTTTGAAGATTTTGAAAAGATTTCAATTTCCCTTCTTCATCTACAATATGATGGAGTTTATAAACATTATTACGGAAAAGTTTTTCGTCAAAATATGTTTCCCCATCTAAACGGACAAACTTATTGTTATAAATCAACTCATTTCTTCTACATTCTTCTGCTTTAAGCAAGATTTTTTTTTATTGCAACAAATCTCCATCATATCTATATAATAGTCTGGCAATGGAATTTTCATTAAATTTATTGTGATATTACTATAAAATATTAACAATCCTCCTACTTTCCGGGTCAAATATCTGAAATATTGTTTCCATCTCATATTTGGTTCCCCGGTCAAATATCTGAAATATTGTTTCCATCTCATATTTGGTTCCCCGAATATGAGTCTTTTAATCCACATAATTCTTTGTACCTTAATGAATAATTGAAAATCTATCATTTTGAGACCTCCTCTATTATAATCTAAATAAACAATGTCTCTCTTAATTTTATCTTTACCCCTCCATAAAAAAAATTCAAAGATTAATGTGTTCATATTAATTAATGTCGGATTAGGGTCGGGTAAATGACGGTGGCGGAGTATCGAATCAGCGTCGTACGTATTTCCGGACGAATTTAATGTTGGATTATAAATGACATTGGCCCAGCGTTGGATCGGTGTCTATTTTGTCGCATCTGCATGCGCACTATAGAATCTATTGAATCAAAGTGGTTTCCGCTTCCATTCTTACCACCAGAGAGAAATCGAGAAGCTGGACTATCACCACTTCCTTCCTCTCTTCTTCGAGGGAATCCGGGAGACTGAGCATCCATTTGATTTCTTCGCGACTCGGGGAATCCATGACCTGTTGGAACATGGTGGCCGCAAGATACTACCAGTGATTCCTCAACTAATCATTCCTATCAAGGGTCAGTATCACAGAGGCGTATCCAGGGTTGTCTTGCAGAGGGAAAGGAGGGGGGGGGGGTGTTGTTGAGGGGACATCCCTTCGAATTCCTCTTGACCGTGTTGACCCGAGAGGCATGCATGACTTCCTGGAGCTGCGGAGCATGCAAACCATAAGATACTACTGAAACATTCCACTATAAAAATGATTTCCAATGAAGGGTTGGCATTTCAGTGGCGTTTCCAGGGGAGCGTTTTATGAAGGCCTGTCAGTGTGTTTTATTGACAGCAGTACTGTTATAAGCTGCTGAAATTCTTGCATCTGATTGGCTGAGAGCAAATTTGTCAGTAAAAGTTACTGACAAGACACTTCATGAAACGCTCCCCATGAATCTCTGACGGGGGGGGGGGGGACTTTCGACTTCTTCGTAAACCGAGGCATTCAGTACGTGTTGTAGCATGAATGGAGGGCGAAAGATGCTCATGGGCATCCCTAAACTCATCATTCCTTTCAAGGGTCAGTGTCGTACCGGTGGGGGGGGGGGGGGGCGGCGGGTGGGTCCATGTGATATCATCCTTGACTTGGAGCATGGTGGGCCTATAATGCTTCTGTTATTCCTCACATCATCACACAGAACTTTAGAGGGCAGTGTCATCATGAGCATGCCCTCTTATCCAAGAGGAGGGAAGGTGGGGGGGGGGGGGGGGGGGGGGTAAGTGTTCAAAAACTAGAAAAATAATATGCAAACCTAAATATCAAGGAACGAAATTTTTGCATTTCCAGTTTGGACCGTTTTCGTTTTTGGTTGAAGGTAGGGAGGGGCACGTACACATGTGCATATTTTTGTTTACTTATAGGAAGTGCGAGACTTCGTTTTGCTTGTGTGTGTGTGTGTGTGGGGGGGGGGCTTTTGTACCAAGATTTTTCTTTTTCGTTTATTGCAAACACAACTCTTTCTTAGATGCAAAGAGCCACACATGGAAAGAAATTAAGGCAAAATTCAATATTCCGCTGCCACACCAAGCCACAGTTTGACCGATTACATTCCTCCTTCCATCGATAACTTCTGAATGATATGGATCCATGTCTCTTTTCTCCAGATGCTTTGAACACAAGAGACAAGCGAGTTATCTGCAGCACACTAAAGGCCCTGCAACAGTTGGCCCTTTCAGGCGAGTTTGTCGGCGAGGCGCTGGTGCCCTATTACCGCCAAATCCTACCAGTTCTCAATATCTTCCGTGGAATGAACTGTGAGATTCGTGAATATGATTTCAATGATAATTATTTTTTCCTACTTGGTTAGATTTTTTTTTTTATTGATGATCATTACAACGTTCAAGTAATTGTTTTTTCTTGTAAGTTTAGCTTTTAATTATATTAGGTTTGCTTTTTCACAGGCCTATTGAGGAGATGATTAAAACATATTCAATATATTGCACTGAGATTAAAAAAAAAACTGCAACAGATAGCATTTTGAAACATAAAGTAAACTCGCTTGACACTCATCCAAACAGTTGACATGACTGAAGAGCTCGCTTGCAGTACCAATTTCTTCGTTGAACAGACTCTCGTCCCTTTCTCTTTACTCCATCACATCTTTTAACCCATTCGTGACAGAAGGTCCACATTATGTGGTTAGGCCTTATAACCTTTGATGCAGAGCCCTAGAAATCATTCAAAATACATGAGTAGAAAGAGAAAAAAATTCTACACAAACTGGGCCCATTTGGGTTGCGTCAATATTTTCTGTTCGATGTTGAAAATTTTTAAAATGAAAATAAGCATTAAAGTCCTTATATTGGCAATGCAATGGAAATTTTAAAATCACCATTTTCCCCTGCCAATTGGCAACTTTTTGAATTCTCTTCATACTTTTTGCCAATTTATATTTATTTCAGATACATGAATTTTTATTTTAAAAATGTAGCAATAAAAGAAAAATGTTGGTGTTGCCAATTTGAAGAATAAGAGCTGATCAAATTAGGCTTTTAATAATTCCTGTCACGAATGGGTTAAGGTCTCATGACGCACTGCATCTTCATTATCCTTCTCTCAATGAACATCTTCCTGTCTCTCCCTTACCTTTACCCCAATCCACCTTTTTTTTTTTTTTACTCCCTCCTCTTTCTCCCTCTGTGACTAATTCTTTTTTTAAAATATGCTTTCCTGCACCCCTTTCTTGTCTCTGCAAACCGCCTCTCTGTCTTCCTCTCACATTCTCTTTAGTCATTTCTTGCGATTGCATTATCATCAAGTTTAAATTGCCATACCTCTGTATGTTTCTCTATTATCTGCTATTGTAACTGTTAATGATCATAATTTTCTTATATGTCTATTGTCTATTATAACTTTATGTTCTCGTCATGATCAAACCATGCAGAAATTAAAAAAAAAAGAATAAATAAACAATCGAATAAATCAAGAAATAGATAAACAGATAGATAAATAAATGAATAAATAAATAAATAAATAAGTAAATAAATGAATATGGCAGCCAAAGGGTCGAATTCCCAAAGGCTGGCTTATCGGGCCGATAATATCCATGTTTCTTCTTCTTCTTCTTCTTCTTCTTCTTCTTCTTCTTCTTCTTCTTCTTCTTCTTCTTCTTCTTCTCTCTCTCTCTCTCTCTCTGTCTGTCTGTCTCTCTCTCTCTCCACTAACTCTCTGTCATGTCTATCTTTAGTCAATTCTGGTGATGGCATCGAGTACGGGCAGCAGAAAGGCTACAACATCGGTGACATGATCCAGGAGACGTTAGAAGTCCTGGAAAGACACGGGGGCGAGGAGGCCTTCGTCAACATCAAGTATATGGTCCCAACCTACCAGTCCTGTATGGCGGTCCGGGAATGATGACGTCATAGATTCAGATATCACAGCAGCCTTGCCAGTGTCTTTTGGTCGCATTACTCAGAATGATTCATAAATTTAAAGAAGATATGGTTCAAAGTAACATGTTTTCTCTTTTTAAGTGTTTGATTACAGAGGTACATATTATCATGTTGCATGTCTGCTCCAAATATGAATGCAAAAATATGTTACAAATACTTAGAATAATAGAAGATGATGATAGCATTCTTTCTGGCAGAAAGTTCTTAAGATGTCAGATTTATTTCATATTTCAAAACAGAAGCCTATGTCATGAGTGCTATAAGATCTAGCTGATGCATCTATGTATATTACGGCGACCCAACACAAATGCACATGTCTACAGGGAACCCACACTTCTTCCCCCACGTTTTCTTGACAATGTAAATTTCTTATTTTGATTATAAGAAGCAGTTAAATATGTTTTGAAATATGGAAAAAAATCTGAAATCTGATAATGCATCGATGAAGGTTTTTCTTTTTTCTTTTTTCATCGCCCTAAAGCTATTTTTAGCATTATCCTTTTCGCTTGTTGCTTTGATGCTATCCTTATTTCCGCCACATATATCTCTTCACTTCATTTGTTATCATTGTTTCATTATCCATTTCTTTTCGTTTTCCATGTCTTTGCTTCACTATTTCTATTTGCAATTCATGTACTCTTTCTTTTCCTTCTATCTGCAATTATTATTTTTCTTTTCTTCAACACCAATTTTTTTAAAAATACCGATTAAAAAATGTATGCCATGGATAAGGAATGCTTGTTTATCTTTCTCCATTGGTTTTTGACACAAGCTTTGACTGCAAGTGCTTTGTCTATTTGATATGACTTATAAAACGTAAACCTTATTGCTTTGAATGCCATTATCATCATTTTCAGCTCCTGGTGTATTTTAATTTTCTATATTCTATTTTCTCCTCTATTTGTTTCTATGTTATGTCTTTTATATAACGCATATCTAACTTTTCATAACTATCAAACCTTAAAAAAACCCGACCAAACAACAACAACAACGACAAACAAGTAAACAAACAAACAAACAAACAAACAAAAAAAACCCACTTGTGTCATGTAATGAATACACGTTTTCCAAGTTGTATTCTTGATATAAAAGAGGTGTTCTTTAATGCAACTTTGATAATGAGTGGAGGGATAGAGATAGAGAGAGAGAGAGAGAGAGAGAGAGAGAGAGAGAGAGAGAAAGAAAGAGAGAGGAGAATAGCATGTTGTCTCTTATCTTTACATTCAAATCTAAACTTGACAATGGAGCAAATCTGAAAAGAAAATCATTATCATACATGTCATACAGAGATTGAATCTTTCCCATTAAAATTAAATCTCTTTAAGCCTTGCTTCAAAAAATTAAAAGTGATTTTATTTTACTCAGGGTTTCCTTACAATTCAGAATTAATTCCGTAACAGACCTGTTTACTAATTTCATTCATAACTGTTGAACAAAAGTTTCCCTTGACAACTTTGCCAGAGACTTTCCCGACATAGCAACAACTAATCTATGCAAACTGGATTCATTACCAAGGGTTCTGGAGAGAAACATATATAAATTTGAATACCATTAGCAATCAGGTCTGTTCCTTATTGATTAATTCCTTATAATTCATTATCAATTATCCTTTTAATTCATAATTAATTGTTTTGTTTCAGCGAAACAATGCTGAAGCTTATCGATAATGGTAATTGTACGCATGGGTGGAAATCTGTCTTGAAATGTGAGGGGGACACATCTTAAACTTTATGACAAGCAATGAAAAGAAGAAGAAGAAGAAGAAGAAGAAGAAGAAGAAGAAGAAGAAGAAGAAGAAGAAGAAGAAGAAGAAGAAGAAGAAGAAGAAGAAGAAGAAGAAGAAGAAGAAGAAGAAGAAGAAGAAGAAAAAGAAAGGAAGGAAGAACGAAAAGAGACAGTGCCCCATCGTCATCGAGATTCCTCATTTTATTAAATTCAATTCATTATTCTTTAACAAAAGTTGGTGTGATGACATGATATAGGTTGCATAAGGCTCACCCGACATAGAAAGTGAAATAATACATGTACAGATGTATACATAACCATGATGACGAGTCCCAAGTGGTTCTGGAAAAAAAAAAAACCCAACACCTCACGCTGTCAGTAGTTAGACAAGAATAACCATCATACTGGAAACGACGATCAGTTCTTTCCTCGTCCAATTTGTCCAAGATTTAGAAGTGACTCATCTTGTGAATGTTTTTGTTGTTGGCATCTCAACCCCGTGCATTGCACCAGGTCTGTGAAATGAAAGTGACTATTGATTATAAGGATCGAGTCTATTCTTGGGGCATGACAATACGTATCAATATAGCATGTTACGCAATCACAAACCGCTTCCCCATACCTGTATTAGGTATAAATAAGCTGGACACGTCGCCATAGCCGCTGAATTCGTCTCTAGCATTAGTACGATCCATTGTACAGTCTCGCTATTTGTACTCTTCGTGAGTAAAGTTATTTCGTCAATCAGAAATACAAATATGGCGCTTGTTGAGCTGCTTGGAGAAAAGGTGCAGGGAGAGAAAGGGGTGGAGGTGGAGACATCAAGCCTCGCTGGCCCTGGGAGGTACGTAGGCCTCTATTTCTCAGCTCACTGGTGTCCTCCTTGCAAAATGTTTACCCCGAAGCTGGCAGAGTTTTACAAGGCTTTCACCGAGAAGGATGCCAACAAGGGCAAGCTTGAGATCGTCTTTGTGAGCTCCGATCGGGACCAAGAAGGGTTTGATGGTTACTTCAAAGAAATGCCGTGGTTGTGTCTTCCCTTCGCTGATCGGGAAAGAAAGGTTAGTTCTGAATTGCGAACCATTCATCCCCTCATAAACTTTATGGGCTATGTGTGTGTGTGTGTGTGGGGGGGGGGGGAAGGGGGTACGAGTGCCCCCTAATGTCGAGAGATTTAAAAAGCATGGGGCCATCGCATAGCAATGGAGGCACCGCAGTTTACGAGTCCTGTCGATTCCTGTCTGACCAGTGTTTATAATTATTATTGCAATATCAGCAAAGTCGGTGGTGTTATTGTTGTCGGTTTTTTTGAAGGGCCAAAGCTACAGCTTTGTGGGGCCGCTGTAGCTTCATTGCAATTTACTCTTAAAACGTATTACTTTGAAAGAAAATGGCGACTTATTTTCGTAGAAACATGTTTCCTCACCCCCCCCCCCCCGATAATATTTGTTTTGCCGGTTGTTTCTAGCTACAATTTCCTCACATTTTAAACAGAGAGAGAGAGAGCGAGATAGAGCGAGAGAGAGAGAGAGAGAGAGAGAGAGAGAGAGAGAGAGAGAGAGAGAGAATGGGAAAGAGGATGATGGGTTGAATGCACCATGATGGACCCATGAAACCTTCGACAAATTGCCCCAAGCGAGATCGTATACAAAGTAGAATATCTAGGGGTGTGAGTGACCCCCCCCCCCAAAAAAAAAAGTTGTCTACTCAGATAGGCCTTGACGCATCCCCTCACTTGTTGCTGATTTCTCCTATAGCAAAAAGTCCTAAACATCAACTTACAAAAAATAATAATTCCCCTCTCTCTTTGTCTCTCTCGCTCTCTCTCTCTCTTTGTCTCTCACTCTCTTTTCCTTTCCAGCGTAAGCTGTGTGAGAAGTTCAGTGTGTCAGGGATCCCTACCTTCATCATCCTCGAAAGCGAATCTGGCGAAGTCGTCTGCCCACTTGCCAGGAACGAAGTCATGGACGATCCTGAAGGAGAAGATTTTCCATGGAAGAAATAGACTCACTCTCTTGGCGCCATCTTCGCCATTACAGAATGTGTTCCTTAATAACAGGAGCTAAATATTTCTGTATTTAGATTATTCGCCAATCAAGTCCAATATACGACTAATATCTGAGTATGTAACTAAGAAATTGTATCTTTTTAGCATGCAAATCCATGTTATAATTATGCGGAAGAATTGAATTGAGGATTATTTTTCATTGAATAGACAGTGTTGTTAGGGCTACACCATGTAGCTTCATGCATAGTTACACCATGTAGTCTTCCATTGGAACAAGAGCCATTAAAGATGTTTGTAAGCTCTGTTGAACCATTCGTGACCGGGGGTCGACATTGTGTGATTTTGCCCCAAAACTTATGCAGACCTGAAAGACGATTACAGTTCATTATTCCGAAGGTTCATTAGTTCGAAGGTTCGTTAGTCCGAAGATGAAATAAGGTTCGTTAGTCCGTAAATGAAAGAAGATTCGTTATTCCGAAGGTTCGTTAATCCGAAAAACGAAATAAAGTTCGTTAGTCCGAAGGTTCGTTAGTCCGAAAATGACATAAGGTTCGTTACTTTGTTAGTTATTTTCCGACTAACGAACCTTATTTCATTTTCGGACTATCGAACCTTCGGAATAAAGAACCATATTTCATTTTCGGAATAACACCACAAATGTTCGGATTAACGAACCCTTTTTCATTCTCGGACTAACGAACATCTAGGTATACGCAATTTGCGTGTTTCGGAATAACGAACCTTCGGACTAACGAACTTTCGGAATCACGAACATTACTCTGAAAGACATACCACATGAGCATAAAGAGCAGATGATTCTACACAATCTTTATTTGCCGTTTGATGCAGAAACACCTTCAAAGAAAAATAAGCACTAAAGATTCTTAAATTGGCAACGCGATGGAAAGTCAAAGTCACTGTTGATTTCCATGCAAATGGGCAATTTTCAATTTCTCAACCACTTCTGTCAATTCAAAATAGACTTTATCAGAAAAGATATAGCATTAAAAAAATACCGGTGTTGCCAATTTGAAGATGAAAAGCCAGTAACGTGAGGCTTTAAATAATTTCTGGCGTGGATGACTTAGGAGCTCTTTGTAATACTTTGCTCTATTCGTCTTCTGCAGAGGCCAGAATTACTAGTATATCATGTATATGGGACAAAAATAGCTTGGACTTGCCCTTTTATATACTTTTGTTTTCTGGATGACGCCCCTGCTATTTCTTTCCCATTGATGTCGAAGTCATCTCATTTTTAAAGCTAAATAAGAGGCCTTCGTTGAAATGAAAGCCGGTGTAGCGGCGGATTTGGTTCTTGGCGGATTTGGTTCTTGATGACAAAATCTGCCGGCGGATTGTGTTCTGTAACAAAATCTACCGGCACATTTTGTACCGAGCCAACTGGCGGATATTTTACTGTTTGGCTAGGCCAATATCGTATCTGGATGGTGTGACGTCACGCAAGAGGACGTCTTTGGAGTTGGCGAACATCGAAAAACGGAAATTTCCTTAGATTTTATTAAATTTCATATTGACTGATCAATTAACAGAATCTTGGGAACGATATCTGCCGGCAGATTGTGTCACCAAGAACCAAATCCGCCGCTACACCGGCACTTTATTAGTAGCCACTCTATTCAAGGCCGTAGACAGGAATTTTTTTCCGGCAAAGGGGGGGGGGGGGAATATATTCAATCCTTAAGGGAACACGCGAGCGAGAGAGCGAAGAGACCGAGCGGGAGCTTTTGCATTTTTAGAATTGAAATCGAACGATCTGGGATGCACATTTTGGGTGGAATTTTCGGAAATTCTCAATAAAAAGGTGAGGAAAATAGAAAAAAGTGGGGTTTTGAAAATTTCTTGGGGAACAAATGCCCCCCTACGTGCTTACGACCATGACACTTTTCAAGTTCTCAAGAAACTTTTATGGAATAAAAGCATGACTTATCAAATACCATTCCATCTCTAATTCTTACTTTCATTCTATTTATTTCAATTTCCGATGAATAAAATACAAAGTTTGATGTACACAGGGATATTCCGAAAAATTCAAATCAATTGAATTAAATGTAAGGGAAAGCTGAAAAGCTGTCTCCTACTACCTCGGCCCATGAAGTCACTAATCAGACATACACTGTGGTGCCTATACGTATAAGTTCCGTGAAAACCATTGTTGTAAACTTTAAAGTATTCATCACAGGAGACGCTCTTAAGATGTGTTCATCTGTTCATTGGAAAACACGTTTTATGATTTTTATTATCATTATTATTATTATTTTACATTATTTATCTTATCTCTGACAACTTATTAGTATCCTGTATTCAGGATAGAGAGAGAGTACAATATGTTGTCGAGTACAAGAAGTCATTACCACTAGATATCATGTAATACTGATATTAGTTCGCATTTATCATGTTCATGTAGCCCCGTTTTCACTGGATTAAAAGCGCTGTATAATTATTAATGCAGTATTCTTACGTCATGGAGTAGCTCACTGTCTCCTTCTTTGAACTTAGTGCTTATTAAATAGCATACATAAGAGGGCTTTCAGTGAAGTCAAACTAAATATTTTTGCTCCCTGTCATTAATTCCTTGTATGTAGAAACCAAGGGTAAAAAGTATACAAAGTGAAGTTTTCACTGCAGAAAGACAACAGCAGCGACTGCAAAATGTCATATGAGCGGGTGCATACAATTTTTGTAATGTTTTTGCTGAGTAACAGAATAAATATGATCTTGTTTTTTCTACATGAGCGTGTGCAAAACTTGTAAACAATCTTAAGGTTAGTATTTTGCGTTTGGGGAAAGGGTAAAGACAATAAGAATGTTTAGTATGGGGATAAAAAGGAAATTTATTAGAAAAGGGGGAGAAAAGGCAAAGTGAGGAGAAAGAGAGAGAGAGAGAGAGAGAGAGAGAGAGAGAGAGAGAGAGAACAAGAGCACTAGAAAGGAGAAAGGGGATAGGGGATAGGGAGGATAGAGAAAGTGGGTCTAAAGTGATTAAAATAAGAGAGCGGACTCAAGGTATAATAGACAGAAAGGAGAAGGCCGGTAGAGGGGAAGCCGGGAAAAGAAAAATGGAGAGAGAGAGAGAGAGAGAGAGAGAGAGAGAGAGAGAGAGAGAGGGAGAGAGAGCGAGAGAGTAATAAAAATAAGGAAAGTGGGAGAAGGAGACAGAGACGGAAGAAGGGAGTGAGGAAGAGAGGGAGGGAGTAGAGTGGAGGGAGAGAAAGAGATTTCGTCAGAGGTAAATCAGCCAACAAATACATGAAATAGTAGACCTTTATGATCTATGCACCAAAATAATGTTTATTGGTTAGATGAGATTCGTAACGACTATTTTTTCCTCATATAAAAGAAGGAAACCACTCACGGCTACTGATACCCATTTGCATTTAAACTTGCCTCCCTAAAGGTGAATGTCAATCTCAAGTCGTAAATAAAGTAAATAACTACATCAACATTCAAGCATTCAGCATGAAGTAAGAAACAGATGATTCATTCTCATCATCATCATCATCATCATCATCATCATCATCATCATCATCACCACCATCATCATAAAACATTGTCGTTCAGGCGTGGTTCTACGAGGGAGGGGGGATTTGGGGCTTAAGCCCCACCCCCCTCAAATTACTCAAGCCCCCCCCCCCTCCTCCAAGCCCCCAAGATTTTGCTCTAGAACCGCGCCTGTCGTTATTTTCATCCTGAACAGTTACGTAATTGCCAACACATCATCGCCATCATCTTTTTTTCATTTCCATAATCATTGTCATTTTGATCAGCATCTTCATAATATCCATGACCTTCATCGTTATCACCATCGTCATCATTTTTTCTCACAGCTCATCCACATACTCATTTCAATTTTTCACAGAAGTTTAATTGTTTAGATTCTATTGAGAGATAATAATGAGACACCAAGAATGAAATTTAAGTTCCAAATCTTAATGATTGTATTTTATTTTTCATATCGTTGAGATGGGTATATTGTTTTCACGTCGGAACAATAATGAAAATGAATAAAATTAATACGTTGAATGAATCCTGACATATATGCGGTATTGCGATTACCAAGAAAAAAAAAAGAGAATGAGTTGTTCATGGACGTGATCATGGTGATGGCAATTCTAATACTCCTCCTCATCTTCCTCGCCCTCTCCCTCCATGGCGGAGTCAACACCGACTTCTTCGTAGTCCTTCTCAAGAGCAGCTAAATCCTCACGAGCCTCTGAGAACTCTCCTTCCTCCATACCCTCTCCGACGTACCAATGGACGAAGGCACGCTTGGCGTACATCAGATCGAACTTGTGGTCGAGGCGAGCCCAGGCTTCGGCGATGGCGGTAGTGTTACTCAACATGCAGACGGCACGTTGGACCTTGGCAAGATCACCACCAGGGACAACAGTGGGTGGTTGGTAGTTGATACCGACCTTGAAGCCAGTTGGACACCAGTCGACGAATTGGATGGTACGCTTGGTCTTGATGGTAGCAATGGCGGCATTGACATCCTTGGGGACGACGTCACCACGGTACAGGAGACAGCAGGCCATGTACTTTCCGTGACGAGGATCGCACTTCACCATCTGGTTGGCGGGCTCAAAGCAGGCGTTGGTGATCTCGGCAACGGTCAGCTGCTCATGGTAGGCCTTCTCAGCAGAGATGACTGGGGCGTAGGTGGCAAGAGGGAAATGAATACGTGGGTAGGGCACCAAGTTGGTCTGGAACTCGGTTAGATCGACGTTGAGGGCACCATCGAATCGCAGAGAAGCGGTGATGGAGGAGACGATCTGGCCGATGAGACGGTTCAGGTTGGTATAGGTGGGACGCTCGATGTCGAGGTTACGTCTGCAGATGTCGTAGATGGCCTCGTTGTCGACCATAAAGGCACAGTCGGAGTGCTCAAGGGTAGTGTGAGTGGTGAGGATGGAGTTGTAGGGCTCGACAACAGCGGTGGCAATCTGGGGAGCGGGATAGATAGCGAATTCGAGCTTTGACTTCTTTCCATAGTCGACGGAGAGACGCTCCATTAGCAGGGAGGTGAACCCAGAACCTGTGCCGCCACCGAAGCTGTGGAAGATGAGGAATCCCTGGAGACCTGTGCACTGGTCAGCCAGCTTCCTGATCCTGTCGAGGACTATATCGATCAGCTCCTTTCCGACGGTGTAGTGACCACGGGCGTAGTTGTTGGCAGCATCCTCTTTACCGGAGATCAGCTGCTCAGGGTGGAAAAGCTGACGGTATGTACCGGTACGGACCTCATCTGGAAAGATAGAGAGAACATTGATATTTATTGTTAAGAGACATCCAAATCCTTTCCAATTCAGGAATGCGTATACTCTGCACAACTTTACTTTAAACTGGCATCATTTCATAATTCACATTAACTGACAGACATTAATTTTTTACACCAATTGCCCCGTTGATGGAAAATATAACAGCAGTTCTGGGAGAATCCCTTCCAAAGCAAAATTAGGTTTATCCTACTTATGAGTAAAGAAACTAGTGGCTGTTTATGCGAATGCTTACCAACAACAGTAGGCTCGAGATCGACGAAGACGGCACGGGGAACGTGCTTGCCAGCTCCAGTCTCACTGAAGAAGGTGTTGAAGGAATCATCACCACCTCCGATTGTCTTGTCTGAGGGCATCTGACCATCAGGCTGGATGCCATGCTCCAGGCAGTACAACTCCCAGCAGGCGTTGCCCATCTGGACACCGGCTTGGCCGACGTGGATTGAGATACATTCACGCTGTTAGCAGATGGGAAAATAATAATGCGTACAGAATATTTAGATCTTCTGTGACATGGCAATATATTTCAACATATATCCGGAATATCAGATTTTACGCTGTAGCATTCACGGAGATTTATGACATATTTTCAATCGATATTATTGGAAAGAATATTAAAAAAATATAGCCAGCTTTTTGTTTATGTACTAAATTTAGCAGTGCGTCCATGAAATGCAGCTTCTGAAAATAGAGAAATAATGCCCTGAATGCTTATTGCGCATGCTTTTCCAACTTTCTTGTCTCTATTTTCTCTGCCAACTAATGCACTGTTAAATGAATTTCTTTTATTTGCATAAGCTTTACTCTGCATGAGGAAAAGAGGAAAAGAGGAGAAAGAGGAGGAGGAGGAGGAAGAAGAAAAAAAAAAGAAAAAAGAAGAAGAAGAAGAAAAAGAAGAAGGAAATAAAAATCAATTACACTTCTTGTTTAAAAACGAACGATGAAAATTCCTCGCTATGAAACAACAAGATATCGTACTCCGGTTACGTCATCCTATGCGTTTAATGAAATAACTAATTCCCTCATGCCTTGATTTTGTGAAATAAAGAAAAAAATAATCAAGAACGCTAATAGGACATCTCCCGATAGTACTACTGTAAAATGCTAGTCAGCTTGTCGAGCAGATGCAGATACCATAGCAACATGAGTTACGCAATACCTTTTTTCCTTGAAATGCTTTTTGCTATGTAGCTTACACTATGAACATGATGGACAAAGAAAGCGGACAAAATAAACAACCCTTCATTCTACCCTTCACAATGGTTCTGGTAGTCCAAAGAACATCCCTTCACAGCTATTGTCTAAAATATGTGGAACAGGTGTCACATGCATATTCACCTGAAACTACATGATTAAACATAATAGCTGTGAAGGGATGTTCTTTGGACTACCAGAACCATTGTGAAAGGTAGAATGAGAGGTTGTTTATTTTGCCCGCTTTCTTTGTCCGCCATGTTCATAGTGTATTCTGATGAGTGCATGTCGAAAAGCATCAGTACGTCCGTGTTCAGTATTTTCTAATTTGATTATATAGTACGCTAACCGAAATTCGGGTATTTCTCATGCGGAATTATTTGGAAACGTCATAAGTATGTAGGGAGGGGGGGGGGGGGACGAAATTTTCGCACACACCCCATAAAAAGTCTTCAATTGGAATTAAGAATTAAATTTTTGTATTTTTATTTTTCATTCCAATTAGGCGAGGGAAGATTACGTTTAGAACATTACACTAATGCAAGAATATTGGAATTACAAACTTATTCTAAACAGTATTACGTGCAGCCTTGTATGCGTTTAGAGTCAAAACGAGTCTAAATGCACGCAAGGTTATAACCTTACACCCGTTTAGGTCTATAGACCAATTCGGTTTGGGTGCTGTTTTTTTTTAATGGTAATTTCTAACTGGGGAGCTTCAGGTATGCCTAACAAAAGATAATTTATGCACTGACATAGCAACGCACCTGGCTCATTGCACAAGCCATTGAATCAGTTTTTGTTCTTCTTTGGAAACCCCCCAGTTATGGCCGACATGAGTTACAGTGTTTTGAAACCGGATTCATCTATACAGGGGAAATAGCTGACAACAGGCAAGTAGTATTCCTTAAAAAATGAGTGAGACAGGGGAGCAAGAGCGGTGATTAAAAAAAATGAGAATTTCACTCGATCAACTTAAAGGGTATGTCCACCCTAGAAATTTCACCGTTTCAATAAAAGGAGATAAATTTGAACAGCATTTTAAAAAAGAAATGAGCAAAATCGGTCAAAGAATAAGAAAATTAAACTCATTTACATTTACTAGTAAACTACTCTCGGCTCTGCAAATTGGCAACATCTGCTGATGACATCATAAGCGAGCAGGTCTCCATTCACTTTGTACATGAAATTTCACATTTTCACAATTTTCTTGGAAGCTATACATTTTCTAACCATCATAGTCAATGTATGTTCAGAAGAATTGCTTTTTACATAACATACTTTGACTATGGGGTAAGAAAATGTGTAACTTCCAAGAAAATTGAGAAAATGCGAAATTTCCTGTACAAAGAGAATGGAGAGCTGCTCACATATGATGTCATCAGTGTTGCCAATTTGCAGAGCCTAGAGTAATTTACTAGAAAATGTTAATGAGTGTAATTTTCTTATTCTTTGACCGATTTCGCTCATTTCTTTTTTAAAATGCTGTTCAAATTTATCCGATTTTATTGAAATAGTGAAACTTCTGGGGTGGACTTTCCCTTTAATTGAGATCCAATTTAAGGAATGGAATGGAAATAGGGCATTTTATCATCCTAGGGGGTAAAAAGCAAATAATTTCCAAGAATTTGTTGATTATTGTAGTGTTTTCTATCCTCAACTATAGAGGTCGGCAGCCACATAAATTTACACAACTCACCCTACCAATGCTCCCCTGAGTTAGACTATACTATCACAAGTGGATGAGTGGATGGGTTTAAGGGGGGGGGGGGGGGGGAGAAACCCATATTTCAGATTTTTTTTTTCAGAAGAAATTACGAAGACGCACCCTTTCCAACCTTGTTTGATAAGTACAACGATGCCTATGCACCGTCCAAAATACTAGCTGTACGAGCTTAATGTCAAATATATTACAAAAAGTCAAGCTCGTAGGTCTACCAAAGAGACCACATTTGCTGGCAGCTGCAGACATTGCACAGTATGCGTGCGCGGCCACACCTTATCTTTATGAAACCATCTCCAGTTTCGCCATATTTTGCTAATCATTTCAGGAAAAGGGCATTGCAGTAATGTAGAACGTATACACATGATAGCACAGCGAAGGAGGCATGTAAAGGAGTAAATGGGACTTACCATGATGATGATTAAGCTGTAGGATTTTCACGAAATGCCTTCGACGTGCGATGTGCCGTTAGCAAACGATGAGTGGTAATAACCAGTTTTATGAATGGAGAAGACGTAAAATAGGCACACGACGGCCCGCGGAATGCTGCTTTTGTTTACCCCAACAACAAATACCTCGTGATTGGTTGCCAGCCGGATGACGTAGTGCCCCATTAACGCCACCATACCGAACCGTTAATCGACAAAGGCTTTTTCCATCTGGATAATGAAATTTTTAATTGAGTCTATTGTCAGCTTGGGGTATTATCTCTTTCATCAATGTAACCACGGAGCTATTAACAGAGCTCCATGGTGTAGTAACTGAGACTGGCTACAAGATTTATCCAGTAGTTTTTCTGCTACAAGGTACTTTCTTTACTAATTTAATACACTAGCCTACTTCTTGAACAAAAGTTGTTCTTGACAATTTAAATGCTTGCTTTAGGTTTTCAGACATAGCAACGGCCAATGTATGCCAAATTTATCGCATCCTTTGAGATGCCAGTAAGTGCCAATTAACAGATTAATTCAATTTGTTTTCTCTCCAGAACCCCCTTTTCTAACTATTGAAGTAAATTAGTACATTAGTAAACACGTTCATGATCTCTCGTCCACCTTAGGGATTGTGACATGATTAGAATCACACATTCCTTTCTGGCAAAACTTGGGCCCCGTTTCATACATTAGCTTAGACAGGTCCTCATACATGGGGGGGGGGGGGGGGGGGGAATGATTGACCCGTTGGTATATTTTTGTACATACAAATATGAGTCCACTTCAAAATGTGGAGGGGGATGCACCCCCCCCCCCCCCGCTATTCACGCCCCTGGTTTCATAAAACTTGTTATCAAATAACAAGTTGCAATAACTGTTATAAGATACTAAAATCCTAGCATCTGATTGGCTGAGAGCAAATTTGTCATAAAAATGTGGCAGTTGTTACTGATAACAAGTTTTATGAAACGGGACCAAGATCTCTTGACAACGCAAAAGCTTTGGGTTTGCTCGAAGCTTGTCGACAAAGCAATAACGTCGTGATTCTATTCTCCTTATTCTGTTCCTGGTCTTATTTCCTTCTCGATGCGCCTTGTAATATATCTACCTGATAGAAATCTTTTCCTCAAAGCTGAATAATATATATGTAATAACTAAATATATCTGTAAGTTAAGATTTTTTTTTTACGTACTGTGCAATTTCCTCGTCATCATGATTATACCTAACACTTTTAGATCTTTTAATTGATAATCATGCTTAGTTGGTCATTGCTAGGTTGCTTAGCAACCACGTGGAAAACAATAACATGTATATTGTTTATATCTTTGAGGATGGTTGATTGAGAGCATTTACTGTTATTAATGCTTTTTTTTTAAATGATAAGTCTGCTTTACAGTTAGTTTTAAATGAAATATATCATTAACTTACATATACATATAATCATTACATATCTACTAATTAGCTTTTCCTCAGCTAATTTTTTCTCCGAAGGTTGATTGAGAGCTTTTATTTGTATTATTATTATTTTTTTTTAAATGATGAGTCTGTTTTGCAGTTTCAAAATATATATACATATATATCATTAACTTACAGACACATTTAGTCATTACATATCTATTATTCAGCTTTTTTTCTGCTAATTTTCTCGTTGATACTTTTAGGCCTATCACTGCTTGGTATGCTCGGATGGTTATTGATAGGTTGCTTAGCAACAAAGCGGATAATAAATACCGAAAATGGCAGTGCCAAGTTCTTTTAAAAGCGCAATCTATTAATAAATTGCCTTTTCCCCACAACGGAGAAAATTACTGCTGCGTCTAACGGTGAAAAAAAAAATATTCGAGAAAATATTTATAGAATAGGTATCACATATAATGTATCATGATAAAGCTTGATTATGATTATAGTGTATCCATGATTATACTGTATATATGAAAGCACGCAAAGAAACATCAGTACAGATATAACAATGTCTGGCTATTTAAGAGAGGGCTAATATGTCGATGCATAAAATAAGGGCACATCATCAAAAGGGACAGCTTTACCACAACAACTGCACTTACTCTTTTCAAAAGGGATTTTGTTCGTTTGGAGGAGGCATTCTTGTTACGAGTGGAAGACGGGCACAAACTCTGTTTGGCTTTACTAAAGTTGGGGGTTCAAGGAGGGGCACTTTGTTGAGTCTGGATAAAAGTTGGGGCATCAGAATTCCATGTACCCCCAACAGATGATATTGTATAGTTTAAGCACAACCAAAGATTTAATCATAAGATTGTGGTTTCCTCTCTATTTCCATTAGCGTATTAATTTATTATTGAATCAAGCATCGTACTTTTATAAAAAGATCACTGAACATTTCAAAATGCTGGATACAGATCTGACATAAAAGAAGTATGGTGTCTTGAATTTGTTATTAGCTTTATAGTAGAAATCAGTTGACCAAAGCAACCAAGCTATTCAGTACAAAATTACTGGACTAGAAAATCAAAATTCATCATGCCTTGAAAATGTCTCTTTTCAAATTAAAGCTTTGAACCCCAAACGCCAACTCTCAAGGCCTTCAAAGCATCCAAGTCCAAGGCAAAGGCACTGAAAAAAGGCGCCTTCAAGACAAGGTCGAGGATCAAAGCATGACAGCACTGTCCCATAGATCGAAAGCGAAAAGACGGAAAATGGCTGAAAGGTTAGGACATATCATTTATGCAACCTACATGTGTGTGTGAGTGCATGCCTACATGCATCCGTTTGCAGTGCATCTAATGTGATCTAGATTGCACAAATCTTCTATCACGTTTTGGTGATTCCAAAAACTCTATGCTTGTAAGTGAAAGTTAGAGTATCCTTTCACCCCTCTCCCTTTTCCATCTTTCGCATTTCCCATTTTAGGTAGCCCCTGTGTGTGTGCGTGTGGGCGAGGGTACGTGTATGTGTATGTGAGTGTGTGTGAGAAGGGGGGGGGGGGGGGGCTTACACGTAGAGGTGCCGTCGTCGAGTGGTTTAGGCGCTTGACTGGAGACATGAACGTCGAGGGTTCGATCCCTGGCGCGGTACTTACGCCCCTGAGCAAGGCATTTTTATCTACATTACTCTTTTTTCTAATATCAAATAAATGAACATGCTTTAGGCATTTAAATACCAACGTGTGCAGGTGGTTTTTTTTTTTAAAGTACCCCCAAGGGGCATGGGGCATGTCCCTGTAGTGCGCAATTGACTAGTATACACACTGGTCAGCAACAGTTTTTCACAGTCTTGTGCTTTAACTGAATGGACTTCAGATTACACCATGGAATGAAATACTTGGGGGGCCATGCGCAGGTTACAACGGAACTCTAGTGTTCAGTTCTAAAAACAACTTTAGACTTTCATATAGAAAAGACTCAGTGACCCATGTCATCCCCTTCCCCATGCAGCAAGCGATTGAATCAGTCAGTGGATTGTTCACGTTTTGAAATATTGCATATTGTGTAAGTTTATCCACTATAATTGGTTGAGGGAAAAGCATGTTTGCTGGGTACGACCCATCCCACCATTGGGTAAAATATATCTATTCTGCCAGGTGTCTGTGTGCCATTATCAGTATTGTTACTAGTTTTTAGTTACTATGTATGTATTTATTTCTTTATTTCTTTATTTTTTATTTATTTATTTATTCATTTATTTTGGGTGGAGGAAAATGGGCCTTTCCTCACAGAACCACGAAACCCACAGATCCCACACGGACTTCATGTTGACTATATTGGTGGAGCTCGTGCATGATGGGGTACTAGCCCAGGAAGTCACGATTCTCTCCACCAGCATTCCACATGGAACCCATATGGGGCAAACGGCGCAAACAGTATATGGGTCCGAATCATGTCCGTACGCAGCGGGGGCAGGGGCAGTTGCCCCCCCCCCCCGAAATTTTGAAAACTCACATTTTTTTTACTGAAAATGTTCATAAAATCCACCAAAAACTGCACCAAATTTTTCAATTTCACTTTTAAAAATGCAAAAGCGCTCTTTTGACCTGCTCGGTCGCTTCGCTCACTCGCTTTGGAGTTTCTTCGAAATTTCGTCTTGCCCCCCCCCCCGGAAAAAATTCTGGGTATGGCCCTGGTCCCAATGAAAGCCCATGGAAGGCCATATTGATCCCATTTGATGATATTGGGAAAATAGGCCCGGGTTGAACACAGATGGACCCCAGATATTAATTTTGTTGAACGTGGATTTTCTAAACCTTTGTCCTGAATCTTTGTCTTGGACCTTTTGTTTGATCCTGTGAGAATATATCTTATTTTATCTATCAGTGACAGAATTTATCTTCAAATCCTAATTTTGTGGTCTGGGGAGCGTTTCATGAAAGGACTTGTCGGATGTTTTATCCGACAGTTGCCATAGTAACGATGCTTCTCAGCCAATTGAAATCAAGGAAAGATGTCAGATCTGACAACTTGTCAGACAACAAATGTTGATGAAACGCTCCCCTGGTTCATTATCTCATAAATAGACATGATAGACGAGTACGGATCGTGCAGTGGCACGAGATCATCAATCCGGTATCATCACCCTTTCAAAGGTATAACAAGACTGACAATGCCAAAATTGTATCTTTTCCTAGGAATTTCGCCGTTTTCCCTTTCTCTCAACTTTCAGTTTTCCTCCGTTCTTCTCAATTACTTCTTTTTTCCAGTGTCTCACATTTCCCGCTCAATTTGAACGCCATCTCCTCTTTGGCCAAAATCGAACGATTGTGACGTCACTCACTGCTCAGGAATGTTAAATCTACAGCACGAGTTCAGCCTCACAACAAACCAAACAAGATAACAATAGTGCGCTAATGTCCAAGCAATAATCGGCTTAGTATGGGCGATTCCACTCCATTTTTCCTTTCTTTCTTTCTCTCTCTCTCTCCTTTCTTTCTTGCTGACGAGTATATATATTTTGGTCGAATCGTATAAGAAAGCAATGCAACTTCTTGTATATTTGCTAAAAAACAACAAATAAATAAAAAAATATATACTTGTTTTCGTATCTAATTGTCTATAAGGTATACCGTATCTAAAAATAATAATGATAATAATTGTTGCTTTTGTAGTGCTATATCCAATTCAAGACTGGTCAAAGCGCTTTACAGATTATTCATAAAACAAAATAAGACATTAGGGGACTAAACATACCAAGAATATAATGCAGTTACATATAGCTACGATGAAAATATGTTTTAAGAAGCTTTTTGAACAATTCGACATTTTAATGTACCACATGTGGTGCTTCAGGATAAAAATACACAATTGAGCTAAATTTACATATCATGTCGCTTCTTTAGGTAATTCCGTGCTTCCCACAAGCACTGATAGCGTTAGTTTAATAAAAACCAACATGGGGGTGTTTCATAAAGCTGTTCGTAAGTTACGCATGACTTTACGCACGACTGGTGATATGTTCTTGTGCTACATGTAAATGATTGAGAATCTGATCAGCACCCAAGAACATGTTCCAGTCATGCGTAAAGTTGTTCGTAACTTACGAACAGCTTTATGACCCCCCCCCCAGGCAACAGGTTAACAAATATATGGCGCCTTGTAACAACATGAACACAATGACGTAATTGGCGTTAACACATGGCAAACTACCTTTTACAGGTCATAAGGAAAAGAAAGCAATACATGTAATTAAATTCTGAGTACGAGTCAAATTAAGTCAAAAGGAAAAAAAACCTCAACAACAAAATCATCAAAAATGCCATCATGATCAGTACCATCATCATCATCATCACCATCGTCATAGTCATCATCATTAACAACAACAACAACAACAACATGACCAAAAACGAGAATGGAAAAGACATGCATTTAAAACCATAATCTCAATATTTCTATCTTGCCTAAGGCCATCTCCCTTTAGCCATGCTAACACGGAACTACAGCATGCCATAAAAGTAAATTATTATGTAATGTTGTATGTTCAGAAACATGATATTCAAAATGAAATGATTAAAATATTGCTCGCACAAAAAGAGCTTTGTTTAGACGTATTGACGATATGGCATCATATTTCTGTAAGCGAGATTGATGAGAAGAGTAAGGAGTATCCCATGTAAACGTGCCTAATATTCGTCACCTTCCTCCTCTCCCTCTTCGTCGACGGAGTCGACACCGACTTCTTCGTAGTCCTTCTCGAGGGCAGCCAAATCCTCACGAGCCTCCGAGAACTCTCCTTCCTCCATACCCTCTCCGACGTACCAATGGACAAATGCACGTTTGGCGTACATCAGATCGAACTTGTGGTCGAGACGGGCCCAAGCCTCGGCAACAGCGGTAGTGTTGCTCAACATGCAGACGGCACGTTGGACCTTTGCAAGATCACCACCAGGGACAACAGTGGGTGGTTGGTAGTTGATACCGACCTTGAAGCCAGTTGGACACCAGTCGACAAACTGAATGGTACGCTTGGTCTTGATGGTAGCAATGGCGGCATTGACATCCTTGGGGACAACATCACCACGAAACAGGAGACAACAGGCCATGTATTTGCCGTGACGAGGATCGCACTTCACCATCTGGTTGGCGGGTTCGAAGCAGGCGTTGGTGATCTCGGCAACGGTTAGCTGCTCATGATAGGCCTTCTCAGCAGAAATGACTGGGGCGTAGGTGGCTAGAGGGAAATGAATACGAGGATAAGGCACCAAGTTGGTCTGGAACTCGGTTAGATCGACGTTGAGGGCACCATCGAATCGAAGAGAAGCGGTGATGGAGGAGACTATCTGGCCGATGAGACGGTTCAAGTTGGTATAGGTTGGACGTTCGATGTCGAGGTTACGTCTGCAGATATCGTAGATGGCCTCGTTGTCAACCATGAAGGCACAGTCGGAATGCTCGAGAGTGGTATGAGTAGTAAGGACTGAGTTATAAGGCTCCACAACAGCAGTAGATATCTGGGGAGCAGGATAGATGGCAAACTCAAGCTTGGACTTCTTTCCGTAATCAACAGAGAGGCGTTCCATTAGAAGGGAAGAGAATCCTGAGCCGGTGCCGCCACCGAAACTGTGGAAAAGGAGGAATCCCTGGAGACCTGTGCACTGGTCAGCCAGCTTCCTGATCCTGTCAAGGACTTGGTCTATCAATTCCTTTCCGACGGTGTAGTGTCCACGGGCGTAATTATTGGCAGCATCCTCCTTGCCAGTAATCAACTGCTCAGGGTGGAAGAGCTGACGGTAAGTGCCGGTACGAACCTCATCTGAAAGGAAAGAGAGAAAAAATATACATCACCTTTTAGATTTATATCTATTTTCTACGTAGCAATTTACTTTGTTAGCGTAACCGCTACATATCATTCACCTGTTAACCACCAATATCAATGCATGCATTTCCATGAACTTAACGAAATTTATGGTTTGGAAAGCTACAACTGTTATCAAGAGCTTCTTCTCTACTATGAAATATACAGTGTTCTTGCTTTCATCATGCAACAAGTTAGTAAGCTAAGAACTACTGTTAGTGGAAATGCTCACCGACCACAGATGGCTCAAGATCGACGAAGACAGCACGAGGAACGTGCTTGCCAGCTCCAGTCTCACTGAAGAAGGTGTTGAAGGAGTCATCACCACCTCCGATGGTCTTGTCTGAGGGCATCTGGCCATCAGGCTGGATGCCGTGCTCAAGACAGTACAACTCCCAGCAGGCATTACCAATCTGGACTCCGGCTTGGCCGACGTGGACTGAGATGCATTCACGCTGTAGAGTGAGAGTTAAGAAAAATTACTTGTGAGAATAAAGTATTCGTAATTTTGAAGTGCCGCAGAATGTTTGCAAAATGCAGTGGAGACTTGCGATATATTTCCATCGCTAATTTGTTCCACTCGATATTCCAAAGAGTTGGATTCGTGAGCATAGGAAAAATGGTGAAAACTTTTTGCTCATCGTTGGATAACAACTACCATGTGAGTGAGTAATAAATCGCATTTCTCATATCGATCGTTTACAGAATGAAATGTAAGTATAAATATTTTGACACGGATTGCAGAGTAAATCTTACTTTTTGCTTTTTGATAACAATTTTGTGCACCATCTTTTCAAGGTTGAATATACAGGAAAGAAAATAACATGGAGAAAGAGAGCAGGTGAAAACTATCTGCTCTCTGGCACGGATTTGAATGCTGTAAAGGTTTGTATGAGGTGGGGGGGGGGGGACGTCAGGACATAATTTTTTTCTTCTGTAACAACAAAACAATCTGATGTCCTTATTACTATTTGGGGAAATTTTCGTAAAACTGAAATGTACCCCTTATGCCTGGTACCACAATTTTCGATCATTAGACATTTGGCAAATTAACCCTTCCCTCCCGCTTCACAAGAACATGAAAATACTATTTGAAACATTTAAGACTTATGCAGACATGGCAGAAGTGCCGGTGTTGTAGTCAAGGACCAAATACACAAGGCAAAGGCTAAGCCAAGGCTTGAACCCTCAAGATCAGGACCAAGGCTATAAGGCCTTTATGATGAATGATATTGAAAAATGGATCATGCTAATCTAAGACAGAGGTTCACGAATGAACAGAAAGAGACGAGCGATTGAAGAAAGTGAGCTAAAAAGGGGCTTTTACTGACTCCCTATTTCCACTATAAATATATTTTATACTTTAATCTTTTAAGACAGTCAAACATTTCGGTACAAGATTGATTAGCACTGAATTTCTTGATGGAATGGATCGAATATCATTAACTCTGAGATACCTGTACATTAACCATGCAGCTTTTCACTTGCTAATTTTCCTGTAAAAAGGCCTATCGGTGCTTGGTATGCTCGTGTAGTATATGAATAAGATCAAATTATATCAGGAGAAACACGATAAAGTAAAAAATGGTTAAAGATCTGGTTAAACCCTCCATTTAAACGCCCGTATAACACTTGACAAATTCGAATGACAAAATAATGAATTCACATGAAAATATGACGAATTCGATCCTTGCTCGCTAACCCGCCGGCAGAGATAGTCCAGGGACGTCTGGAGAGTAAAAGCACTCTCCAGACGTCCCTGGACTAGGCAGAGATGAATTTCAGTGCCATTGACGAATTCGAATGCTTATGTTTAGATTTGGTTGACAAAAGATGAATATGAATGACATTAATTGAAGTGAACACAGCTTCCCAGGACGAAATTGAATTGAAAATTGATTTTTAAAAAAATGGATAAAGAGGTGAAGAAAATGGGCGGGAAAACCTAAAAAAAAAAAAAAAAAAAAGCCAAGCCATCCGAGTCCAAGGCCATGGCACTGAAAAAAGGCCCTAAGCTAGGTGCCCTAAGGCAAAGGTCTACCACACTGAGTGGTACTTGCTCATTATCTTTAGAATAAACATACAGCACTGTTGCACATTTAATATATTTACGAATCAGGAAAATGAGTAAAACCAACTTACCATGATGATGTTTTAGGGTGTAAGAATCTCAGAAATTGCTCTCTACATACGATGTGAGTGAGCAGGCTGTGCGTTATGAAGATTCAATGCATGGGATGGGCGTTTATAACCATGGGAGCTGTTTCCATACCTCAGTAATCATGAAGGAAGTTTTTCAGACCTCAGTAACCTTACGACCAGTTAAGTATCTTCATAACCTTTGGGACTGATTTAATACCTTTAATTACCACTCAGGAACGCTGTTTACTTCAATAGCCATGATAACAAATACTCGAGGTCGGTTGCTATTCATAAAATCGTAAGACTTAAAAGGGAGTCTATTCGACTTTTCAGATTTGTTTTTCGACTTACCAGATTTTCTTGGGATATGCTTCAATAACCACAGTAACCATGGGTGCTGATTCGTGTAGCGGCGCCGAAATTTGCGATTTCTTTTCTCTAAAAGTTCGTTTGCCTTCTTACTTTATTCACATTCCATAGTAAGTTATTTTCAGTTGGCCAGTCTTTCCTGGATCAAGCTGGGCTTCGATCAGAATGCCCGGATGATGACTTGATATTGTAAATTTCTAAAGCATTTTGAGGAACTGCTGAAGGAGCAAACAATTAATCGGGTGAAAGAATGATTAATTTCGGGGTAGGATTGTTACAAGAGTATCTCTTGCCTTTGGCTGAAGCTGTCTGTGCTTTCCAATGTTTATGCAGGGTGGTGTGAGTTGGTAATAGACTTGTATTCAAATTCATTCATGTTTTAGTCCAGAACCCTTGGTTACCAACTGTTCAGTTCACCCGTTATGCATGATAATGTCATCTGAATAGCAGGAATCCATTTTGGACACATTATTTGTTGCTATGTCAGGCAAGCCTCTGGCAAGTTTATTAGTTCTCAAGGGAAACCTTTTGTTCAACAACTATGCTTAAAATTAGTAAGTTGGTCTATTGGTAGTTGGGAATAAGTATTTATGCTCGAAATTACCATGATTACGGACAGTCCAGCCGGAGGGCCATTCTCTGGAAAGTGAAACTTTTGGTCACACACGTGACCATCTAATTTCGCCTCATTGCTCTAAAAATAGAAACATGTTTTCATTCTTTTATTTTAACCAGTTTATTTTTATTTTTTTTGCATGAAAAGGGCTCCCCTTTCTTTGATGAGAATAAATAATTTCTCAACTATAGTGTGCTTACAGAGTCATTAAAAAATCTCCCCTTTTTGAGTGGTCACGCACGTGACCGATCCAATTTTCCCCTCTAAAAGAACAGAATGCTCATTCATTTATGGAAAATTGCTTTAAAACTGTTCAGAGCAATCCCTATCATGCAGTAATGAAAAGTGGAAACTTACACGTCCAGAGAAATGTGAGAAAAATAGGTTTGAATACCAACAAATATGACCCATTTTCGTGTGAAGTCATACACGTGACCGATCTAATTTGACTTCTGAAAGAAAGATGATGTACGCTCTTCTAAAATATTTGCCTTCATTCTATTGGGGGGTACTACAGTTATTTAAAGTTCCAAAATGAGGGACCTCTGCTACAAGATAAATAATGACAAATTAGTTTTGAATCGGCTATTTTTCATGATTTGGTCACACGCGTGACCGAGAATGGCCCTGGAGATGTCTTGTAATTCGTCTGATTTGTTTCAAAGCTTTGTCATTCCCCGGCCCATCTTCGTTTTTCGGAGTTATGGAAGAGTGAGTGACAGTTAAAGAGCAGATGAGTATAAATGCGAGATATGAGATTTTGAATGGAGGGATGCAGAGGTAAAGCGTTGGAGAGAGAGAGAGAGAGAGAGAGAGAGAGAGGAGAAGGAGAGAAAGCAGGTGGACGAGTCATGTAAGTGAGAGGAACAATGGCGGACCGGAGAACTCAAACTTCAAAGTTCAAATTTTGCAGATTAATTAAGTTCCATCTAAAAGGGGTTTAATCATGGTGACGAAGTAATTTGGCGCATGGCGCCGTTTTGGGAGGCTGGGTCCTCCACGACCTCGTGGCGTTACATTAGGGACATATAAAAGTGGAAGGGTTTTTCGGCTCGGGAGTTTAATTCAGTTCACTTTAGTCAAGCTGAACTGAGTTGAGAGTTTGTTTCACTCGCCATTTTTTGTTGCTGCTGTTTTATTACATGTCGTCGTCATGTTTCGTTAGTCGAGATCAGCGGTCGCCCAGCCCATGTATAAGTTGTAGTCACCGTGATCATGTCTCTTTTGAACGATCAATTTGCAATACACCTCATTTTGTAACCACATGAACTTTCGTCAGAACTCATAATTTCATTCATTGTCTTCGTCTTCTTTACAACGTGTGCGGCGAGGTGGAAGGCGACCACGGGCCATCTTGCAGAACCGTGCCGTTAAATTTGTTTTCGTGGTTGAGGAGAGAGGGGCGATTGGTGCCGAATATCCTTGGCGAGAATGGTAGCGAAGCGACTGAGCAGTGGAATGATGTCTCCCTCCTCGAGACTTTCAAATTACCAAATTACCTTCAGTCAACATCAGTTTGAGAGCATTTGAGAGTGGTTTTTATGGTAATTACTTATGTAGTAATAATTCCATAATTCTCGTTGGATTTTTTCAATATTTTGATCATCATTGCAGCTGGCCGTCGAAACCATTTTCGTCAGATTTTTGAAGAAGAAAAAAAAAACACCCATGGTATACCTATTAGGTTTCATATACACGTCTCTGGGTGGTTATTTTGTGTATATACTATGGAAAACGCAACGTGTCTGTCCACATAAGGAAAAAATTTTGCCAGAATCAGTGAAGTTGTGAAAAATTAGAAATTTCTTTTTTGCTAGCTGTATAAAAACATTTATACTCAACGGTATATTTCATTATCATTATTATAAAGAAAACTCAAAAATACTGGAGAAGAAAAACCTTCAGATTTTTAAAAAATATACTTATGAATTTTTGTCTTGTTTTTTGTTAGTTAACATTTTGAGAAAAAAACAACAACTAATGAGTAAGGTGACTGTGCTGCTATTTAGTTTATTGATTGGTAACCATGGTGACGATGTTTCTGATTGCGTTAATCAAATGGTTTGAAGATCACTTCAACAAGGTTTTTAATGCTCACGAAAACAACGTTTTTGCCCCAAATGCCAAAGGAATTCAATCTTATTGGATCCTGAACCCTCACCTTTCTTTTGAGAACCCCCGCCAAAAAAAAAAAAAAAAAAAAAAAAACTCGAACCAAAATTTAATAGCATCCCCATCGAACGAAAAGCGGTATGTCTGTTGCGTAATACGCTCAAATAGTATTGGATTTTTCTATTTCCTTTTCTGAAAAATCTTCCCTGTTACGAGTTATTGTTATTGTATAGCAGTCTTGAGAATCCATTGTACGCATATACATCAGGAATGATCGGTCGTAAAAAAAAAGAAGAAACAAACAAAACAAACAAAGAAACAAACAAAACAAACAAACGAACAAAATACCCTCACAAGACCTCATACGTTCGCTGTATTCAGTTCACTGAACTAGGGAGTTGATTGAACAACAGAGTCAGAGTTAGTCAATAAAATGCAATTTTCCAATTTTAGTTGAAATCAGTGCTTCTCAACCTTTTTTACCTCGAGGCCCACTTTGGCTTTTCAATTTTTTTCGCGACCCACCTTCATTCTTAGAAATATTTTGAGGCCCATCTCCCAGAACTTTAATGAGAAAAAAATCGAAAAAACATGACAAAAGAAAATAGCGAAATGTGTGGTAATTATCTGGATTACTACCTATATTACATTACAAAATCCAACCTACAAGTATGGTTGTAGTAAATGAAAATTGATATAATACCTCCACCCCAACCAAATGTACAGAAATCTTCGAAAATTTTTAGCACATTGCATTCACGATAAGCCACAACCTTTTGTGTTATTCTAATATGTTTAATAAATTCAATTCAATGTTAAAAGTAAAGCTAAATTCAAGAATTTTTTCCAAAATATTTTGGACTGACCTCGCGGCCCACCAGTGGGCCGCGGACCACCGGTTGAGAAGCGATGGTTTAAATGTAGATGTATGTGACATGGTTTGGAAGAAAGCCTATTTCCGATTTTTTCATACTATTTCTGTGCACTAACTTTTCATAATTTAAGTCGGAGCGGGAGGGGGGGGGGGCGGACATCTTTTTATTTGTCTCCGAAATGTTAACAGAAAAAGACACTAGCTGAAAAGTACCTGCCCTAATTCTTCACAACCTTTATTTGTCGAAAAATTTCTTCAACAGACAGAAATTGTTGAATGAATCAAGACAGACAACAAATACGATTTTTTTTTTCTGATAAAAGAGGTTGCTCTGTCATAGAACTTCAAATCGGTTTGAGAACCTCAATCCTGCATTGTTATTTTTCATATTTTTTTTCTTAAAAATCTTCATATCTTAAATTTGAATTTTATCCCCTGGACAATAATGTTTCCATACATCAACTCGTTTCCCTTTGCATTGTCCCCCCTTCACTTTACCGCTCCTATCTCTTGCTTTCTCTTTCTTTCTTTCAATTCCCCCTCTCTCACTTTCACCTCTATCTCTCACCCTCTCCTTTTGATATCAATTCTTTCTTCCCAACCTCTCCGCTCTTCCACCGCCTCTCTCTCCTTCAAAAAACCCCTCTCTTCATTTCCTCTACCCTCTCTCTCTCTTTCTTCTTCTTCTATTCCGTCTCCCTCTTTCTAACCGTATGCAATTCCCCATACACTCACTATGAACATGGCGGACAAAGAAAGCGGACAAAATAAACAACCTCTCACTATGAACATGGCGGACAAAGAAAGCGGACAAAATAAACAACCTCTCATTCTACCCTTCACAATGGTTCTGGTAGTCAAAAGAACATCCCTTCACAGCTATGACGTTTGATCATGTAGTTCCAGGTGAATATGCATGTGACACCTGTTCCACATTGCTGTCTCCCAGCTTTCTCTAAGGCAACACTATCGAGGGTTCCTACCAGCAGCCACTTGGAAGACAAATAATAGCAAACCTGTGTGCTAGGCCATGAAAACAATGACTTTTTATAGTCTGATGCACATGTTTTTATTATTTGCCCTCCAACATGGCTGCTGGTGGAAAACCTCTTATTCTCACACCAAACTAAAAGCAAGATCAAGACATAAAAAGGTGATATAATTTTGATACAGTCTCGTTTGTTCAGAGACATTTTAATTCTGTAGGTGATGATGTGTATGACGTTTGTTGCGTTTATGAATGAGCAGAAAAAATTTCATGATTACAAGATTTCATGCAGCATTGAGTGAAGGGTTCGTCACCGTTCTCCTTTTCTCGTGACTAAACAGTTTCAGAATTTGTTTATATTCTGAAAAGATTGGGTCTGTTATGTTTGGTGAGCTACCGTGTTATTGAGATGGTTGCTGGAAAGTTTAATATTCCTCGCCTTCCTCCTCCTCTCCCTCTCCATCAACGGAGTCGGTACCAACTTCTTCGTAGTCCTTCTCGAGAGCAGCCAAATCCTCACGAGCCTCGGAGAACTCTCCTTCCTCCATACCCTCTCCGACGTACCAATGGACGAAAGCACGCTTGGCGTACATCAGATCGAACTTGTGGTCGAGACGGGCCCAAGCCTCGGCGATGGCGGTGGTATTGCTCAACATGCAGACGGCACGCTGGACCTTGGCGAGATCACCACCAGGGACGACGGTGGGTGGCTGGTAGTTGATACCGACCTTGAAGCCAGTTGGACACCAGTCGACGAACTGGATGGTACGCTTGGTCTTTATGGTAGCAATTGCGGCATTGACATCCTTGGGGACAACATCACCACGGTACAGGAGACAACAGGCCATGTACTTGCCGTGACGGGGATCGCATTTCACCATCTGGTTGGCGGGTTCGAAGCAGGCGTTAGTGATCTCGGCAACGGTCAACTGCTCATGGTAGGCCTTCTCGGCAGAGATGACGGGTGCGTAGACGGCAAGAGGGAAATGGATACGTGGGTAGGGCACCAAGTTGGTCTGGAACTCGGTCAGATCGACGTTAAGGGCACCATCGAATCGCAGAGAAGCGGTGATGGAGGAGACGATCTGGCCAATGAGACGGTTCAGATTGGTGTAGGTTGGACGCTCGATGTCGAGGTTACGTCTGCAGATATCGTAGATAGCCTCGTTATCGACCATGAAAGCACAGTCAGAGTGCTCAAGGGTAGTATGAGTGGTCAGGATTGAGTTGTAAGGCTCAACAACGGCGGTGGAGACCTGTGGTGCGGGGTAGATGGCGAACTCGAGCTTGGACTTCTTTCCGTAATCAACGGAGAGACGCTCCATGAGCAGGGAGGTGAAACCAGATCCGGTACCACCACCGAAGCTGTGGAAGATGAGGAATCCCTGGAGACCTGTGCACTGGTCAGCCAGCTTCCTGATCCTGTCGAGGACAATATCAATCAGCTCCTTTCCGACGGTGTAGTGACCACGAGCGTAGTTATTGGCAGCATCCTCCTTGCCGGTGATCAGCTGCTCAGGGTGGAAGAGTTGACGGTAGGTTCCGGTACGGACCTCATCTGAAAGAAAAAGGAGAAAACAAATTAAGTTTCTAATTTTGGAAACAAAATTAGCAGCATTCTAAAAATTACTTTATTCTAAACTGCCTTTCCCCTCTCTCTTTTTAATTTTCCCTTCATAATACGATTATCTAGTTCAGTATGTAGGCCTTTATCTACAAAGCAAGAAGTCTTTAAGCATGTTAAGTGCAATACAATCTTTAAATAAGTTGAACAATTCATTGCCATTGTAATTGATGGTAAATGATGATTAGATAATCATAATGCTTACCGACTACAGTTGGCTCGAGATCTACGAAGACGGCACGGGGTACGTGCTTGCCAGCTCCAGTCTCACTGAAGAAGGTGTTGAAGGAGTCATCACCACCTCCGATGGTCTTGTCTGAGGGCATCTGACCATCAGGCTGGATGCCGTGCTCCAGGCAGTACAACTCCCAACAGGCATTACCGATCTGTACTCCGGCTTGGCCGACGTGGATAGAGATACATTCACGCTAGAGAATAAAAGAATTACAATACTTATTATTCATCGAGTCTATACATGGCCAAGTCTGCTGTCAATATTGCCTTCGTTTGTAAAGAGATAACTAACAACTGAGAAAGCGCAAGTGTTATTTGAATTTTTGATTTATTTACTTCGAACAGATCGTAAAGTGAAAAGGAAACCTTCTAAATCTCATGTCATGAACATAGATCATCATGAATTACTCCTTCACATGACCCATTGATTGCAATTCCTAACCGATTGAATAGTGATAAGCACTTACCCTGATAACTATTGTGATAAACAAGTATATAATGGTAATAAAATTGGCCAGAGTACGGGAGAGGAAAATGCCGAGGAACAAAAGAGGGTGATAAAAGAATAGACCAGTTTACTAATTCTATCTACTGGATAGTTATTTTTAAAAAAGTCTTGTCCGACATAGCAACAGTTAATGTATGCAAAATAGATTCCATCAATTCAGATGGCGTTATGCATAACAGGTGAACTGAATAAACGGTAACCAAGGGTTCTGGAGAGAAACGTGCATAACTTTGAATATATTAGTAAACCGGTCTATCATGTCTATTAGACAGGGAATAAATTTATGGAAGTAGAGATCGCTGTAACACATGCATTATTGAAATACCAGAAGGAAATTTGTGTGTTATGAGGGATTCTAAATTTAAAAAATCATGACCTTCATGGCACTATCGTGAAATAAGTCAGTGGTCCATTCACTGTCGTTTATTTCGTCAGTGCTGGTGACAGCTTTTCACTCTCATAGACTTTGTACACAATGCGAGCGCACACGCGAGAAGAGAGGTGACTTATTTCACGATAAGGCCACTTTCATTTTCATTACCCCTTCTTTTAAAAAACTTAAACCGATAATTTCCTCTGAATTTTTTCTTTGATAGCTCTTTGTGAAGGGATTGAAAAAAAAAAGATACATTATGACAATCAAGATGAATAATTCCGTGGATTATGTAGCAAAACAGGATTATTTTTTCGAAGGATTTCACTGAAAGCATATCAGAAATAGTCAAGAATCTCCCTCTTTGAAAAACTACCAGTATCAAGCATTAGTCAGCCCAATTCCGGAAAAAAACCCCTTTACAATGTGTTTAATGAGCAATGCTAATAAAAATGAGTGCTTTTATCAATGTCTTAAAAATTTAAAGACACCTATTAAGAGAATAAGGAGTATAGTATATTGGTGACAAGACAATGAAAAGTTAACTCATTATGGATTTGAAGAAAAATATGCACAATGCCATCAACTTGAGTAGTAGGTGAAAATGATTAACTTACCATGTTGATGTTCTTGATTCAAAAGATATTAACGAAAGAAAAGTCTTGACTTCAAGTCTGAATTCACGAATTGCCTTCGACGAGCGATGTGCCTCAAGCAAGTAATGAAGAATGTCGAGCCTGCGAGCGGCGCTTGAATTTATACATTGCCCCGTTGCTAGGCTGTTGATCAGTAAACAAATGCCTTGGAGACAGCCAACGGGGGACGTGAAATGGAAGTAGTCTGGTCTTTTCGAACAGTGAAGAGTGGAATAAAGCCTATTGTTGGAGTGACTCAGAATAGCTAATGCCATTAAGAATGCAGGGCCAGCATCGGCCTTGTGTTGGTCTATTTAGAAAAGGCACAGGGCCGTGGAAACCGTTGCCCGTAGCCATGGCAGCTACGCATAAACCCGGGAGTATGAACAACCCCTTCCCTGGTTGGAACAACGATTCTCCGTCTATACAGTAATGATTTCCTACAATGAAAGAATTTTATTCATAAACTGTTTAGAGCAAGATTCCGTCAGGGAATGATTTATAGACAGGGCAACTTTTTGATTGTCCAGATCGTTATGATCAGGAATGTGTTTTTTTCCTAAATGGTCCATGACAAGCGATGCAATTTTAAATGAGTATAGGACTGTTACTTGAAATCGACTGTTTTCCCCCAACATTGTTCAGTTTTTGTTATCATAACTTGTTAATCCTCTGGGTGCCCCATAAAATTCTCAAAATATATTTATGCCTCATAATTGTAACATCACTGCAATATTAAGTGAGAATAACAATGCACAAGATTATGTATTTTTTCACGTATCAGCACTTTCAAATGATAGCATTGCAGTATTTCACACAATACTACTTCACATTCGTTCCTATAGCCGTTACTGTGTCAGACATAAGATCAGCACTGCCGCATACATCGCCCCATTGCAACGCCGCTAACCCAGCAACGTTTGTATTTCTCTTTATGCAATTATGCAACAGTAGACCTGATATGTCATGTTTACTCAGATCTTATGAACAAGTCCTAAAGTTTTGAGGGAACAACTGAAAAACCTGTCTGTTCTACACAGCCTTCAGTTAGCTGTATCTTAGGCACATATACGCCGTTAATTCTTTGTCAATAATCTAGAAGGATATTTTGGTTCACATAATTTTCCAATGATTTTGTTATTCAATTCATAACGTATTGCTGTAATTAAACTTGGGTCATTCTTTGTAGAGCAAACACATTAGGCTAAGAAAACACTCAGGGTTAAATGGCGGCAGGGTATTTTGATGGGGCGGGGGAGAGATGACCCATATGTAAGTTTATTTACGTTTTGAATAAAAAAAAATAGGGGTATTATATAGTTGCATGACCGAACCCTCTCTTTTCCCATACACTCTAAAAATATTGGGTAAAAATGTGTCATAAGGGTAATTATGTATCCAACCAACTTTGGGCATTTCTTTGGGCATTTCTTTTTATCCAATTTGATGGAAATTTTGCTCATTCTAAAGTAATTACTGCTTATTTTACCCTAATTGGGCAGTGTGTTTCCCACATATTGGGTAAAAATTTTGCCCTAAATTGGTTGGATACATAATTACTCTCGTGCTGGTTAAATTTTCCCCCAATATTTTTTTTACGGTGTACTGTTCTTTTTCTTTCTCCTCTTTTTATGGTTTTCTTTTACTTATTTTCTTTTCTTTTTTGACACTGGAAAAATCATAGGGGGCGGTCGCCCCTTCTTCCCTGTAGCGCCGCCCCAGAATTGCAGTATACATAAGAACCATTTTATTATTATTATCATTGTTATAATTATCAGATTATATCATTACTAATTTTTATAATTCTTATCATTATTTTTTATCATTACTAATATCATTAGTAGTATTTTTGTCATTAGTATTATCATCATCATCATCATTAGTATTATTATTGTTGTTTTTGTTGTTATTTTTGTCATTTTCATGTATTTCAATCAACCCATGTTTCTCTCGCCACCCAATGGTTACTATTAAAGTGCCAACGATGCAGTGCATCTGCTATGCATAATGCCATGGATGGCATCCACTTTGTTTACATTAGCTGTTGCTACTTCGGGCACGCATCTGGCAAGCTTTTGAGTCGTCAAGAGATAGTTTGAAGAAATACGCATCAAAATAGTCAACAGGCCTATTCTTTTAACAGCCATTCGTTGAAATGGATTGGAAATGCAACAGGCAGTTGAGTCTTCAAAATACTATATACACCAGGGTTGGTAAAGAACACTGAATAGATCGAGTGTTATTTGAGTGCCTTCTGAATTGATCTTTCTTGTTCATTCAGAAAAAAAAGTCCATCAAGGTTTTAACTTGGTTCCTTCAAACTTATAGATTTCAAACATTTAACAATGATATTTTTGCCTATTTTTCTGCTTCCTACTCAACCCTTTGAATTCTCTAAAATTAGCTCTTCCCACTTCGGACAGCACAGCCGGTGAAAATAGGCACAAAATGCACAAGATTTTTCCCAGTATTTCCAAGAAACACATTTTAGTGGGATGAAGGTGAAATTATACTCGTGATAGTCTCGCGAAAGCTGCCCAGGTTATGAATAGACAAGGTTTCCTGATTTGTTTCAATTTATGCACATTTCTTTCCGGCAGAAGTAAAAAGTGACATGCATCACGAGCAGATTAACTTATACACCTGCACTGTGGTGCCCATCATTCTCGTACTAAACGTACTAAAAGGACTCCCTCTATAGCTCAAGTTAAGAAAGTTCAAATCTACCGATTCGGAAGATTTATGTCGAAACGTCGAGGTCTTCTTTCAGCTACTTTGTTTTAAATGGTTATAAATTTTAATGATATCATGCATGCATATTACGAATAATTTTAGTGAAAACATTGTTTGTTGAGATATGCATCATTTATTGGAATACATAATATGTTTTGTGCTCTATGGAAGGGAACTAATAATAATAATAATAATATACAGTTCTTGTGTAGCGCATATCACATTATGATATAACGTCTCTATGCGCTTCCAAAGGACTTGGATATTATTACCCCAGCTTTAGCCCGGCAGGCTTTTACAGCGCGCAAGCATTTCAACTAAATCCACTAGGCAACGATGATTCGGTTCTCCCTTCTAGTGAGATCTCCAATCTGGTGCTGTGTACTGTGTGCTTAATATTGGTTTGACAAACTAGTAAAACAACATCAACAAATTCGAGTAAGTTCGAGATTAGCTAATGTAGATTGATTTCTATAGCCAATTTCTATATTTCTATAATTCTATATTTCTCTGTATCATGGTGCCATATATATAAATGCTGTGAATCACCATCATATTCATTATCATAATAATCATCATCACCAACGTCTTTAAAATCGTAATCATCATTATCATCATCATCATCATCATCATCATCATCATCATCATCAATGCGTCTTCATAACCTTTATAATCGTAATCATAATGCGTCTTCATAATCTTTATAATGGTAATCATCATCATCATCATCATCATCATTGTCAGCATCATCATCAATAGTGACGCTGCGGGACGTGAGTGACGAAACTCTAATCCACTGTCCGTTGGCTACAGGGAAGTTTTCACTACATTACGACACCTCTACTATACTCTCAACTTGGATAAAGACGATCAGTGTGATCTTGAGTTCTGGGCTCCATTTCATTTATTTTAAAAAAGATTGTTATCAGTAACGACTGCCACATTTCTATGACAAATTTGCCCTCAGCTAATCAGATGCAAGGATTTCAGTAGCTTATAACGGTTATTGCAACTTGTTATTAATGACAAGTTTTATGAAACGGGGCCCTGGTTTGGAAAAGATTTAATTCTCACCATGCTCACAGAACCCGAACGAAACTCCGAAAGTGCGTTTTTAGGAAAGAACATTAAACAAGCCAACATTATCACCCCAGTCATGCATGGCCGAATTGCCGAAATGAGCCCTCCAGCATATCTAGTACCCATGTATATACACCCTAGTGGAGACTGGAGAGGGGCAAACATGGTTTAATATTTTGTGACAGGGTTTAACCCGCAACCATTTGATCGAGAGGCAAACATTGACCATGGAGGTAAAAAAAAAAATTAGATAGGGGTTTCATTCCATGGTACATGTTGTACGTGATTCGAGCTAACTCGGCTCACAAAGTTGCAAGGGCTAATTGCCAGTCCAGACTCAGCGGACGTCATTGCGAAAGTATCATGGAAGGACGACTAAAACTTGTGTCAGTTAGCGCAGTAAAAATGTCTATTGGAACACCCTAATCCAAGAGAATTTGACTGGAATCTGTAAAATGGGTAAAAAGTAATGCTGAAATTTCCAGAGGCGAAATTCAATGAAACATGACATTTATGTTCATGCACTGGTCCTGTGAGCGGGTTGCACTCTAATTGGTGAAACCTTATCGCCTTGCGATTGCGATTATATCTCCACCTCTATGTTGCTGTGCTTACGTAATCACTCTGAGACATACAATGAGTACCATGGCAAAATGGTTCACTGCATTGTAAAATGTAGTAAATTTATTCATTTCGTTAAGACTACACATTGCATGTTGTGTCCTTGAATTTTACTACCAAGAAAGAAAAAGAGATTTTAGTCACGGAACTGGTAGATTACAATCACTTTTGAGAAAAAGATAGAATGACCCTGATGACTCTGGCCCGTATTCTGAACTCCAGTTTAACTTAAACCGCGGTCTAAGTATGGTTTAAACAGGATCTAATGCTTAGTGACATCTATTGACATTTTTGCATTTCAGTAAAAATCGGCCAAAAAGTTTATTGCTGTTGAAAAAAATGAAAGATGATTTTCTCCTGATGCTGACGTTAATCAATTTTAGTGCACTGAGGTTTGAGAAATTTCAGCATGCTTACATGACGATACATTTGTCACCTTGACTTGGGCAAAGAGATAATGCATGTAAATGCAACTACAGTTTTGTGTGGAATATAAGTTTGTGATTGAAAATGATCATCAAAGAGTTTCCATTGTCAAATCTTCTTCGCCTAAGGAGTGGACGATGTTGCTGAAACATTAATATTCTTCACCTTCCTCTTCTCCCTCTTCATCGACGGAGTCGACACCAACCTCTTCGTAGTCCTTCTCGAGAGCAGCCAAATCCTCACGAGCCTCAGAGAACTCTCCTTCCTCCATACCCTCTCCGACGTACCAATGGACGAAGGCACGTTTGGCGTACATCAGATCGAACTTGTGGTCGAGACGGGCCCAGGCCTCGGCGATGGCGGTGGTGTTGCTCAACATGCAGACGGCACGTTGAACCTTGGCAAGATCACCACCAGGGACGACGGTGGGTGGCTGGTAGTTGATACCGACCTTGAAGCCAGTTGGACACCAGTCGACGAACTGGATGGTACGCTTGGTCTTGATGGTTGCAATGGCAGCGTTGACATCCTTGGGGACGACATCACCACGATACAGGAGACAGCAAGCCATGTACTTGCCGTGACGGGGATCGCACTTCACCATCTGGTTGGCGGGCTCGAAACAGGAATTAGTGATTTCTGAAACGGTCAACTGCTCATGGTAGGCCTTCTCGGCAGAGATTACTGGGGCGTATGTTGCCAAGGGGAAATGGATACGTGGGTAGGGCACCAAGTTGGTTTGGAACTCGGTTAGATCGACGTTGAGGGCACCATCGAATCGTAGAGAAGCGGTGATGGAGGAGACGATTTGGCCAATAAGACGGTTCAGGTTGGTGTAAGTGGGACGTTCGATGTCGAGGTTCCGTCTGCAGATGTCATAGATTGCCTCGTTGTCAACCATAAAGGCACAGTCAGAGTGTTCGAGGGTAGTGTGAGTGGTAAGGATTGAGTTGTAAGGCTCAACAACGGCGGTTGAAACCTGAGGTGCAGGATAGATGGCGAACTCGAGCTTGGATTTCTTTCCATAGTCAACGGAGAGACGCTCCATCAGAAGGGAAGTGAAACCAGAGCCGCTACCACCACCGAAGCTGTGGAAGATGAGGAATCCCTGGAGACCTGTGCACTGGTCAGCCAGCTTCCTGATCCTGTCGAGGACAATATCGATCAGCTCCTTTCCGACGGTGTAGTGACCTCGGGCGTAGTTGTTAGCAGCATCCTCTTTGCCGGTAATCAGCTGCTCAGGGTGAAAGAGCTGACGGTAGGTACCTGTTCGAACCTCATCTGAAATGATTTTGACAAATAAAGTGCATTAATTCCCTGTCTCTTTTCTTTTTATCTTTATCGTAACAAGACAACAATGGATATAACATTTTTCATGAAGAATGGCAAGAAATTATTCAATTTCTTTAACTTTCTTTAGCACAGCCATCACTCAAGGGATGCTCTATTTCAAGGTATACAAATAAACAATTAAATTAGTTTATAGCAATTGTTCATTAGGTCATGGCTACTTCAATATCGTCTTACCGACAACAGTTGGCTCGAGATCGACGAAGACGGCACGAGGAACGTGCTTGCCAGCTCCAGTCTCACTGAAGAAGGTGTTGAAGGAGTCATCACCACCTCCGATGGTCTTGTCTGAGGGCATCTGGCCATCAGGCTGGATGCCATGCTCAAGGCAGTACAACTCCCAGCAGGCATTGCCCATCTGGACACCGGCTTGGCCGACGTGGATAGAGATGCATTCACGCTGTTAAGACGATCATGGAAATTAAGAAGGGAAAAAAAAAACCGGTAAGAAAATTTTGTTTTTGTTTTTCCAGGATAAAACTGAAGCTTTCCTTAACACTGCTTAAGCAGGGGTGTTAAGGTGAATAGTTAAAAGTATATAAATAGAGATCGCAAACCCCGCCGATCCCATTCCTATGAAAAGGAAAGTGTCAGATGCACCAGGTAAGTAAAGAGGACCGTCTTCAAGTTTGTTTCTTCTCTTGGTCAGTGATCATGGTGTTGGCCTCTGGAACCGGGTGGCCCGTGTAGTTAGCCTATGATAATGAGATAATTTAGTGTTCGAAGGGATAATATTCCTCTACCCTAACGTAAAAATGATGAGGTGGTTTATAAAATGTATCTAACTGACAGGGGCCGCGGGAGCGGAGGATGGGGGTGGTGGATGCCGGGGTCGCAGCCACAATTTTTTCGGCTAAAAATAAAAATGGATAAGAATTGAAAATTGAAAATTGAAAAATAAACCAAACAAACAAAAACACCACGTATAATTGTAAACGTATTGCTCACATGCTCGCAAAGCAATAAAACCCGACATGCCCGAAGGGCTTAGATAGCTCCGCCTCCTGGACCTCGCCTGTTAAGGTGTCAGCCTGCCCCCCCCCCTCCTCCTCCCCACCTCCCCACTCCAAACAACGTTTCGCAGCCCCTGGCTGATACTGTAAACCAGCCTTTTAATTTATGCTAATAATCAGTCGACTCCATAAACACGTTTTGGTTACTATATGCGTTGCCATGATGACGCACTTTATGAGAACACAGTGATGACACGTACTGCCAGCGTGGCGATGATAACATTTGCCAACTCTATTTGTTCAAAGGCAAAGTATATAGATTTTTATAGCACTTATGATAAGATCTTACATGGGCATGTAAAAACTCCGAAAATGGCATAAACTGTGGGCACCTTTTCCCACTATCTGACTATGGCAGAAAGCAGTGCTAGCGGTATTGATTAACACTTTTAAATGTTTATGTATGACAGTGATGACAAAGGAATTTAAAATGATACGCGTTCATCAGATTTATCCTTCTCTTCGAATGGCAACTAAGTATTTATAAACCCGTTTAAATCTAAAAAAGAAAAGAAACAAAAAACACCCCCCGATGCTAGTAGCCTATACTGGTAGAAGAGAGCAACACTTTCTAAGATGAAAACAAAATAAAGAAATGTTGTAAGTCCACTCGACTTCGTCATGTTCGTTTTTAGATTACGTATAGGTGCATTTTCCACGCCATGTAAACCGCGCCCAACATTTTCGAAAACGATACTTGCAGCTTTACTTCACATTAGATGCAGCCATGTCTATGTCACTATAAAAATGTAAAAGAGATTCTATACATTTTTAATTGATAACGACTGAAAAACCCTATACTGGACAGTTTCAGCGAAAAGGTATGATTTACACTCGTTACATCTTTTTCTAAAAATTTTGACTGTTATTCCGACAGAGCCAAAATAATGTGGGATTGGATTTATCCGACAACTTTTTCGAGGGGGGGGGGGGGGGTAGCTTGTACAAATATGCCTCCCTCATTTTTCAAAGAAGAAAGAATATTGTTAATGAGTTATACTTGTTGAAATTTTTCGATAACTCTATCATAAACGACGGTTATAATATTAAAATTTCTATTTGATACCATGGATAAAAACCACAGAAAGGATTAGAAGGTCACGAGAGTATGTGTGTGAGGGTGTGTGGTGGTAGGTGGGTGAGGGTGTGTGTGTTTGCTTTTTGTAAGGGATTGCGTTCTACTCTTTTTCTTGGCTCATTAATTGATGAATATGTATTCAATTTATAGAAAAATTATGTGATGAAAACAAAATGAGGATTTGTATTTACATTGATTTGCTTATATTTATTTATATGTAATGATGTATTTTTGAATGAAATATTTAATAAAACGTTATGGAAAATAGGAAGTGTGTACATTTTAACACACATGCAAACATTCTATTAATATGCCTATAGCACTTCATTTATTTTGATGTACGATAAAAGAGCAATGTAGATAAAATGCCGTGCTGGGGTTCGAACCCCCGACCCTCGCGTCTCTAGTCAAGCGCCTTAAACCACTGAACCTCGGCACCTCCACATTTGTGTGAGTTCATTTCGGCAAAAAGATTTCGATCACCCCCCCCCCCCTCCTCCTCGAAACGGATTCACGCCGGTGTTCGTCACATATCGAAATCATGTGACATGATATATAATGCTTTATTTGAATGATGCATGCAAAGTTCATGCAAATTATTATCAAACTTTGTGACTCACTTGTGATAACCATATGAGGTGATGTTCGACTCGTGATACCTCTTGTACATGCACTTTGGACCAGTATGTTTAAGAGCCACTTTCGCAAACACGCAGATGTGTACAGAAAACTGTTAAATACACTTGCGGAGGGGACTGATTTGAATTCGTAGAACAAACGCTTGAAGTATGTCTATTTTTTGTTTTTGATGACGCCATGATCATCGGTAACGATTATACAAGTGGAAGAAGTAGAATGAAGACCTGATTAAGACCTAAGTTGCTGTTGAACTAGGAAGCTTTTAAATTTCATTAGAAAGTCGTAGTCAGAGCATAAGAGTCAATGGCATTAGCGTAGACAGGTCCTCATACCTAAGGGGGGGGGGGGATGATTAAGCCACTCGTAAATATTTTTGTACACACATATATGAGTCCGTCTCAAAATGTTCTACGCCTCTGGTCACTCGTTATTCTATTTTGATGTTTTTCTGTGTCTAATTCAAATCATTCAACGTGTTCAATAAACTTTTATAGAGGACCCCGACTAATCATAGGAAACCAGAATCCTCAAGTTAAGTAGTTTTAAATCAAAGTTAAGATAGAATAAAACAGGTCAGCAATTATTTGAATGAAATCTGACACGGAATAAGAAAGATATGCATACAATTTTCTGTTTTGACACTACCATAGCTACTGATGATGTAACTTGTGAACAACTCTGTTTTTTTACACAGAATTTCACATATTCCTTTTCCCCCCCTGAAGAGCACATAGTTTCATTGTCCTTATCCCAAATATGTGGTGGAGAAAACACTCCTACAATCATGAGTTTGGCTTAAGAAAATGTGAGAACCTTAAGCAAAATAAAAATGTTTATAATTATTTGGGTACAAAACATATTAAGAGTTGTATACAAAATGAAGTCATCAACAGCTATGGTAGTGTCAAAAAATATCATATAGCCCTAACTTTCTTATTCCGTGTCCGATTTCAATGAAATTTTCTGTGATCTGTTTTACTCCGTCTTAGCTTTGATCTAAAAACTATTTAACTTGAGGGTTTTGGTTTCCTTTAACCTCATACTCCGCGTTAATTAGTTTCCAAAGAAAAAATTACATATCTTTTCTATCAATAGCACAGTCATTAGAAATTTAACATCATTGAATCGTGAAAATGGAGAGATAACTAGCTTACCGTGCTGAAGATTGAGCCCTGGACATTCAGATTAAATGAAGACGTTATGAAGTTTCAAGAGGGAAAAAATTACAAATTTTCTATTACTGTAACTGCCCAACCACCAGAAATTTGATATCATTCAATTTGGAAAAGTTAGATAGTCAGCTTACCATATTGGAGATTGAGCCTTTGGAGGTTTAGAATGAAGAGATAATGTAGAGGTTTCTCCGACTTGCTCCCGACGTCTGATGTGCCGTAAGCAGTCAACGAAAATGACGGTTTCTTTTGGGTGCGGTATAATTTATAATTCATTTGTTATGAGCTTCGTTGCCGCGTGTAAACCTTAAGACAACACAACGTTTCCATGGCTAAAATCACGTTCTACCATTGGTTGCTATTCAACCAATACAAAATAAGGACGGTGTCAAAGTACGTAGATCTATTTAAGTATGCAAATGAGGGGTGTTAATGTCTAAAGAAATTGCACAATATTTGCACGATATTTGCAGATAAATAGGAGATACGTGTACAGGGCACCGTATATGATGCATCGCTCCTTTAACCCTATTTGCATTTGGGGGAGGGGGCATAATGTTTGTAACGTTTGTAATGTTTATAAAGAACTTCTTGCATTGAAATTTCATCTCTATGGCATTTCATTATGTGGTTATCACTCAGAATGCGTATTTATTCGTGTAATTTGCATGAATATTTTGAATTTAAGACATGTACTTAAACATTAAGATGGATTTCTGTTCTTAACACGGTTTTCGAGGTCCGTGCAAAATACCATGGCGATTGGTCACGTCGCGACCTAGATCGGGGGGGGGGGGGGGGGGGGGGGCTCCTAGCCTCCTCAGCCTTTAATAAGCTTGAAATAATCAATCACAGATAGGGTTGAATTATTCAGACATCGTTGCTTGACTCAAGACTTCAAGTACTGTTAAGCAAATTACGTATTTCACAATAGTCTGATCTTGGAGGTAACTAACATGACTAATAGCCTTAGATATTACTACAGTGTACAATGTTTTGTCATGTCATGTTCCACCTATTTAGGATATCGATATATCTCTCCAATGAGAGAGTAGAATTAATTTGAATTCCATAAAGCGAAATCCCGTCATAATACTGTCTTCATAAAGTCTTGTCATAAGCTTATTTCGCCTGTCCCATCTCGGTGGGTTCCAATCAATTTTTGGCAAGATAATTCACACTGATGATTAATCCACGCTTGCCACTCTCCACGTAAATAGGCACCCCATATGTCAGAGCGCTAGATAGTATTTGGCCACACCCTTGGAGCCTTCCCCCCCCCCCCCCCCCCCCGTCCAGCGCTGACTAAATCAAATGGCTTGAACAATTTTACTTTTAAAGCCCTATGAATGAGATATACGTCAATCAAAGCAATCGATGAAGCCTCCTCGTCCTTTCCCCTCTTCTACCGCTTCTCTCCCCTCCTTCCGTATCGCCAATAGAGGGGAGGGGAATCTTGCTATCTGTCACTCGATAAAATTTATGTCCTTCGTCACTACATGTACTATGATCTTCATCATATTTCATGTATTTCATCATCACTATCACTTTCACTAGTTTACTTGTACATGTACTTGTATAAGCCTTATCAACATGAGTCGTATACAATTTATATCATGTATAATTTCATGATATTGTTTGTATGATTATATGTCTATGCAAGAAATTTTTCTGTTGGAAATGAATAAACTTGAATTTGAAATGAAACCATTATCATCAACATTATCACCATGTCAATCAGCATAAATGACAAAATTATCATCATCTTAATCATCAATATCATCACCATCGTAATCATCTACCAATCTCTTTGCCATCATTTTTTTTCTGCACCATTATCATCAGCATATATAAAACCATTAACATGACCATCATCATCATCACCATCGTCATTATCCTCTTATCAACATGTTTGTTCAGTATGATAACGATGCTCATACACTTCATCATAATCATAACCACCACCTACTAAATCTTCACCAACTGATCATCATAATCGCCAGCAGCATCATGATTTAACGTAATTCACCCCTCCTCCCAATCAATCATCAAGATTTATCACTATCCTCATCAATATCACCAAAGCGACCCTTTACATTTCACCATCTTTATCATCATCATCATCATCATCATCGTCACCACTGATCAGCAATACATGCCCTCATCTGACAATAGAGGAGGGCGTGTGTACTCATCAGTTTCATAACTGTACATGTCTCTCCAGCTCTCTCTCTCTCTCTCTCTGTTATTTTTTCTCTCTCTTGAATACACACTTTCTTGATGATATCCAGCAAAAGGAGCAACATGGATAATGTACAGTGGTCACACCCATTTTCCTGATCTGATATGAAAATGCATCTTCTTGAATCTTCACACAGAGAAAATAACGCCTTGACAATAAGTTTTGAGACTTGTGATACACGTATGAGATTTCTTGAGAGAAAAAAATTCGTATTGCCGTTGACATGATATCCTGTAAAATATAAATCAGAAGTTGAAAAAACCTTCAAGAGTTGAAAGTGAACGTGATTGGTTGGTGATGTTAGGACAATAAAAAATACTTGGTAAAAAACACAAAGAAAAGGGAGAACAAAAAGACACGAGTTTTCTACAAAGTTCGGTTTGGAAAGGTAATTTTGAAAGGGCAACCACACCACAGTTGAGTTGCTTAACTTTAAGATTAGACGTCACCCTCTCCCCTTCCATGGCAAAATTGTGCCCATTATGCTATGCCTTATCAAAAAATGCAGCACATTTGCTGATATTTCATGTGTTAAGGAGATTTACTGTCTTGGTGGCAAGAAGTTTAGTATTCTTCGCCTTCCTCTTCCTCCTCTCCGTCAACGGAGTCGACACCGACCTCTTCGTAGTCCTTCTCTAGAGCAGCCAAATCTTCACGAGCCTCGGAGAACTCTCCTTCCTCCATACCCTCTCCGACGTACCAGTGGACGAAGGCACGCTTGGCGTACATCAGATCGAACTTGTGGTCGAGACGGGCCCAGGCCTCGGCGATGGCGGTGGTGTTGCTCAACATGCAGACGGCACGCTGAACCTTGGCAAGATCACCACCAGGGACGACGGTGGGAGGCTGGTAGTTGATGCCGACCTTGAAGCCAGTTGGACACCAGTCGACGAACTGGATGGTACGCTTGGTCTTGATGGTAGCAATGGCAGCATTGACATCCTTGGGGACGACATCACCGCGGAAAAGAAGACAGCAGGCCATGTACTTGCCGTGACGGGGATCGCACTTCACCATCTGATTAGCTGGTTCAAAGCAAGCACTGGTGATTTCAGCAACGGTCAGCTGCTCGTGGTAGGCCTTCTCAGCTGAAATGACTGGGGCGTAGGTGGCCAGAGGGAAATGGATTCGTGGGTAAGGCACCAAGTTGGTCTGGAACTCTGTCAGATCGACGTTTAGGGCACCATCGAATCGCAGAGAAGCGGTGATAGAGGAGACGATCTGGCCGATGAGACGGTTCAGGTTGGTGTAGGTGGGACGCTCAATGTCGAGGTTACGACGGCAGATGTCGTAGATGGCCTCGTTGTCGACCATGAAAGCACAGTCGGAATGCTCAAGGGTAGTGTGAGTGGTAAGGATGGAATTGTAGGGCTCGACAACAGCAGTGGCAATCTGGGGAGCGGGATAGATAGCGAATTCGAGCTTTGACTTCTTTCCGTAATCGACGGAGAGACGTTCCATCAGCAGGGAGGTGAAACCAGATCCGGTGCCGCCACCGAAGCTGTGGAAGATGAGGAATCCTTGGAGACCTGTGCACTGGTCAGCCAGCTTCCTGATCCTGTCGAGGACAATATCTATCAGCTCCTTACCGACGGTGTAGTGGCCACGAGCGTAGTTATTGGCAGCATCCTCCTTGCCGGTAATCAGCTGCTCAGGGTGAAATAGCTGACGGTAGGTACCGGTACGGACCTCATCTGAAATATAAACAATATTATGTAAAAGATCATTTACTAATAGTGACGTTTTAAAACCATCAGTAAATATTGTGCCTATGTGGTTTTCTTGTCATACATTCTTAGATTCGTACAATTTTGAGACAAAGCAAAACTGGACATTTGTGTCATGTTTTTCCTCGTAAAGAAAAGGAAATTATTCCACAGAGCAGATTTGAATTAAAGTATTCTCTACCACGTCCCCTTCCAATCGTGGCTGACAAACAAAAAAGTATACATGTATAACACAAAATCAGTAATATATTTACAATTTGACATTCACGCACTCGGAATGTATTACATGATTACAAATTACTAGTCGTTTTAATGCTGCGAATCAGAAGGAAACAGAGCGAGCTGTTATCATTAAGACATAAGGTTGTCAAATATAGTTCTTTAACTTTCTAAACAAAGTTTTAGACATAGTCCTAACCTACTACGGTGGGCTCGAGATCGACGAAGACGGCACGAGGAACGTGCTTGCCAGCTCCAGTCTCACTGAAGAAGGTGTTGAAGGAGTCATCACCACCTCCGATGGTCTTGTCTGAGGGCATCTGGCCATCAGGCTGGATGCCGTGCTCCAGGCAGTACAACTCCCAGCAGGCATTGCCCATCTGGACACCGGCTTGGCCGACATGGACTGAGATACATTCACGCTGTAGTGAAAAGGAAGGGAAAAAAAATGTTCGTAATCTGAATAAGCTCATCATGCTTAAAATTAGATTAGAACACAGAATTCTAGGTACCTGCGTTACTGAAAATTATATCCCTGGTAATTACGGAAAGCAGATAACTGTAAGCAATGATCATGTGCATAGGAAGCCCATTATCCTCTAGAAACAGCATTATTGATTATTTCTAATTATATATTTATATTTCAAATTCATGTCGCCCTCTTTGTTAAAAGTATACCCAAATGGAAATCATTCTCTGCAAAGGATACATGTGAGAGATCACGAGGGTGTTTTTTTTTTCTCCTAACGTACGGTTATTTACAAGAAGTTGAAAAAGACAATGGCACAAAATATGTTCCATTCATGATTTAAGTTTCCTGCACATAATTTACATTTTTAGATTAAATCCAATGTGCAACAGTGAATGTAATTTTGGGGCTCATTAGTTTGAGCTTTAAAAACTAATTGAGGAAATGATCATTATGGAAAGGTAAAGAGAAATTAGTCATCTCTAGAACTCTGATACATTTACTATTTTTGGCAGCTGTTTTGAATTACATATTTGTTTGTCCTTGACTGGCAGCTGTCCCTTTGTTCTTTGAACGATGTCTCTTTGTGATAGATTGGCGCAATTCCTCACAATGGCATTTAAAGTAATTATGAACCATCACAACAGCAGCAGCTGGAAGCTGTCATAGGATTTGCAACGACAAACGCAAATAAACCCTGCAGTTGCACAGGGCTGCGGCAAAAACAACAAGAAACAAACAAAAACAAACAAACAAAAACATTTGGTTTTTCCTAGGAAGCATGGTCAGTTGAAAAAATTGAAAGACACCCTCAGCAGCCTGCATTTGAACCTACGTCTTTTTGTTGATTCTTTTTCTTTACTCTTTCTTCTAGATCAATGGGTCATGAAACCGCATCAGAATTGTCAACAATGTCTGCAATGAAGGCCTTCTTATCGCGGCGCGAAGATGTTTGTTTGCACGTGTAAACGGTATATTAAGCGGATCAGGATAACACTAGAGGGCAGTCTTTCCAAAACGTGGACGAATACATTGATGACTGGTAAGCTCAAGGATGGGAAGCTGGTCCCAATGTAGGGGAGGGGAACTGAGGCCATTTCACATGCCTAGATGATGTAACCTATAAAGGGAATGTTAGAATGAAATTCCAGAACTCCTCTTCTTGTTTCGCCCCCTCCCCTCGGGGCAACGCCCATGGATTTGAGCGACATAAGTTTAAAAAAAAACTGGGATAATACCAATGGAATGGGTAATTGACATTTTTCCTCTCCACCACCCAAATAATTCTGAAAAGCAATGTAAATGCGTATTTTGTCCGACAAGGAATTTAGCAGTGAAGTATGTGAAGTGTTTGCAATTCATTATTTTTGATCTTTATTTACTATTTCATTATGTATGGCTGACACCCAAACAGGCGAGGTATAGTGAGCAGAGCCCCATCAATACCCCCCTTTTTAGTTTTGCGAATGAGGTTGTCACAATTTATGTTTTTTTCATATACTTGTTTATTCTTTATTATTTTTATTTTTTGCCGAAATTATGGATGGTGGGGGGGGGGGGGTGGTCACGGTGGTGCACCCCCGCTCCCCCAGCCCCTGACACATGCACATGCGCACCCACAGCTTAGCCATGACAGCCACAACGCAAGGACAAAATACCTTCTAGATTATTCTACCAGTCCATTACTGAACGGAGGAGGCGGACAAGACTGCAATATGAAACCCACGTGGCTTTGAGTGGTGGCGCGAACAACCTGCCTCACGGTTGACCTTTGGTCTCCATCAGTCATCATGCGCTCAATTCACAGCAAGATCAGAGACACTGCAATGGGTTTGGTGCTTGATTGTATATATAGCCACCCAAATTCTGAGCACGATGACTAAGAAAGGATCCTTTGTGCTTAGTCAAATAACCCGCCATTACCAACAGATTGATTCCCACCCAGACAACCATCATGACCGTGCAACATGATCTCCGGGAATTATTTGATGCTCGTTATGAAATATCGCTTATTATATCCTTTCTCACTAAATGTACTGGAATTTTGGAAACATGCAGAAATCCGCAGTCGGGTTTCCAGTTCTATCCAGTATCATCCAGGACACATTTTATATGAAAAAAATCTCGCTCTCACACACTTCTCAATCATATCCATCATGTCAGATTTCCCACTTTACCTGCAGCTGCTGGTAGTCTGCAATAGGTCAGGATGACCAAGCCATTGCATTGTAAGCATACAAATTTTAAATCTTGCAAAAAGAGATGAGTAATATTCAACTTACCATGATGAAGTTTTGGTGCAAAAACACTTCCACGAGCTTGCTCACAACGTTGATGTGCTGGAAGCAATCAGGTAAGTGGTCTACCAACGGTCTGTGTGCTGTTTTTATACTGCAGCTCCGAACCGCAGCTTTTGCTCAAATGATAACTAGTCTGTAAGCAGTGTAACACAGACTCGTTTTCAACATAATGGCCCCTCCCTAATAATCCTAGAATATTACACATACAGTCATTTTGTTTCATATTTCAAACGTAGCATATAATATGACAGGAGTAAATCCGATAAGTTCATATATCTTTGGCTGTTGTCTTACTTTCTACGAAACACTGTGCTGATTCAGTGTTTGCACACTAGTTTCACTTAGTAAGGTTTGTATTGGTAAGCTACGAGAGGTTCTCCATCTCAAGGAACAAAGAAAACGCAGGCTATTGGTTCGTTTCTCGCATCCCGGAAGAAAATACGTTATTTTCAAAAATATCTCAAGAGCAGGCTGATGTTTTGTTCGAAACGGTAAATTTAGTACTATTATAAGGAGATGGAAGAGAGATACGAGTACTCATGCAGGTGATTGCAATACCAAGGATGAATATCAACATCGAACGACTACGAGGTCTCTACCGATAAGGAGGGGGGGGGGGTGAAATCCATTTCTTATTACGTTATAAGATGTAAAAAATATTGAATTTATCGAAACATGATGTGTCTATATTATAATATTGTGAAGCATCATTGATAACAACTTCCCAAAGAGCATTAATTAATCCGATTCAATTTCGTTTTTAGTCATGTACCAATGCATTACGATTAAATGTTTGTGGCCTGCATTTTCATGCAAAAACTCAAATTGTCGCTAACAGGGGCTCCACTCCGTCTGAAGGTTTAAATGGTTTAGGTTAAGGGGGGCAACCCCCCCTATTCTCAGTATGAGTTCCTCTGTAATTCTTTGCTATTATCATCTCATGACCATTCCCATTTATCCTTCACCAGAACATCATCTGCATCATCATCATCACCATCATCTGCATCATCATCACCATCATCATCATCACAATCATCATAATCATCACCGTTGTCACCATAAGTATTGTAATCATCATCTTCGTCATGATGATCATCTTCATCATCATGAACTGAACACCACCACTGTCATCACCATATTCATCACCGTTGTTACTATCAGTATCATCGTCATCATCATCATCATCATCATCGTCATCATTCACAACGATCAAGGTAAAAGTAATATTTAATCATCATCAAGTTTAACCACCCTTCATTCCTTTTTCACTTCAAAGTTAAAAGCTTCTCCAGATTTATATTTCACGACAATGTACCCAAGCAGATACTTTTTCAGATTTTCACTCATTCTCTCTAAACCATATCATGCCTTAAAATCAAATAAGCATCATCAATGCAATCAATAGATATACAATCGTCAGTCAGTCAATCAATCAATCGATCAAGCAATCAATAATCACTATAGTCGTCGGAGTCGTATCTTTGCCAATACACCCAATAAAAACTACTGATTCTTATTATATTATCTCTGTAACAAATTACGTGTAGTTGGCTGAGTCCTCCCGCATCTTCGCATCTATATTCTCATGATTCTCGCTCAACCATATACATAACATTATTACTCCAGGACAACCTCGATGGAAATAAATTACAAAATAAGCAATATTTTAGTGAAATAAAATAATTTACTACATTTGCATAGTCTCACCACTAGATGGACATGCTATTCAACAAAGGAAAGTCATGTTTTCACAAAAAAATTACCAAGAGATGAATTATTAATTACATTGGCAGAATATCGCTTCAGCAAATAAAGGAGAGTTTGACCAAAAAATTTGACACAAAAGATTTTTTTTTCTTAATCATAAAAGACTGGGGTTGGTATGATTGTCAGTCTACCGAGTTATTGACATGGTTGGTGGAATGATTAATATTCCTCGCCTTCTTCTTCCTCACCCTCTCCGTCGACGGAGTCAACACCGACCTCTTCGTAGTCCTTCTCGAGAGCAGCTAAATCTTCACGAGCCTCAGAGAACTCTCCTTCCTCCATACCCTCTCCGACGTACCAATGGACGAAAGCACGCTTGGCGTACATCAGATCGAACTTGTGGTCAAGACGAGCCCATGCCTCGGCGATGGCGGTAGTATTGCTCAACATGCAGACAGCGCGCTGAACCTTAGCAAGATCACCACCAGGGACGACGGTGGGCGGCTGGTAGTTGATACCGACCTTGAAGCCAGTTGGACACCAGTCGACGAACTGAATGGTACGCTTGGTCTTAATGGTAGCGATTGCGGCGTTGACATCCTTGGGGACGACATCACCACGGTACAGGAGACAGCAGGCCATGTACTTGCCGTGACGAGGATCACACTTCACCATCTGGTTAGCAGGCTCGAAGCAAGCGTTGGTAATTTCGGCAACGGTCAGCTGCTCATGGTAGGCCTTCTCAGCAGAGATGACTGGGGCGTATGTTGCTAAGGGAAAATGGATACGTGGGTAGGGCACCAAGTTGGTCTGGAACTCTGTCAGATCGACGTTGAGGGCACCATCGAATCGCAGCGAAGCGGTGATGGAGGAGACGATCTGGCCGATGAGACGGTTCAAGTTGGTGTAAGTGGGACGTTCGATGTCGAGGTTACGTCTGCAGATATCGTAGATGGCCTCGTTGTCGACCATGAAGGCACAGTCAGAATGCTCGAGGGTGGTGTGAGTGGTAAGGATTGAGTTGTAAGGCTCAACAACGGCGGTGGAGACCTGTGGTGCGGGGTAGATGGCGAACTCGAGCTTGGACTTCTTTCCATAATCAACGGAGAGACGCTCCATGAGCAGGGAGGTGAAGCCAGATCCGGTGCCGCCACCGAAGCTGTGGAAGATGAGGAATCCCTGTAGACCTGTGCACTGGTCAGCCAGCTTCCTGATCCTGTCGAGGACAATATCGATCAGCTCCTTTCCGACGGTGTAGTGACCACGAGCGTAGTTGTTAGCAGCATCCTCCTTGCCGGTGATCAGCTGCTCAGGGTGAAAGAGCTGACGGTAGGTACCAGTACGGACCTCGTCTAAATTTGCGAAAAAAAAAACAACAGAGAGTGGTTTTCAGTATTGATATATCAACGGACAATGCGTAATGAATGATAATGAGCCAAACAGATTCTTGATCCACAAAAGTTCACCAAGCTAGACATCTACAAACATTATCCATATCCGTCCATTATATTATATTCGCATTAAAATGAGTTCACTCATAGTTATTTCGTATATTTGAAACAAATCATAGGTATTAACTGCCAAGGGCTTGGAAAGTAATAATATTGTAGGAAGTTATAACTCATTATTTACAGGATCGTCTCATCAACAGCAGCTGATGTCATATTGATATTCTCAATTTTGAATATTTAATCTACGAAAGAAACAACGCCTTACCGACAACAGTTGGCTCGAGATCGACGAAGACGGCACGAGGAACGTGCTTGCCAGCTCCAGTCTCACTGAAGAAGGTGTTAAAGGAGTCATCACCACCTCCGATGGTCTTGTCTGATGGCATCTGGCCATCAGGCTGGATGCCATGCTCAAGGCAGTACAACTCCCAGCAAGCATTACCGATCTGGACTCCGGCTTGGCCGACGTGGATAGAAATACATTCACGCTGTTCAGGAAAAAGAGATGAAAATTAAATGTATATGAATCCTTCATATTAAAACGAATAAAGTTCATAATCTGATAAAGAATTTGATGTAACTTTTCTTCATTATTCGCAAAAAACCCCAAATAAAACAAACAAAACAAAACACTTGACCAAACTCAAACGGTGTAATTCAAATCTGTCAAAGATTAATGATCCCATAACAAGTGAATTTAGACGAAGTTACACTAAAGTAAGAAATTAGAATGAAACACGAAGCTCTTAAATATTGGAAATTCCCTCAATATCTTTCGTGAACTCACACAAGTTTGGTAAAATTTGCTTCGTCTTGAAATTTATCGACACTGAAAATGACATCGACTTACCATGACTGCAGTTGGATGAGGTTTGGTAATTGAAGGTAAAAATACGAGTTGGATTTGAGGCAAAAATGCTCAGTATACTTCTCGTGCCAAGTTGAGGGTTTGGATTTGAGAAATTAACTGCTGCAATCACGGTCCCATACAAGTATTTATACGGCTCTGAATGTCCGCGCTGTGATTGGCGCAAACATTGGAGAAGCATTCGTCGCTAAGGTTCGTCTGTTGATTGTTGCCACTGACGACCCCGCCACCATCGGCAAACGTCTCAACTTCTACGATGACCTCTGCTCCGGCCTTTTAAAAGCTAGTCTTAGAATTCAGGCAAAATAATCTTGTTAGGGGTTTGATTACACAATCGAAAGTTGGAAGAAAAAAAAAATGGCATGCCTCACAGAATGAGCTATTCATGTATAAGTTCCTCAATAAATCTTCAGAAGCAATTTTTGAAATGTTTTAATGCTTTTAAATGAGCTTTTGGTGCTTATGATGTTAATCCTTTAGAGAAAATTCCCTTTGAAAAAGGTACAAACAAATTCAAAGGCCCCGAATAATTGTATCTTACGATGTTGGCCAAGAGTAGACTTAAATACTCTTTATCTAATCGATACAAGTCTGCAAAATATCCGATTCGCATCCAACTCACACTTCACATAGGCACGCGAGGGCAAATATTATGGATATCACGGGCTCTAATCAAAGTATACAGATTAACAGTAGGGTTTGATAAACGAAGAAACTAAATAAAGAACAAGGACAAAGCTATGTTATAGTCAAGACTGAATTAGCTCAGCAAGCATTATTTTGTTAATTGATGAATCATCATAAAAGTAACTTTGTATAAGATTACAAAACTCTGCAGATAAAATCTCACAGTATGTCTAGAAAATATAGCTTTTTGCCTGTATATTGTCAACTATTATCATTCTTTTGCTGAGTGTGAAGGGTCCTCTGCATGGCCGTACACACATAGGGGGCATGGGGGCAGTTGTCCCCTAGAAATGTTCAAAACCCTACTTTTTTTCTATTTTTCCCTTATCTCTTTATTGAGAATTTCCCCTAATTCCACCCAAAATGTGCACCAGATCGTTCAATTTCAAAAGCTTCCGCTCGGTTTATTCGTTCCTTCGCTTGCGCGGTCCCTCAAATATTGAAAATATTTGAGGGAACCCCCCCCCCAGGAAAAATTCCTGCGTACGGCCCTGGTCTTCTGTGTGAAATGCTGAAAGTGTTGAAAATCGTGGGAAGAGGGCAATTTGAGATGGAGCAGCAATGTCTTCAGTCTTAAGTGTGTTCTTTCTAATTTTATATTTTTTATTTAAGTCACACGTAAGTACGTTAATCGAATTAAAAAGAAATTTAGGTAGCTTTTTTATGACTATCGCTTTTCAAGGACCATTGTAAAATATATTTTTTTCGAAAGTATGGAATTCGTTCTTATTCAGTACCGTCGCTTCAGAGGGATTGGGAAGGGCGCAGCCGCACCCCTATAATTTTTCAAATGATTAAAGAAGAAGGAAGAAAAAGAACTTAGGAGGAGGAGAAGAAGAAGAAGAAGAAGAAGAAGAAGAAGAAGAAGAAGAAGAAGAAGAAGAAAGAAAGAAAGAAAGAGAGAAAGAAAGAAAGAACAGGGGAAGAGAGGGCAGGGTCAAGCAACTATATGATATTAATAGCCCTATTTGTTCATCTAAAACGTAAATAAACTCACCTGGGGTCATTGGCGTAAATCCGGGAGGGGGGGGGGTGGCGTGTACATACATTCCCCCACTTTTTAAGGAAGAAATGATATTTGAATTAATCAATTAATAAGATTTTTAATAATCTGTCATAAACAACCATCATATTTTATAATTTCTATTTGAAAATGCGATTTAAAACCAGAAAAGTGCTTATTTTTGGCTCGTTCGCTTCGCTCGCACATCATATTTTAGAATTTTCGTATGAAAATGCGATAGAAAAGCGGAAAAGTGGTAATTTTTGGCTCACTCGCTTCTCTCACTCGCAAGATAAAAATCAAAATGTGTGTAAGGGGGTCTGTGCAGGTGGGTGAGGGCTTGTGTTTATGCTTAAGTGTGAGTTCGACAGAAAAAAAATCGGCAAAAAAAAAAAAAAAAAATCGATCACCCCCCCCCCCCACTCCTCAAAGTGGATTTACGCCGGTGCCTGGGGTTCATCTTTTTTTGACGCGGCACCTGCTATCTGCCGAACTGAAAAGAATGTTTCCACTGTAAACTCTGAACGGGTTTACAATGGTAGACTATTTTCATCCCCAAGTGCTGTTTGCAGGAGGGCTCAGGAATGTCTTCAACTTGGTTTCGAATAATGGCGGGTCGTTCTTGGCAACGTGATCAGACCATAATACATTACCGTATTGTGCTATGTGGAGGAATTTCAAATAGCAACTCGAAATGATATAACGAACAGTATTGACTAGGTGATATCATGGTAATGATGGTATCAATTTTGAACTGTTGCAATCAATATGAAAATAAGATGATGTGCTAAAATGATTTTTGAAAAATAGGCCTACTGTAAAAAACTGTAATAAGATGTGGCAGAAAATGATACCGTGAGTTACATGTATATGTTCGAGTATTTCTTGCCATCGCACATTGCATAGCTTGGCTTTAATTTGTCTCCCTGTATTTCTATCCCTAAAACGTTTAGCAAACATAACTGCCATATAAAAGAAAATCGAGCAGAAAAATGTGCATTCATACTTTCAGGAAATAAATACAAGTGTTTGATCTAATGATCAACATAACGTCCGTTTTACCGGTCCAAAATTCTGGAATGACTTTATATGAGAAAATCTTTTACTCTTGCAAGCTTCACTTGGATCGAGCTCAAGAAATGTCTGATATCTAATTACAATTCATGACTAGGGCTTAGTCCCACCAAGCCGATGAATCATCTACGCTCGTAAATATGTTTGACTTTGGAACTTCAAACAAACAATGGTAAATAATAATTTGAAAAAAAAAATAAAAATAAAAAACCGAAAATGATAAAATATGAAAGATATTTTCTATGTCAAATAACATATGATGTTCAAAAGTTTTTAGATGATACGTGACTAGTTTCCTTGAATCGTTTTGTGACTTATTTGGATATGACCCGAAATTATAAATAATACGCACTAATGATTGCTCTCGATTAAAATAAGTATTTATAGCAATTTGATAAATTTGGCTGGGACTGAACCAACCAACTATCACCATTGTTTGTTTTCCTGACAACAGTCCATGTATACTGTAAACCGCATTGTACACCATGATCTTGCCATAGTCATCATGCTTTGCATGCTACGAACTTCAAGCGATACTGTACGTTGCAGTCTTCTTCTACTACTTCTGTTTCTTCTTTTCTCTTTACTCTAACAAGCTCTCCCCTCCGCTCTCCTATACATGTATATGGTAATTATTATGCTAAGTTGTTCAGGCGAGCCCGCCACAAGCACTCGCTTTTAGGGACCTCGCCTTCTTCCTATTATGTTATTGAAATATATTATGTTGTTACTGTGTATAAAAAGTACTCAAACGAAAAAGAAGAAGAAGAAGAAGAAGAAGAAGAAGAAGAAGAAGAAGAAGAAGAAGAAGAAGAAGAAGAAGAAATGATTGTAAACTCAAGTGAAATTGGAAGAAAATAAAGGTTTTATTGAATTGAATTGACTTGAATTGAATGATGTTAGTCTTGGGGCTCATTCTAAACAATGATTTTTTAGATGATTTTTTTTTCAAACTTTATATTTTCAACAAATGACCCTATTGGGAAATGTATGCCGGTCCTGTACTCAGCTGCTCATTAGAGACAGCCATGGAGACTGACAAAATTGGGGTCTACTTCAGGGTTTTTTGATAGCCTCAAAATAGGGTCTGTTTCTGCAGACTAGGATCATACCTTTATCATTGTATTTGAACGTTTTCCTTTTCTCTCTCTTGCCTTGGGGATTTTTGGAATCTTTTGTAGTCAGCAAAGAAGAAGGAAATCAAATTCATGAAATGAATTGAATTGAAGTGAACGAAATGGCCATTAAGGTTTCCTCATAAGCTATAGTATGCATGGAGGTCTTTCCATGGAGCTTGCGTTTCTACTGTATATTCAGTCACCGGGGTCACTTCAAATCTTACATCTTTGGGTTAACTGTGGTTTATTAGGCCACCTTTTTTTTGTTTTACTATATCTCATTTTATCTTGTTGCTAGCATTTTATTGTAAATATGTCTTCATGTTTCAATGTAAACACGTCATGGTTCTTAAAAAAACAAAACAAAAGAAAATCAAAACCTTTTTGTTCTTGTACTTGAATGTCGCACACATCGATTGTTAAACACAGGCACGATAAGGGATTCATTTTATAGGGGTGTTGATAAAAGTCTATAGCGTATCAGAAAAATGGTGCTGATTAGAACCGTTTTTGTCCCACATTTCGAACCATTAAATGCTCTTCGAAGAGCCACTGAAAGCCCATAAAAAAGTTTTTTAAGAGTTCTAAAGGGGTTTTTACTCTTTAGAACCATTATTGGTTGTACAAAGAATCTTTCGGGGTTCTTGAAAATATAAAGAATTCTGTAAAAACCCCTTTTTCTGGAAGTTCTAAGCGGGGGCGTCGTTAGACTTTTTTAATGGGGGAGGGGGGGGGGGGGGTGTAGAGGCCAGATTGCCAACAAATAATGCCTCCGATTGCCGACGACCAACATCGACAAATTCAACCGTATGAAGCCCACGAGACATGTTCAATTGTGTGCCTCTATCATATTTTCCTTCTACATTATATTTGTTCACCTCACTTGCTGTATGTGTTGGCTTTCCGAAAACATTCTGTATCTAAATATAATACGAGCGAGCGCAACGAGCGAGGAAAGATAAACTCTCTTTCGTTGAAGTGATAGTTCTTCATCAAACTACATGATGGGCTTAAAGATATCTGAATTATATATTTGGTCACCTCTCTCGCCTGATTCATTTGCTTTCAAAGACCATCCTAAATCTTAATATTATACCAGCGAAGGCAGCGAGCGAGAAAAAAAATCTATATACTCCTAGAATCAAGTTCTTCATCAAAATACATGATGGGCCTTTAAGATATCTATTTTGATATATTTGGTCACCTCTCTTACCTAAATTTGCTTTCAAAGACCATCCTGTATCTGAATATCATACGAGCGAGCGCAGCGAGCGAGGAAAAATATGTATACTTTTTATGATAGGTGATAATTCTTCATCAAAGTACATGATGGGCCTCGCTTGCAGAATTCGCTTGCTTTCCCAAATCCATCTTGTATCTGAATATTGTACGAGCGAGCGTAGCGAGCGAGGAAAAATACTCCTTTTTTATGGTAGAAGTGAAAGTTCTTCATCAAAATGGGCCTTTAAGATACCTATTGTGATATGTTTGGTCACCTCTCCTACCTAATCTATTTGCTTTCAAAGACCACCCTGTATCTAAATATTATACGAGCGAGCGCAGCGAACGAGGAAAAATATGTTTACTCTTTTTTATGGTATAGAAGTGATAATTCTCCATCAAAATACATGATGGGTCCCAAAATATCTAAATTACATATTTGTTTATCTCACTTGCCAAATGTGTTTGCTTTCCGAAAACCTACGAGCGAGCGCAGCGAGCGAGGAAAAATATGCTCTCTTTCGTGTTACCAGTGCTATTTCGTCGTCAAAATGCACAAGCAAATAAGCCGAAGATGACTCTATTTGGGCACCTTACTCCTCTTTTTTTTCTTTTTCCCCTCCTTCCTCTTCCCTTTCCTTTCTCTCTCTCTTTGCCGACAGCGATCGCGAATTTGCCGTCAAGAATTTTTAATGGGGGGGGGGGGGGTGTCACACCCATCACCCCTCACACCCCCCCCCCTCTAGAAACGCCCGTGGTTCTAAGAGGGACTAAAAAGTTTCCAACTGGCACATTTTTCTGAGTGATCGTTTCGCTCTACTACTATCATAAAACACACTCCAGTGATAATGACCAGAGTTCTAGTAAACGGTTAGTTCATTTTTACTAGAATTCTGAGAATCTAGTCAAATATGATAAGATTGCTTTTGAAATGCGCGTTTCATCTGTCACATTCTCTCTCCCTCCCTCTCTCACTCTTATTCTCCCTCTCTCTCATTATCCAACGTTGACCCATTTCCCATGGAACCTCGTCGTCATTTTGCTTATGTTGACTTTGTCCATTTTCCTTCTTATACCAGTTGTTCTCTTTACTTTCTGTGTTTTTGCCGGTGAAAAATGACGGTTAAGGCCACTGAATAACATTTGGACTACCCGAATATTAGACTGACAAAATATACTGAAGATGGAATGACTAATGTCACTAAAGGTCATTAAACGAAATGGCAGTAAGGCGAGATCCGGCATCTCGTCATCTCGACTTCTCGGGTTCTGGAAGGCAAGAAGGCGAGATCTGGCATCTCGTCTTCTCGACCCTTTTTTGGTCCGAGAAGTCGAGATCCGGCCTATCGTCTTCTCGATTTTGGGGGGTCCAAGAAGGCGAGAAGGTGAGATCCGGAATCTTGTCAACTCGACTTCTGGCATGTCTGAGTCCAGGAAGTTGAGAAGGTGAGATCGGGCATCTCGTCTTCTCGACTTCTTGGGTACGAAAAGGTGAGATCATGGAGTAGGCAAGAGATTAGATCTTTCTCACCTTATCATTCCCAAGAAGTCGACTTGACAAGATCTTAACTCTCGCCTTCTCACCTTCTCATACCCCGAGAAGTCGAGAAGATGATATATGGAGTCTCGCCTTCTCACCTTCTCATATCCAAGAAATCTTGAAGACGAGATTTAGAATCTCATTTTCTCACTATCCAGGACTCAGGAAGTCGAGGTGATGAGATTCCGGATCTCACCTTCTCGCCTCCTTGGACCCAAGAAGTCGAGAATACGAAATGCCAGATCTCGCAGATCTTGCTTTCTCAGATCACAATGGTCGAGAAGACGAGGAATTATCTCGTCATCTCGGTGGCTCTTTTAAGCTTCCGTACTATGTAATTGTACACACTTCACAGGAAAACATTCACGGACTGCACGCGTTATGCGTTCGCTCCACTATAGACAGCCCACGAGTCAGACATCCCCAAAGACCAACACCTTGGGCATGTCAGGATGTCTGTCCTATAGTCTTTTGGTAACTCTCTGTGGATTCTAATGACCAACATTGTTGGTCTCATTGTCTGTCTGTTTCAAGGGTTGTCTTTCTGCTGGTATGCTCCGACATGTTCACCATGTTTACAGAAAATCATAGAAGAATTATCGAATTATGAAATAAAACGAGATAATTATTTCCATTGTCATAATGTTTATCTTTATTAGCCTTTTTCATATCTCTACAGCTACTTTCGAAGAGTAGAAAAAAAGTAAATAAATAATATGTCATAAAATAATGCAATAATAACTAAAATCTGTGTTATTCTTTTTGGCAGGCAAGACAGTTTAGGAGATCATTCATAGGAAATTCAGCAACAAAGTCTTGGGAATGTTTTCAGTGTTCGTGAGATATTTTGTATTGCTCAAATATACTTGCATATAATCACAGTACCCTTTAATAAATTTTGTATTTTGTTTAGAAGGCGCTCTACCTATACATATTCAACTTAACATATAAAGTACATTGCATGTTTTGAATATGTAACATAAGAACTTATTTCATCATTTCAATGCTATTTGGTTATTTTGATTAGAGTGATTCACTAAACTCAGTGGATATGATGTGTTTCCAATAGTTGATGAACATATCTGCTATATTCGTACTTTTATATATATATATATATATATATATATATATATATATATATATATATATATATTTTTTTTTACATTCTTAAGGTGAATTGTCAAGAATTCTGTATGCCTATCGAAAGCAAGACCTGGACAATGTGAAAAGAACTTCACTGGTTTTCAAAGGAGATTTCATTACTTTGAGTATGGTGTTATTTCTACATCAAACATCTATATCATATTTTCAGAATGGACGCCAAACTAAAATTTGAAGCAAATCATCGGGGTTGAGAGAACTGAAATTTCTAATATTCTTCTTCGGCCTCTTCCTCTTCCTCCTCTCCTTCCGCAGAATCGACACCAACTTCTTCGTAGTCCTTCTCGAGAGCAGCCAAATCCTCACGAGCCTCGGAGAACTCTCCTTCCTCCATACCCTCTCCGACGTACCAATGGACGAATGCACGCTTTGCATACATCAGATCGAATTTGTGGTCGAGACGGGCCCATGCCTCGGCGATAGCAGTAGTGTTGCTCAACATGCAGACGGCACGCTGAACCTTGGCAAGATCACCACCAGGGACGACGGTGGGTGGCTGGTAGTTGATACCGACCTTGAAGCCAGTTGGACACCAATCGACAAACTGAATGGCACGCTTGGTCTTGATGTTAGCGATGGCAGCGTTGACATCCTTGGGGACGACATCACCACGGAAAAGAAGACAGCAGGCCATATACTTGCCACGACGGGGATCGCACTTAACCATCTGATTAGCTGGTTCGAAGCAGGCGTTGGTAACTTCAGCAACGGTCAGCTGCTCGTGGTAGGCCTTCTCGGCAGAGATGACAGGGGCGTAGGTTGCCAAAGGGAAATGGATGCGTGGGTAGGGCACCAAGTTGGTCTGGAACTCTGTCAGATCGACGTTGAGGGCACCATCGAATCGCAGGGAAGCGGTGATTGAGGATACGATCTGGCCGATGAGACGGTTCAGGTTTGTGTAAGTAGGACGCTCGATGTCGAGGTTACGTCTGCAGATATCGTAGATGGCCTCGTTGTCGACCATGAAGGCACAGTCGGAGTGCTCGAGGGTAGTGTGGGTTGTCAGGATGGCGTTATAGGGTTCGACGACGGCAGTAGCTACCTGGGGAGCAGGGTAGATGGCAAACTCAAGCTTTGACTTCTTTCCGTAATCGACGGAGAGACGCTCCATAAGCAGGGATGAGAACCCTGAACCGGTGCCGCCACCGAAGCTATGGAAGATTAGGAAGCCCTGAAGACCTGTGCACTGGTCAGCCTGAAATGAGAAATACATACATGTCTATATATATATATATATATATATATATATATATATATATAACAGAAGATCTGTAATTTGGACATTAGTCCAAATTTACTCAAGATTCCATTCCGGCATGTCCAAGGTGTGGAGTCATGATATTTGTTGTAGTTGTGTAAGCGTTCAAAATCTCTATTCTTCATTCGTCCTATGACTTTTACAGGACGACATGAAAATATTCCTCTCAACGTTTCATGATCGGCACTAGCTTTCTTTTCTATGTTTACTATTTCTTCATAATTAAAGTACATTTCAAACTTGAACTTAACAAGTTTGACCATCTATCCAGAAAAAAAAATCCTCACCAGTTTCCGGATGCGGTCAAGCACCATGTCTATGAGTTCTCGACCAATGGTGTAGTGACCACGGGCGTAGTTGTTGGCAGCATCTTCCTTGCCGGTGATCAGCTGCTCAGGGTGGAAGAGTTGACGGTAGGAACCAGTACGAACCTCATCTGGAGAGGTAAAAATATGCTTGTGGTTAGCTATGGCAGTTTTGCATGACTTTGATAACGTAAACATGGTAAAGCATACAATCTCATGACACAGCACCGATGCTCCATTTTCATCAAGCCAACCAAGAACATTTAATATCAGGAACTATATACGCAGAGGCAGTTCCTAGGCATGCGCGTTACTACATGCATCTGAAACAGAACTGCATGAGTCTTACTTAAGGTTTTGAACGTGTTTAATGAAATAAGCCACTGTGATATTTGATTACCTCACCTCAAAGGAGTTAATTCCAATAAGCAAAATCGTCATTTCTGTAACTAAATGTTTGAGTCTAGAATATGCTTCTGTGAATGCGGATGTGCATAAACGTGTTTATAAATGTCCTCGATTGACCGAAACATATCGACACCCTTTTGCACCCAACATTACACATTCAAAGGAGGCTTATCACAATTGGCTGTAAATTTGTGATTCTGATGATCCAATAAAACGCATGAATTTATAAAAAGTTAAGTCAATTAAAATGGCAAATTTATAATGTTGTAGGTCTATCTATCATTTTACACTACACACCTACTACAGTTGGTTCGAGATCGACGAAGACGGCTCGGGGAACGTGCTTGCCAGCTCCAGTCTCACTGAAGAAGGTGTTGAAGGAGTCATCACCACCTCCGATGGTCTTGTCTGAGGGCATCTGACCATCAGGCTGGATGCCGTGCTCTAGACAGTACAACTCCCAGCAGGCATTGCCGATCTGGACTCCGGCTTGGCCGACGTGTACTGAGATACATTCACGCTGTGAAAGAGAAATGGGCTTATTTAGTGAATATTTTCTGAATAACAAATGATGAAGTCTTGTGGGTGAATTGATATCAGACACAGGTCAGAACATCTAAGATAATGTTTCATATTACTCATCTTCTCTTATATCCTCTAGTTCTCTTTTCTATCTCTTTTTGTCTTTCCATTTCTCCCTCGTCGTTTATATGAATCTGTTGTAGGTTATTCTCTCTGATTTCTCTCTACTCTCTATCTGCCCCTGACTCCTATCTTTGCACGGGCAACTTTTCCCTAAAGGCGCTGACGAAATTCGCCCAAATATCAATTGCTGCCGAAAAATGTGGACAACCGACATCATAGCTGCCGAAATGTAATGTATTGTATTCCAGCATCTTGCTGCCCGAAAAGAGTATTGGCCCGAATATTAAAAAACTGGAAAAAAAAAGGGGGAGCTCCACCCCCTGCCCCAGCCCCCACCATTGTTCTATACGCCCTTGCTATCAACTCCCTCATCTCCCTGCTCTTGTTCCTTATTGCTCAGTTGCAAGAATCCCTATTCGAAAGCTGTAAAGGAAAAAGCATCCGCGTTTTGCTATCGGACAAATCGGAGTATTATAATTTTGTGAGTCATCGTTGCATTTATTCAACAGCACCGTATGCGAGAATGTTTTTAATGGCCATCAAAAGAAAATGGTGAATCATTATGTGAGCCAAATAAACTGAACATGAGCAATTTAAAAACAGCCGAAGCATCAGGTTCATCTTTGAGGACACAGAGATCTAAATTTCCTTTCTCTTTCTCTCTCTCCCCTCCATCTATCTGTATTTACCTTTCCCCCTTTTTTTTCAAATCTTTTAATTCTTCATTTGATATTTTCCCTTTCATTTTTTCTGCCTGTCCTCTTTTTTTTTGTATTCAATGATTTCTATTCCTCAAAACTTCATTTTCCATACATATTATACATAAATTGAACACATATTTTTCAAAACATACATTGGGTAAATACAAAATTCAAGGAAAATAATCATACATTTCCATTGGTGAATAGAATGTCAGCAGTGTATCATACATATTATACATATACGTACATATATCAACCAACGAAATGGAAATCTACTCGATCACCATTTTAGATGGAGTTTTATCTTTTTCCTGCTAATCTTTATCCCTTTCTTACCATGCTCACTTTCTTTCCCTCTCTCCACTATACCCACTGGTCTCTTCCGCACCCCATAGCTTAATTTTGTATTACATCAACATAATCCTTAACACAATGTAGGTATTCAGAGTTCATGATCGATCTCTCTCCCTTACTCTACCCTGAATTCAAGTTCAGGTTTTATTTCCAATATAACACAAGACATAAAATATTTTTTTCTTCTTTTAAACAGAAATATCGTAAATTAACATACAACATTTTTTCCTCTTGTTAACATCAAAACAAATTAAATGTCTGCTTGACATAGTGTATTGAAAGAAAAAACAAATGATATTGGAAAAGAGAAAACCCTTTTCTGCGTGTCTCTGTCTTTCTCTCCTCATCTCTACTCTCTAGTTTTCTTTTCTCTCTCTCTTTCCTCGTCTCGCTTGCTTTCTTCGTCCACATCCCTACTCGCCCCTCTACCTCTCGCTCTCAATGTCATCCATTCTATCCAATACAGCGCCCAGGACGTTCTACTCATCATGACTCATCATGGTCCGATGATGACGAGGCGCCATGCCGGTTCAGATGTCTCCTCTGGAGTCCTCTCCCAAGGCCTTTCACGCATCACCACCATCCCGTGAATGAAGATTGTACTCTCATCGGCGTATTACCGTGGGGAGGGGGGGGGGCGGTACCCCCTCTTTTGTAACCTATAAGTGGAATATCTTAAGCACACACCCACTCATTGTCGCCCTTCAGGTTCTCTACACTAAGGCACCTGCCGCCTTTGGAGATTGGAGATTGGAGATTTTTGATTATATGTGATTTATTTACTTTGTTGGTATTGCCGAATGTCAGAAAATATTTGCATTTGTGCCCCCATACTTCAGCAAATTCCTGGTTTCGCACCTAATACTGCATTAATCATAACAGGTTATTTCACGTCTCTATATTGCCTTCCATATACGCATATGACAGAGAGTGTCTCTGATGAATAATTAATGCGACTCATATTATAAGGCTACCGTCAATGATATCATAATATTTCCTCCGGGGGAATTACTGGCAATCAGGAATGGCATGAATAATGTAAGACTCTAAATTGGAATTCATTTGATATAGGCTCTCACTGACGTAATATCCGGCCGAACTCCAATTACTGTATCTCCTCTCTCGATTTAATTAATCGACTTTGGATATTTGTATCCGCAGCCAATCTCTTTGAGACGTATTTGAATTGTTGAGTATTTTACTTCTTCAAACTGTCTCTCTTCTCTTCTCCGCCCGTTCTCTCTGTCTCTGTGGATCACTAAATATACATCTCTCTGTATCTCTTTCCCGATCTCTTCCTCTTTTCTCCCTCTTTTCTCATCCTACTCTCTTTCCATCACACACGCACATCCGCAATACTTCCATCATTACTAACGTTCCCATGCGCCATTGAGAAAAGTTTGTATAAAACTGCTTTCTGCCCAAGTATGTCAAAGCTAATCAAAATCTTCCTTGTTTTATTTTTCAAAAAATCTTTTCATTTGTTCATGTTAGGAAAATTTGATATAATATCCAAAACTAATATGAAACATGAGTAAAGATACGGCGGCCACATAAAATGTCCAACATGTCCAACGATCCCGATCATGTGAGTTTCTGGTCTTTTTTAAAAGGATTTCTTTAAAACATTTTCCTTTTTCTTTGCTCTAGTTTTTTATTTTGCTTTTAACAAACTAACTTACGTCCACGGTGGAATTCCTCTTTAACGTGATGCATCAACCCTACATCCCATTAGCATAGAACATTCGTGGAATTGTTTAGAGCTTCGGCTATGATGCATTAGTGATGACGACGCATGACTCACCAGTCTTCCCAATGAACATCTTGTTGATGCCGTGGGTATGGGGCGCCGACACCATTATAATCACATAGGATGTTCATCTACTAGCGGAATAATCTCTGCATGCGATAACATACTGTGTGAGCATGTTGGAACACCTCCCCCACCCCCCCCCCCCCCCCCGCGAATACACGCACCCACACAACACCTTTCCAATCAACATCTTTAATGCCGTGAGAGTGGCGCCGTCTACCATTATCATAACAGCGAATGTCCAATTACCAATGGAATAATCACTGCTTGCAATAACATACGGGGGGGGGGGGGTGCATTTCGAAAAAAAAAAGTTTCTCTCTCTCTTCTACATGATCACATTAACTATGCTAGTTGTTATAAAGAAGATTGCATTTAAATGATTATTCCACAAAGGAAATGAATAACTAGCTTCACATCGAATTTTCTTTTACGTATGCATATATCTTTAGCCGTTTGTATTCTTTGTTTCTTGAAAGCTCTCAGAAATAAATGAGAATACTCATTAGCTGGTAAAGCAATAACTTGACTGTAAAGGAATAATAAAGACTTGAACATGTTGAATATAATGGAGAATGTTGATGTACCATCCTGGCGAACTAAAATTCCTCGTGATTCTCCAGTCAAAATGGAACAAAATGACAGTCTAGAAATGAATTTCTCAATTGATGTCTGCCCAAGCTGATACTCATTTTAATCCTGACGTTGTGTTATTCATGAATATATCAATAAAATAAACGGTTTAACTAAACCGGGGAGTTTAATCGATGAATTAACGAGCAGACAGCTGCCGTTAAAATGATAGTTCCACTAATGAATCCATCTGCGCATAGGCCAACGCCCTTCCCGTCATGCGCGTGCTAAATCATGGCTATCTAAAATCCTGTACAACATCCACGAATCTGGTGGTATGTTTTCCTCCTTAGCTTTTCTCTCTCTCTATCTATCTATCTCTCTCTCTCTCTCTCTCTCTCTCTCTCTCTCTCTCTTTCTAAGAACAGTTACATGGCCATTACTTGTCTATTTCCTCATAAATCTATACATTCTTCCTTCCACTTGGTCTCTTCTTCAACTTTTCTTCTCCCATTTCATTCCCTCCTTCACATATCAATATTCCGTCTATAGATATAAATCTGTCTCCTCTCTCTCTCTCTCTCTTTCTTTTTCTCTCTCTGATACACATGCGACCATGCACCAGCTACACAACCGTAATGATACTCCACCTCCACCGCACACACTCTTTTTCTTTTTTTTTCTACCTCTCTCCTTCTTACTTCCTTTCTCCCCTTTCCTGTGACTAGCTTTTAGCTAGCTGTGTCTAACTCTCTCTCTTCTCGTCTGTCAAACGTGTATGTATATCTAATTCTTTTCTGTATATCTATTTTTTTCTATATTATTTCCCTCTCCTCCTTATTCTTCCATCCATCTTACGTTTTCCGCCACGCACTCTCACTCATGGTCCGTCCACAAGAACAAACTGATGGCATATCAATCAAAACCATATGTGTATCATCTGCAAAATCAGTCATCATACAACAGTGTACAATATGAGCTTGTTTCTCTCTTTCTTTCTCTCTCTCTTCTTGTAGCAGCCGATACAAAGTAATCAATAATGTACGAATGTCATAGTAAAGCAAAAAGAGGGGCCCTTGGTATGATCATGAAAGAAACTTATGAACTCAAGAAATGAAACAGAATCAAGTTCAAAAAGAAAAAAAACTAAGGTAATTTATAAAATATCAACAGTTCAGAACATTATTTCTAGATTCTAGAATCCAATAAGGCCTTTCTAAAAAAAAAAAGGTCTTCATCACATAATCGAATAGGTGACTTTGCTCGTTCTGTCAGAACTAAGTTAACAAAAATGACAATATAATAGATGAATAAAAGAAAACTGCCCGTTTCCTTATCCTTCCAAGGATGGATGTGGCAATAATTCACGATAAAAAATAAAAATAAAATGAAAGAAAATTGATGACTTACCATCTTGAAGTAACGAGCTGCGAAGCCTCTCGAAGTGAGCTTTGAGCAGTCGTCTGGCGATAGAGTGATGTCAAATCGCCCCCATTCTTTCTCTTTTATCTCTTTTGAAACGTCCCACTGCGACTGCGCAGGATAGACCTCGGATACTACACTTAATGCTTTACATTAATATTCATGGTGTGTCCCCTTATTTTACAAGCTGTGTTTTCAATTAACAGCCTCACACGTCTGCTTCATCTATATAGTCCACTTCGCCTTTCTATATTTCAATTTTTCTTTCTTTAAATCACTTCTTCAGCCCTTCTTGGCAAACCTTAACTACACGCATACACCATTTCGGACCTACTTTTTTTTTTTTTTTTTTTTTTTTTTTTTAGATTGCCGAGATTACTACCCCATTTCATTACAGATACGTCGCTGTAGTAAGATAATAATGATGATATTGGATAAATGTGGAAGAGGGAGAATAAGAAGAGACAGAAGAAAAAAGGAGAAGGAGAAGGAGGAGGAGGAGGAGAAGAAGAAGAAGAAGAAGAAGAAGAAGAAGAAGAAGAAGAAGAAGAAGAAGAAGAAGAAGAAGAAGGAGAAGGAGAAGGAGGAGGAAAAGAGGACGGTAATCATGATGTTGATAATAGCGGTGGTGATGATGGAGATGACGTTGATGATGATAGTGATTATGATGATGATGATGATGATGATGATGATGATGATGATGATGACGACGACGACGACGACGAAAATGACGATGAAGAGGAGGAGGGCGTTGACGAGGATGATGAGGAGGAGGAGGAGGAGAATAATTGTGATGATGATGATGATGATGATGATGATGATGATGATGACGACCATGATTGTAAAGTGCGTGGTTATCTGAAAGAAATATATCTTTTTAGTTTCTATGCCCTCTGCTGTTTATATAAATATATGAATTTCAGCATTCGCTGTTATCATTTTCCATTTGCTAATCTAGAAACTGATTTAAAGTCTATTAACTTGCGTATAGATTATGTAACCATGTCCTGATTATTCGATACGGCATTTCTTTACACAAAATAGACCGAATATTCATTCCAGCTAAAGTTGACAGAGCGTTACTTATTCAGCCACCAGGAAAAATTGATTTGTGCTAGTGTGTTTTTAGTGAGATATTGATTTTTGTATTTCATTACCTTACAATGAAAAGTGTTGTGATTGTCTTCCAAATCAACGCAATAAAGCGTCAGTCAAAACCAATAATATCCTTTTCGGATTTGCCTTTTTTATCAACAATTAAATTGTGGCGGGATTGCAGAAAGGAATTCCTCGCAGGTTTGAATCATTTAAAAGTAAATTTAGAAACGATGTTTGAGGGAAAAAAAGGGCAAATCAAACATACACATACGCATGATATAATCCGTGTTCTTTAAAATCTTTGAAAACATCATCAGTCACAACATCTGCCGGTAAACTTCTAAAGAGGTTTGATTTGGTAAGACTAGTTTACAATATTTATGTCGTTCTCTTCTTCAACATGCCTTTATCTGAAAGCCGTGTATGGATTCATGATAATACTACCCTACATACATGACATACGGCTGAGGCTATTATAACACTTCCCTCTGGTAATATCTAATGAGGTAAAACGACGCTTGAATCGGTAACGTATAGGCATATGAGAGGCATCCCACAATAGATAAGTGCAGATTAATGCTCCCAACATTTACTGAAAAATGCGTAAATAGCGTTCGTTCACTTCAGGGGCAGAGGGGATGGGAGGGGAAGTTAGGTTTGTAAGATTAAAGTCTCTCCGTGTTCTCCCCCCCCCCTCTCTCTCCCCCGTTAAGGTCCATTTTGGCTCTTTCGAATGGGGTGTTGGAATGGGTAGCCTACATGACCGCTACCCCCAACCCTTGCCTCTGGAAGATGTAGCCTGCCAAGCCGAGGTCTGAGGGCCGCCATGAAGGCATATTATTCATCTCGTAGCAGGACGTTTTAAATGGCTAAGATGCATTGTTACGGTCGGGTATCGAAGTAAGAAAGAGAGAGAGAGAGAGAGAGAGAGAGAGAGAGAGAGAGAGAGAGAGAGACTGGGAGAGAGAGAGACTGGGGGAGAGAGAGAGAGAGAGAGAGAGAGAGAGAGAGTGAGTGAGAGAGAGAGAGCATCTTATTTCGGGCGATGTAATACGAATACTCATAGGATGAAATTCACACTGCCCTGTATCATATACCCTACAATCTGTGTTGAAATACATGTATACCAATGATTTCCTTGTCGATGACCACATTGCTTTGTGGATTCATGATCGTTCCATTTACATTCAATTTCGTGATATTTCTTTTTTTTTCTTTTGTCATATCTTACACAACATTTGACGGAGTAACATTAGTTTATTTCTAAAGCTTATCTTATTAGACGGAGATGAAATGTGATTAGGAGTCACGGTACGTTAGACTGAAAGGTGTGGTGTTATCTTTATTTCACCGTCATTAAGGATTGTGTATAGTATTCTCCGCACAGGGTGCTTCCGCATTCATTATGATAATGGTAAAAATTTCCCATCTTAAAGCGCCTTATATCTCTGGAAAGTGGAGCTGTAACCAGTGTGTAGAAAAAGAACACACTTCTTTGGCGGGCATTTTAATGGTGTCGTCTGCGAGCGACCGATGAGTCATCATCTATTTCTGATCACGTGATGTCTGGTGAGCGTGACGGGTTTACTAGTCTTCATCAGTGAACTCGATGGAGTTCAGGGGTCTACATGGTCTGCGAGTATGAGGCAGACAGCGGAGGGGAGGGGCTATAATTTCCACAATGGCGTGACAGGTAGTCCTTGTAGATGTATAGTCAGGAAAAATGTTAGACTGAATTCGCAATAAACACATCGATTGACGAGTAAGGATATACGTAAAGAAATATTGAAAGATGTATTACATTATTAAATAGACAAATACTAAAGTAGATGGAATTTTAAAGAGCTGATGTAGATTTCACTCTCCTTCAATAAATCAAGAACTAGCAGTAAGATCAACCCCCTAATTGATCACTCACTTCGTCCAACAATTACCAGGCAACCCCTCATCGATCAACTCCTCATTTATTCACTCACAAATCACTAATTTAATGAATCCCTCGTTTAATCACCAATCAATCAATCAATCAATCGATCAAACAATCAATATAATAAATCATTGAAGCCTCGTTTAGTTACCTCTTCAATCAATCAATAAACCTTTCGTTTACTCAAATCAATCAATTATCAAATCAATCAATCAATCAATCAATCAATCAATTTTTAATCACGCACTCCTTCAACCAATCAAAATGATCAATCCTTCGTTTAATTACTCATTTATATGAAGTTATTAGATGATCTGCCAGCTTTCATATCATTATTTCACTCTTGCATCTTGATGATTCATATGAACATTCTCTCACTGCTGTGGTAAAAAAAGTATGATATCCATTGTCCAAACCTGAATCATTCAAAACTTCAATTTGACATTTTAATCGTTATCTCCAGTGAGGGCTGTGTTTAAACGAACATTGTTCCTGCCATATTCAAAACAGTTGCAATACATTTGCATAAAAGACAGAATTGATCATACACTGAGCATGCTGAGTGCAGCACTGCAGGACAAAATTTCTGGAATAAGGTCTTGTGAAAAAAAAGAAAAAGAGTCAACACTAGAACGTGTTACGGCGGTCATCTTGCATAATAGTTTAGTGATATGATGTCTTGTTATAGGCCGAGACTCGAGACGTTTAATATTCGTCGCCTTCCTCTTCCTCTCCCTCTCCGTCGACGGAGTCAACACCGACTTCTTCGTAGTCCTTCTCTAGAGCAGCCAAATCTTCACGAGCCTCCGAGAACTCTCCTTCCTCCATACCCTCTCCGACGTACCAATGGACGAAAGCACGCTTGGCGTACATCAGATCGAACTTGTGGTCGAGACGGGCCCAGGCCTCGGCGATGGCGGTGGTGTTGCTCAACATGCAGACGGCACGCTGAACCTTAGCAAGATCACCACCAGGGACGACGGTGGGTGGCTGGTAGTTGATACCGACCTTGAAGCCAGTTGGACACCAGTCGACGAACTGGATGGTACGCTTCGTCTTGATGGTAGCAATGGCGGCGTTGACATCCTTGGGGACGACATCACCACGGTACAGGAGACAGCAGGCCATGTACTTGCCGTGACGGGGATCGCACTTCACCATCTGATTGGCCGGCTCGAAACAGGCGTTGGTGATCTCGGCAACGGTCAGCTGCTCATGGTAGGCCTTCTCGGCAGAAATGACTGGTGCATAGACGGCAAGTGGGAAATGGATACGTGGATAGGGCACCAAATTAGTCTGGAACTCGGTGAGATCGACGTTGAGGGCACCATCGAATCGGAGAGAAGCAGTAATGGAAGAAACGATCTGGCCAATGAGACGGTTCAGGTTGGTGTAGGTTGGACGCTCGATGTCGAGGTTACGACGGCAGATATCGTAGATGGCCTCGTTGTCAACCATGAAGGCACAGTCAGAATGCTCGAGGGTGGTGTGGGTGGTAAGAATAGAGTTGTAGGGCTCGACGACGGCGGTAGAGATCTGTGGGGCTGGGTAGACGGCAAATTCGAGCTTGGACTTCTTTCCATAATCAACGGAGAGACGCTCCATGAGCAGGGAGGTGAAACCCGAGCCGGTGCCACCACCGAAGCTGTGGAAGATGAGGAATCCCTGGAGACCTGTGCACTGGTCAGCCAGCTTCCTGATCCTGTCGAGGACAATATCGATCAGCTCCTTACCAACGGTATAGTGGCCACGGGCGTAATTATTGGCAGCATCCTCCTTGCCGGTGATCAGCTGCTCAGGGTGGAATAGCTGACGGTAGGTACCAGTGCGAACCTCATCTGAAATAAAACAGTACCAGGGTATCATTTAATGTGCTTAGGTGTGTGGGTGTCTTTTTTTTTAAGTTTTAGTTTAGTTTAGTTTAGTTTAGTTTTTAGTTTTAGTTTAGTTTAGTTTGTAGGTTTGTATTTTTTGGGAGGGGGGGGGGAGCGGATAGGGACTTTAAGGTTGCCTAATTAATTTTTTTTCAAGGTAACAATTGTCTGCTATCTGCACAGGAGTATAGCGATGTCCCTTATTTGGTAGGGAGAAGGAAATACATGTAAATGTATTTTAAAATCTTAAAGTCTCAAGTCTACAAGTTTAGCTTTATCATGGGCTTGTCGAAAAATTTTTAGGTATTAAAATATTTACCGACTACGGTTGGTTCGAGATCGACGAAGACGGCACGAGGAACGTGCTTGCCAGCTCCAGTCTCACTGAAGAAGGTGTTGAAGGAGTCATCACCGCCTCCGATGGTCTTGTCTGAGGGCATCTGACCATCAGGCTGGATGCCATGCTCCAGGCAGTACAACTCCCAGCAGGCATTACCGATCTGGACTCCGGCTTGGCCGACATGGACTGAGATACATTCACGCTGAAATTAGGGAAAATTGAAAAATAAATCCCATAAAATGTAGTTCTCGCACAGAATACATGTATTAAGTTTTGTAAATTAAGGACAAACAATACATACTTGTTTCTATAGGCTTTCAGAAATGCATTAGATGTAAAGTATACACGAAACCTGAGATGATTGGAACATTAATTTCGAATTTAAAAAACCCAAACAGCCCCCCCCCCAAAAAAAAAAAAACCCGGCGAGTGTGCGTTCAGCATCATTGTAATCTTTGTACGTGATATGCATGTAATAATGATGATTACAATACTGAGGAGGAAAATGAAGAGGAGAAGGGATGATGGCGATGATGACACTTAAGTAGGAAGTAAAATGTAAAGGGAATATCGAGCCTTATATTGTTTGCATCTTATTATAGCAAGATATTCATTAAATATATGAATTTTTCTCTCTTTCTCCCTCTTCTCTCTCTTTAGCTGATTATACTAATATGCGCCCAGAAAAAAAAAAAAAAAATTGATAGATAGCATATGAAAGATGCATATATTTATCTATTATTCACAATAAAACAAAAAAGAAGGTTCAGTTTTGCAGCCTAAATGCAAGTGGGAGCCCCATGAAAAAGGCGCAAAGATGCACCCTTTTGTACTTGTTTGCACCCGAAAATGCCCGGCTACACCCTTAAAGGTACAGGCAGGTTGCACCTTTAAGGTTGCATAAATTTCTGCATTCAAAAGGCTGCAAATTTGCACCTTCCCTAGTAGTACCTTTTTTTTTCTTAGTGTGTTGTTATTACTAGTAATAAAAGGTAATAATAGTAATGTAAGTAGCTGTTTTAGCAGTACAGAGTAAGTATTAATAGTAATGATAACAAGAACGATGACAACCACTACTACTGCTGCTGCTGCTGCTACTACTACTACTACTACTACTACTACTACTACTACTACTACTACCACCACCACCACCACCACCACCACCACCACTACTACTATTAATAATGATAATAACAATAATAATACTATTGAATAATCAATAATGAAGGAGTGATTATGATCAGTTTATTTTTACGAAATTTAAAAAAAAAGCATTTTTCTTCTAAAAACGAATGATATCAATTTTATAAGATACGACTAAATTACATGAAGTAAAGCACTTTCTCATCAGTACGAAATTATCGTAGACCATTCCACCATTCACATGTTTTAAAAATTGCGAAGGCGTATCATTTTCTTCTCGCGCGTTGTTCCAGTACAGGGTACAGTTGTTACCAACACTTTTTAAGAATAATGTTGCCTTTGAATGTTTAGAGGATGAAAAAAATGTCTACATGCAATAGTTATTAGGATTATTAAGTTGCTATATAGTTGCCATCAGCAATTAATGAGAAAAGCACAACTTACCATGATGAATTGTTTAGTGTAAGTTTTCACGAACTGCTCGCAACGTGTGATGTGCCGTAAGCAATCGGTGATGCTAATGCCGTTTCGGCGGTTAGAGCGCTCATTTATATGGATCTATGAAGCCCGGGTTTGCTTCGAGTCAACAAACAGACTGCAAGAGGCGTTACCAGGGGAAACCAAGGTAAGCTAACCAATCAGAGTGCGTCTTATTGTTTGTGGGGGCAGCGCGGTCATTTTTCACTTATCAGAATGGGGCGAAAAAAAAAGGTACCAAAGGTCAGCGATTATATAAAAAAGGGTCCAACAGCATGTTCTCACCACACAGTACAAAATACTTTAACAAAGGCAATAATAGTTCGATCTGCTATTCAGAAAAAAGAGATGAAAACGATTTTATCAAGCAGTGAACATGGTGAACATTCTAGCAGACAGGAGAATGTCAAAATTGAATCTGAAATGGAATACTGTATAACAACGTCAAGATATGCAATACTGTTGGTTACTATTATTGTCATTTTTTTTTGTATTTATATGCGCTACTATTATTTCTATACTGCAGAGAGGGATATGTGGTGTTATCCAACATAGCAAGTTAGACACGTTGGAAAAAAAGAGAAAAGAGTAGTTGTTTTTCGTCTTTGAAGAAAGAGAATGCATGTTATTTTAATGTTTTTTTTTTCTACCTACAAAAATCTAAGTGAATTTGAGCAAAATTGTTAGTCAACATTAAAATGTTGAACTCGTCGTTGTGGTAATTATCACTCAGCAAAAATACGGAAGCTTGAAATTTACATAATGAATTCAGGTGTATGAAATATGTATATCAACTATTTCACTCATGCTACTGTCCATTGTCAATATTCACTTCCACTGCTGCTCTATACTTTCTTCTGAGGAGGGGGGGGGGGGTCTACAAGTGAAATTTATACAAAACAACGTGATGACTCCTTGACAAATCAAATGCTCCCCAACAGCGCTTTTTAGTACATGAATAAATTTTTCTTCAGGCTTTTGACACGAGATGAAGTTTACCACGACACCGAATAACAATATGACCGTGTACCACGATATATGATTTCACAAATGAAACCTCTTGATTAAATTAGACAGAAAAGTTTTGAATGTCGGTGATTAATGTATATTATGGATAGTTCAATTTTTGCGCAATTGTGTAAAATATTTTGTTTATTGCAGACATAAAATATATATATATTTAATTAATTTTCAAATGTTTTATAGTATTGTGTCGATCACAACATCACGTAAGTTGTATGTGATCTCTCCTTTATTGCACCAGGGAGGCCTTTTTTTATTTGATTGAAGTAGACATTATATCGTAGCAACTTTCATCATTGATTTTGTCATTAGTTTCTCCAGAAACATTAAACAGAGGTCACCGCTCAGGTCCACAACAAATTGATGACTTTCGATCCAATTATCGATTCACATTCACCAATTGTTTGTAAGGTAATTCAACCTTCAGATCTAATTCTAATGGATACAGGGGTTTATGTACACGTTTACAACATACATTCTAAACATGTTCTCAACAACAATATCTTTATAGACGATATGCCCCTCACTGAAAAGGAAGAAACAAAATTCTTAGGTGTTACAATCGATTCAAACCTAACTTGGAATAGCCACATTCGTAATATTTGTATGTTAGTCTCGAGAGGAATAGGCATTCTATTTAGATTAAAATACCATCTTCAACCCAAGACACTATTTATGCTTTATAATTCATTCATTCTATCTTATATATCTTATTCAAACATAGTATGGGGAAATAGTAATAGGACGAAAATTATGTCATTATTTCACCTATAAAAAAAGAGCTCTTCGCATATGCACCCATTCACACTATCTAACCCACAGAGATCTATTATTTCATAAATTAAAAACATTGAAAATTACCGACATTCACCTCTTCCAAACTGCAATCTTCATGTACAAATTTTCGACGAACACTATACCAGTGTCTTTTCGTAATATATTTAGGTATAACAGAAATATTCATTCTTATTCTACGCGACACTCTTCTGACCTCCATTTAACCAACCCCAAAATGATTTTAGCACATAAATCGATAAGGCACCATGGTCAAGATGTTTGGAATGATTTACCTCAAAACATAAAATAATCTACATCGCTTCATGCTTTCAAAGCATTACTGAAAAATGTCTATTATCAAAATATTCATAATGAGTGACGAGTTTAAAAAGACATATGTCTCGCAAACCTTTCACCTGCACGCACCCACTTGCACGCACTAGCAATTATCTCTTCATTTTTTCCTATATATTTTTTTCTACAAACTCCGATTATAAATTCTAGAAATATATGTTTTGTTATTATGTACACGACTCCATTATACTATCCCAACTCATAGTACATAATGTTGTGTAGCCCCCCTTTTCCCGGCTGCTATTGTTTTCAAGCTTTCCGCTTATGATAGCTGGCCCCTGCATTTATGTTTATTTCCTGACCCCTGCATTTATGTTTATTTCCTGACCCAAATTCATTATTTTATATTTTCTGAGTATGTTATATATCATTTGTATATTTGTCACACGTTATTTGTATCAAATCTGATTTGTTTATTATTGTATTCAGTGTTTTGTTTTATATTCAATAAATGCAGAAACTTCTGCAAAAAAAAGGTAAGTTGACCTCCTTGATTAGGTGGCTACATGGTGTATCATAATAAGCCTTGACACGCTCTGTAATATTTTTCTTCCTTTTATAGACTTTAGGGGCCATGTTTATGAATTTATTGACCCTGTAACAATCGCTGATGGTTGCATGGCGTCGTCTCCGAGAAATATGGCACTCATGTCTCGTCAATAAAGAAGAAAATAATTCTTTTCTATTATGATGTGCAGTAGCAGTGAACATGGCGAAGGAATCGTCGCCCAGCCAGAAGACGAGTTCGATGCATCCCGAGCAGACATTATGTTTGATCGTCATTAAAAAAATTTTGACGACTCATTGACAAAACTCTTTTATTTTAGTCTGCACAAAGCTCATCAAAGCTGTATTACGGACTGAGAGTCCCCACACTCTTAAACAAACTAAAAATGACTAGACGAAAGAGTCAGCTGGGTGCAACTATATTATTCTAGTTTAATCGTATTCTGACTAGAACACAGTCGTTTCAGACAGAATAGAGTAAGACTAGACAATATTAGTTGCATCCAGCTGACCCTTAACCTAGTTATTTTAACTAGGTTGTTTTACGAGTGCACTCCCTTAAAAAGAACGAAAAAGTATTGGGACCTGTTATTGTTCATTAACTGAAAGACCGAATTACTATACATGTATAAGGTCGGCATTAAAGTTTACTTATAGAATTAGAAGGATTTATTGAACACGTTCCTAGGCTAGCCACCGTCCACGTAACAATCAGGCAAACAAATTTTCCACATGACCGCTTTAATTATATCTTCTGATTGATTTATTGATTTGCTTGAGAGGATGTCATCACCTTTAACAAAGAACGCGTGGCCTGTTATTGTATAGGAACTTCAAAATCAATATGAAATGCTTCATTAGATCAATGATTGTAAACGGGGAGATGAACTGTAAACTTTGCAGGTTGCCACAACCACAAAAAATGGTGGCATTTATACAGGGACTCATCTGGGGTTTTTTTTCTCCAGCTTTTGGCACCGTTTAGATAATAATAACAATAATAACTATAATAATAATAATAATAATAATAATAATAATAATAATAATAATAATAATAATAATAATAATAATAATAATAATAATAATAATAATAATAATATTAATAATAATAATAATAATAATAATAATAATAATAATAATTAATAATAATAATAATAATAATAATAATAATAATAATAATAATAATAACAATAACAATAATAGAGCGCAGAACCTATATACATATATTCTGCGCTGAAGAACTCTTGATATGCTTAAAGAGAGTAAGAATTAGGCGAAAAGATATGTTTTGAGCCTTATTTCAAATGTTTAAAATAATAATGATATTAATATGATAATAATAACAATAATGATAATAACAATACTACCTATAATGATACTTTTCAATTTTTTTAGCACATGATAATTAACAATCTGTTCTCTATGTACTTTACATTAAAAAGTACGCTTTATAAAGCCATATCCAAGAAGACAACACTATCAAATGGACACTATCTAAACGAGAAATGTTACATGACTCTAGGAAATAAAAAAGGTATGTCTGTAGAGAGTTCCACAGAGATGGAGCTGAAACTTCAAAGGATCGGCTTCTATTTTTAGGTGTGCATATTAACAGGGTGATGATGATCGAAGTGTACGTCCAGGATTGTGCCTATGGAATTAGATCCGATTGTAATAATTCTGATGGAAAGAGATTATTCTGTGCTTTCAAATACGCGATAATTATCTTGAATACAACACGTTTTTTCTATGGGCAACCAGTGGAGTATCTTTAGAAGGGGGGAATGATGGAATCTCTGTTTCGAATTCTCTGAACCCGGGGTTATTCTTGTTTTCGGAAGGCCCATTTTTGTCCTGCCTATACAAACACGCCAAACACATTGCACAATGTATCTTGTGCGTGGACAAACCGGGGTATTGTATGTAGTAGGTCGCTGGACAAATATTAGCTAAAAGTTGTTCACGGGAGAGAAAGAGAAAGAGAAATAGAGAGAGAGAGAGAGAGAGAGAGAGAGAGAGAGAGAGAGAGAGAGAGAGAGGCGAAGGGGGGGGGGAAGGGGGATATTTATGGGCATATATTTATATCATTCTTTCTTGATAAACAACCATAAATAATTCATGAGAAGCAGAGAGAGAGAGAGAGAGAGATAGAGAGAGAGAGAGAGAGAGAGAGAGAGAGAGAGGGTGTGAGGGTGTGTGTGAGTGTGTTTGGGGTGGGGAGGAGAAAGAAAGAGAGAACGGGAATGAGATTGAGAGGGGCTTACACAGATCAGGGACTACGCCATAATAGCCCCTGCACAGATAAAAGAAATGGAAAGACAGAACGTCTGATTAAACATGGAAATGAGAGTTCTTCTGGGTTAAAAGTAGTAGCCCACATTTGCACAACATTGTTTCAGAATTTATTTGAAGAGAAATAAGCCAATTTCAATTTTAAATGACAGATATTTATGTAAAACTATCATGTTATCAAATTTACAACAATATTCCAAAGAATAAGTAAAAATGAATGGTTTTACTCTTAAAGCGTCAGGAAGACGCATTTACAAAACAAAGAAAATAAAAGAAAATTTGTGTTGAATATTTCCTTCTCAATCCTAAACGGGAATGTACTGGGATCTAAAACTTTACGAGTGTTTTTTCTGTGGCTTAAAGCAATCTGAAGTAACACTTTTGTGCAAATTGGGTGCCACTCGCAAATGTGGGCTACTACCTTTAAAGCAGGATAAAAACAAAACAACTCGATCAGCTGTCATGAAATAGACCTAATGTATGCTTATAACGCACATGTACCACACACTCACACATACAGTCGTGCACATACACAAATTATTTTTCCTGTCTAATTAATATTTCTTTAAAATCCTATGCTGCTGTTTGTGTGCATAGAAATATTTTTTTTACCTCGTAATAAAGCCCACAGACTGGCAAGTTTATTTTCACTTTTTTTGTGGTAAACGTATTCGTAAAACCAATAAAATGACGCTTTTAAGCTTCTTAGAAGTTCCAACAAATCAATAACACCAGTCCCAATTTGTAATCCTGAATTCCAATACTAGGTCAGAGCTTTGTGAGCGGGGTGTTCCTGATGAAATGAATGTTTCGAAAGAGATTCTCTATAGGATCTCTATGATGTTTCTTCAGTGCGCCATCTATTGACAGATTGCAGATTATTGTAACATAGCAGATTGGAAATGTTGCGTACCGTTTCGTTCACCTACTTATGCACCTCTTCTTTCTTTCTTCCTTCCTTCCTTCCTTCCTTCCTTTCTTTCTTTCTTTCTTTCTTTCTTTCTTTCTTTCTTTCTTATTATTCTCTCTCTTTACCAAATCTTGCTCAAGTTGGTCAGGCTTTTCACCTAGATTTTCACCTAGATTCATACGAAATCCTTGGTTCGCCCCAGCAAGTAGGATAACGTTTGTGGACAGAAAGGTCAATTAGCAAGCAGAATGGTAATACCATAAGCACAATGAAGAGGCATGTTACATTGTTATAAATAAGTAAATGCACCAACCACACATTTTCTCTTCTTTATGATTTTATTACAAGACCTCCAGGATAACAAACTCTAATGTTGACTGCACATATGTGAAAAACCTCGAGGGATGTAGAACGATAAGGCATGGTCAGATGTCTTCTTTCTTCTTCTCGCTTATAATAATGCTATTTCATATTATGGTATAGTTTTGCCAAAAATAAATGAGCCTTAAATCCGCTTCTTTGGGTACTTTTTTTTTAAACGTAGATCCAAATGTAAAGTTTTTTGTCACGAGTGAGGTAGGGTTTTACCCTTTTAAATTCCACTTCGGTCCTCATGAGAACGGACCCATTCTCTCAATATTCGTCTTGTTCTTCTTCATCACAAGGATCTACGGAATCCATGCCAACTTCTTCATAGTCCTTCTCGAGAGCAGCCATATCTTCACGAGCCTCCGAGAACTCTCCTTCCTCCATACCCTCTCCGACGTACCAATGGACGAAGGCACGCTTTGCGTACATCAGATCGAACTTGTGGTCGAGACGAGCCCAGGCCTCGGCAACAGCGGTAGTGTTGCTCAACATGCAGACGGCACGCTGGACCTTGGCGAGATCACCACCAGGGACGACGGTGGGTGGCTGGTAGTTGATACCGACCTTGAAGCCAGTAGGACACCAGTCGACGAACTGGATAGAGCGTTTGGTCTTGATGGTGGCAATTGCAGCATTTACATCCTTGGGGACGACATCACCACGGTACAGGAGGCAGCAAGCCATGTACTTGCCATGACGAGGGTCGCATTTCACCATCTGGTTGGCCGGTTCGAAGCAGGCATTGGTGATCTCAGCAACGGTCAACTGCTCGTGGTAGGCCTTCTCAGCTGAAACTACAGGGGAATAGGTAGCCAGAGGGAAATGGATTCGAGGATAAGGCACCAAGTTGGTTTGGAATTCAGTCAAATCGACGTTGAGAGCACCATCAAAACGCAAGGAAGCTGTAATCGATGACACGACTTGGGCGATAAGTCTGTTGAGATTGGTGTAGGTTGGACGCTCGATGTCGAGATTACGTCTGCAGATATCGTAGATGGCCTCATTGTCGACCATAAAGGCACAGTCAGAGTGCTCGAGTGTTGTATGAGTTGTCAATATGGAGTTGTAGGGCTCGACGACGGCGGAAGCAATCTGCGGAGCCGGATAGATTGAGAACTCAAGCTTGGACTTCTTTCCATAGTCGACGGAGAGACGCTCCATGAGTAGGGAAGTGAAACCAGAGCCGGTGCCGCCGCCAAAGCTGTGGAAGATGAGGAACCCCTGGAGGCCAGTGCATTGGTCAGCCTACAAGGAGATAAATATAAAAAAGTATTACGATTGCTGTTAACACGTTAAATCACGCCAGTACCTCATCCACGAAAGCACTAAATTCCAGTCTGTGATGATAATAATATTGCAATGAAAATAATGGTTAAATCATAATGACAACATATGCATTTAAACTGGACACATACTCATCTCGGGGAGGGGGTCAAGGCGTTTTCAAAGCAAATGTATTACATTGGCTTTATAGTTCAGCTGGCCTAGGGCACTGACAGCACGTATGATTAACTTCATGCCAGGAAGTTCGTTGCCTGCTTTGAAAAAATCTGTTTGAAAAGTAGCACTAGCTTTCATGTAACAAAAAAGATATAAAGTTTGAGTATCAATGCTCATCAAGTGACACTTTAAATCTCATCCTACACTAGGTCACTGTTATCAAAGTAGATTCTCACTACTGCTTGCTCTTGAAAGCGTTGCGGGTACTGGAACAGGACGTGCTGTTTAACGACATATCACATGTCAGGTTTAATCACCGTAGACCGGTAGACCTACTATGCGTCTAAGAGCTACATGGTCATGATGGTACAGCACAAATTATAGAGCATAAACAAAAATTTGACCTGGGAAGGTCTTGCTTTTAAAGATCTACCGATATACTGTAGGTTTTTGTCAAAGATGCAATAAAACTTTTCCCCATCCATTGACATTAATGAGCGAAGCAGAATCGAAGTAAAATATCAAATGATCTGAATCTGCTTGAGCAAAGAAAAGCATAAATTTTAGTATGATTTCAAAGACAGGAAACTAATAACTGAGAGTATGTTGACCGTGAAGTGCTCAAACTGTGTTGATGTTCAAAGAGCAGCAGTAGGGTGAAAGATTTCAGCCGGACAATGTGCATAGAAATGACTGTTTAAGATTGCAAGAATACCTATACAGATACTTCCTTCAGAAATAACCGTGTCCTGGGAATCTGCATGAAGGTACACTGTCATGATGGGAAGCCCATATCACTTACCAATTTGCGGATTCTGTCGAGAACGATATCAATCTGTTCCTTTCCGACGGTGTAGTGACCACGAGCGTAGTTGTTGGCTGCATCCTCCTTGCCGGTGATCAGTTGCTCAGGGTGGAAGAGCTGACGGTAGGTTCCAGTACGGACCTCATCTGCAAGACGGTTAAAGAGAAAAGAAAATGGCAAGAGGTTTACTGGAAAGTCCTCAGAAAAATATTCTTATGATACCCTTTAAAGGAACGAATAACATGACATACACGTCCTCTCTAGAATCGTTATAATTTGTTGCTCTATTTACCATCGCAGAGGTGCATCTAGTATGTCTAGGAAAAGGTCATTTTAAAGATGTAGCACTAACCGTTAGGCCCTCGCATTCGTGTATTAACACTCACCTATGACAGTTGGCTCGAGATCGACAAAGACGGCACGAGGAACATGTTTGCCAGCTCCGGTCTCACTGAAGAAGGTGTTGAAGGAATCGTCACCGCCTCCAAGAGACTTATCTGAGGGCATCTGGCCATCAGGCTGGATGCCGTGCTCCAGGCAGTACAACTCCCAGCAGGAATTACCGATTTGGACTCCGGCTTGGCCGACGTGGACTGAGATACATTCACGCTAGACAGAAAACAAAGAGAAGAGACAAATATCTAATTTAGGGCAAATACATCATAATCTTGGGAATTGCCAGGAGAAGGGGTGCGTTTAGCATTAATTTTTCTTACCTTTTTTGTCGAATTGTGCAATTATTTCCAAGGCATTAAATCAGCTTTAATCACTTTTGCCATTTTAGATTAATTAATACTGAGTGGACCCCACCAGAAAAACAGCCCCCCCCCCCAAAAAAAAAAAAAGAAAAAAAAAAAGCGGTGGACTGATTGTAAGATTTTGGAATGAACTCGATCCTGTCATTATACAGTTACACATTCAAGAAGGTGCTACTGTCATGACACTTACAACACCATGCTAAAGTTTACGAAACCTTTCGAGAGGTTTGCATGCGCATGGCCCTAACTTTTCACTATTGTTAGATAATATGAAGCGACTAAGTTGATCTGAATTCAGTAGCGTATATCCGCCATAGGACAGAGTCTAAAAAGTACTTCTCCCCCATTCCCCCCTCCCCCATCCCTGAATTCCTATATGATACAATTTGCAGGTTTGTAGCACATGGGTCTTCCATGTACATCCTGTGACTCTGTCCCGCCCCCCTGTCCCCACCTCCAGCCCCACAACCGGCTTCCTCCCCCACCCCAATATCGCCCACGTCATTATACATACCGCTACAAATATGCCGTCCGGCCATATTGCCCAGCGTGGGGCCTCGTCTGCGACAGCATATGCATTGAATCCATTCGAAGCCTTGCTAATTCTAATGTTATACGCCCTTGGACTTGCATGTAGATTTGGATTTACTTCAGCAATTATTAAAGGGATGTATGCCCTGCTACGCTGTGAAATAAATTCATTTTCTCCCCTTCCTAATGTGGAAGTAATTATTGGTTGGAAAATTTGAAATTCGAGATAAGAGATACTCGTGTCCCGGTGACGGTCGGGTTACTTTATGTCAGCAAGTCACAAAACTGAGGATGCAGATAACACAGATGTTGCTCACATAACTGCACAAGACAGCAGTTAATTCGTTACTTAATATGAACTTCGTTATTACATGAAAAATATTAATTAGAATCCTCTCTCTTCATCCATAATATTATAAAGTCTATATTATCTATATTGGTGTGGTTATTTTTCTAAAAAACGATGTTTGATTTTCTTAATTTGACGTTATTTCGTTTCACAAAGTCCAGTGAGCATAGTAGGGGGAAAAGTGAGTGGATTCTGTTCTATCAAAGATCACTCTCTTTCTTAAAAAGTGCTACTAGTTTTTCTTACCTTGTGCAGCATGACTGTGCAACATCAATTTTCTATCATTTTTATTTTTACTGAATGCACGTGACCCTGTTCCCTGCTGCCCCAGTCTACCACTAACTGAAGTTCAGGTCGCAGGAAGATGGAACACGATCAATTACAATGGGATTAACATGTGGAATAGCCATTTTGTCCATTTTTCCTTGCGCCAGGACAGGACTTGGAAGTTGAAGTATAATATACAATGATGTTATCCCTGGCCTTTTGTAGACATCAGTAGGGAATGATGTTTGAACGTTTGGAAAAGGTATAGAGGAGAAGCTAGAAGGGATGAGGGGGCGCCAGCGAAAACGGGCACTTTTTGGGAAAAGGGGGCATTTACAAAGGGTGAACACAAGAAGGAAAAATAACGTTTTGGGCATTGCTATTATACCACTACATTCTATTTGACACACTTTTGAGGAACATTTTCGATATATATTTTTTTCTAATCTTTACATATAACTACTTTGCAGTTGCAAAGACTGCTTTGATTTCTCATTAGCGAGAGGGCGAACCGAAAATGGGCAGTCAAAAGGGGCGCTTATCATCACATTTCTAGGGACATTTATTAGAAATGACAAGGGCGCACTTCTCAGAAGGGGGGGGGGGGGGGGTTAACGATATTAAACACGGGTAAAGGGTCACTAATCTGGTATAAAAGGGGCGGTTTTCGGATTTAAGGAGGACGCCTAATCTGAAGTGAAAAGGCGCACTTATTCTAAGGTGAAAAGGCACTTATTAAATAAGAAAATGGGCCATTTTAAGGTGGCAATGAACGGGTTTGAAAAGGGACATTTTTCATGGGTAAAACGGGAACTTTTAGGGTGCTTTATCTGTTTATGGTACTTTTAGAAAAGTAGGGGGCACTGTGCTCCCCTGCTCCCGGCTCCTCCGTCCCTGGATGAAAACCAGAACGCATGCAGGAACACTGTCGTATCAGAAACAGCTGGATTTTTAAGAAATTCATCTTGACTCACGAACATGACGAAGCACAGCAGTCAACACTTCTTGTCAGGAAGAGAGCAAATCTTCTTTTAAAATCTCATAATCTAAATAATCTAGGGATATTCGGATGGGAACGATTTTGTAAAATCGTGCGATGGTTTCAGTCTTAATTCAAAATTGTGCAGGTCTCTGCTGAAAATATTGTTATTAGTATGAGAAAAAATATTAGCCTCGCCTTAAATGTGATCACATCTTATTAGTTTCTAGAAGAGATAAAAGTTTTGAATTTGACATTGCTGCTCCGCAAAACTTCGTTATCTGGATGAAAAGAAATTTCTTCATGGATCATACAGTATTTAAAATGCATTTTCAAATCATTTAAAGCTTTTAATGTCTATACTACAGTATTCTATATGACTTCATTCTGCTGGACATGATCTACTTTCATTGTTCCTTTTTTCACCATTTCGAATCAATGAAGGGTTTCTCTCAAACGCAAGAACTGTACTGGTCAGTGAATTTTGGGACTAGCCAACGACCTGACAGACAAACATGACAAAAGAAGAAGGGATGGAAAAAGAAGGAAGAGCAAGAGAAAAAAAGTATGTTGCAGAGAGACCATTTACTGGCGATCAAAATGATTTCCGTTGTTGATTTCAACATTGCTTTATTGTCTGATTGTAGATTACCGGACGACTGAAATCAACTATCGAGTTTGAAACTTACAACAACCTTCCACGTCAATTGTTCTTTTCAATTTTGGTTGTAGATTGCCGGAGGAAATTTACCACACATCCTGAGTTCAAATATTGCGTAAATTTCAGATTTAATCCTTGCGCTTCGGCTTCGTGGATCTGATAAAAAACGCAGCGATTCTCATTTGCATGTATCATTCTTAAGAAGTCTACTTATCATTGGGGGGAGGGGTTCTCTTCTTCGATATCACTAGAAGACTGGTTTCGTTCACAAGAGATGATCGAGATGAAATGCGAAGTGTTATCAAATCCTTCACTGCCCCTGAAGTCTACCTACATCAATTAATCTTAGGCTAACGAAACATTTTGAAAATGCGTCCGTCATCACTTCGACCTAACTTTGAACTTAAACAACGTTCTGCAGTACCAATAAACAGCGATATGATATCCATCTATCTCCTGCCAAGGGGTATCATACATAGGTCGTTGCTATTTATAAGTAAATGCAGCATCATGGTGCAATTTGAGTTATCCATCCCGTTACGTTCTGCATTGTGATAAGTGGAATAACTTATCTCAAGTTTACACATTATAAAAAAAGCCATATCGTTCTTCTGAAATGATCTGCACGTTTATTTTCTAAAAATTTTGTGTTTTTTTTTCTAGTCATCTAGTTTCAGTTTTTAGTGATTAATTTTTTTCCCCATGATAAATGCTAATGAGCAAGAGAAAACAAACAAAACATTATACCATTTACCACCCCCCAAAAAACCAACAAACTTTGGCCTTAAAACAAACATCAAACAAACAAGCAAACTAGCAAAATATTATAAAACTGCCCGTTAATAAAAGTATTAAACAATAGTGAAATAGTATTTGAAAGACAAAAAGAAAAAGTAAATTTGGGCAGAGAAATGAAACCTAGAACATATCGGCATATCCTTTGGTCCCATATCCTCAGTATAATCAAGCCCAATCTCTTAATGGAACCTGTGCCTTAACAAAATGTTGTGTATGATTAACAGTATTATTTCACTATGAACATGACAGACAAAGAAAGTGGACAAAATAAACAAGTCCTCATTCTACCCTTCACAATGGCTCTGGTAGTCAAAAGAACATCCTTTTACGGCTATTATGTTTAATCAGTAGTTCCAGGTGAATATGCATGTTACACCTGTTCCACATATTTTAGATAATAGCCATGAAGGGATGTTCTTTTGACTACCATAACCATTGTGAAGGGTAGAATGAGAGGTTGTTTATTTTGTCCGCTTTCTTTGTCCATCATGTTCATAGTGTTTAGTAATGACTCAAAACTTTGTGAAAATAACAGCATGACTGAAAATGAAATAAAAAGAAATGACCGATTATGATTTATCAATACTACATGCAATACTACATACTTCATGCTGTGCAGTCGGTTTTTTTTTTCGTCGGCTTCTTCCATTGGCCATTGATACTCTTTAGATGGAAAATAAAGCTATAGTTTTCAGACTCTATGCCGAAAATATTTTAGTCCATTAGTTTCATATCTCACATTCGGTTTTTTTTTTTTTTCTGTCTGTCTACCCGTCTGTCCGTCTTCCTTTCTCTTTTACCTCAGCCCCTAATTACCCGCCAATCCTTGAATGCAACATCCGGTCCGAATTATTGAATAACTGAATAGATGTAGAGTTCAAAGTCAAAATTATAACTTTCCTTCTTACTCACCATTCTGAGAAATATTCCTTGGAATGACTTCTAAAGTAGCAAAATATTCTTTGTCTCCTGGTCAGTTTCGGCCACAGAACCTATCTCTTCGATGCCCGTTACGATGAGCGGTCGACGAAAAGAATGTGAGGACTTGGGGCACGCGCTCGTAGTTATATATGGGCATACGATGTTAACCCTTTCAAGAGGACGGCTCCCCCAGCCGGCCATATCCCGCTATTCCTAGTTTAGAGGCTAAGACCCTTTGATTTATAAAATTTGTAGATGGAATGTTATTTCATGGCAACGGTCAAAAAGGAAAAATCACCACAAAAATTGAATTATTGAGAGGGAGGCGAATACATCCTCATGCGCAGTCTTGTGATAAGGGGAGTAGACTGAACCCCCCCCCCCCAACACAACTTTGCTTAACAGTATATCGTTCTTCCACGCCACTCTGACTAATAATGCTTTGCTCTATAGACTAGAAATTTATTTGATCCAGAAAGCGCTGTGAGCCGGATGGGGGATATTTCTGCTGTTGACAAGTTAGCAATTTTATCGCGATTCATTTAGGAGGTAATAATTAGGGCATGGTTCCTAGTAGGGTCCATGGTTAGCACACTCTTTACTGTACAACACTACACTGTAAAAAAATAATGGGTAAAATTTTAACCAGCACGAGGGTAATTATATGTCCAACCAACTTGCGGGAAACATATTGTCCAGTTAGGGTAAAAATAAGCAGTAATTACATTAGAATGGGCAAAATTTCCATCGAATTGGATAAAAAGAAATGCCCAAAGTTGGTTAGACACAATAATTACCCTCATGGCACATTTGTACCAAATATTTTAGAGTGCAAAAGAACGTGCTCGATATATTATCGTGTATTCACAGTGGCTCAACCTCAGCCTTATTTTCACAAGTGGCTGGCTCCACCTTTCTCAGGTTTAACTGAAATCGGGAGCTATCACGCAAATGTTTGAGATGATCAATTTTCTGTTTTGATCCACCTCGATCAGCCAAAACTTCGACACTGATTTTTTTTTTTTTTTTTTTTTTGGGGGGGGGGTTCTATTTTCATTTTATTTTATTCATTTATTTAGATAATATTATTTATTTATTTATTCATTTATTTATTTATTTATTTATTTATTTATTTATTTATTTATTGATTTATTCATTTATTTATCTTATTTTACTCATTTATTTACTTTGTGGGGGCGGGGTTAGGTCTAATGTTATACTTTTACACAAGTATATTCGATGTAAGAAATGGTGACAAGGATCAGTGTTCCTTGTCATTTCATATACTATCTTCATCAGAAGCTTAGTGATCTACAGCTGACATTGTACTTACGAACCTGGCAGTGGTAAATATTTAATGACCTGTCATCAAAAAGTGCTGACTGATAACGTGTTCGGGAAAATGTGCCTCGTGACATCTCCACTCCGAGCCTACCATCTCATTACGATCTACGTCATTAATCAGCTTTTTAATTGTTTCATTGACCCCGATACACTACTTGACCCTTTGTGGACACCCCCCCCCCCTCCCCGCAGCTGCCTCTTCTCGCCCTACCCTGTCTCTATCCAGCTGGTAAAATAGGTATCACAAATACCCATGGCAATTTGATGGTTTACCATCAAATTACCATCGAATTACCATTTTTCGGTGGTGTATATTCACTAGGGATCTTTTTTGTGTGTGCATGTATGCGTTATATGGAACATGAAATTTTGATTCAGAACTACTGCACGAATCATTCAAAACTTGCAGTGAATTTGCATGCTAAACTCTAATTCTATGGATGAAAATTCAGGATTTTTGGGCCCCGTATCTACCATGCCGATCGTTGACATAGGGCTGCATGATTAATTCTTTAATTACAAAATCAAATCAACAGGCCCCATACAGAAACAAAAACGTGGAACATAACAATATACATTTGTTGTGACAGTTTTACATATAAATACCAAGGTGACTCATACATGCTATTCCCAATAACATTTTCTTTGCTCCAAGTAAAGTTTTATTTTTCTTTATCTGCTCGCATCTAATTCTGCCAACTGTCTGTTGATGACGACATGAGGAAAAAAAAAGAAGAATTCAGCGAGACAAGTGATTATTTCTAGGAAGGCAGGTCAATAGAGAGATGAACACTTGACACGAACAGCAAAAATGACGAAGTCGGTGTCAACGTGGAGCACCTTACACTACCAACCAGATATAAACCATGACGTCATAGGCATTGTTAGATTTGCGATTACGCAATGTACTTCAACGTGTTAACGAATGCGTGGATCCAGGGAGTTATCTATTCCAACTGCTCGGTGGAATATGCAAGTAATGTCAGTATGTGCCAGCTAGGGGTATATGGTTGAATATAAAAAAATGTCAAAGATTCCTCCTCTTCCTGAAAAGAGAAAAGGATTAATATTCACAAGGGTGGCGAGGGGAGACGAATTCTGTTTTTAAATTCAATTATTTATTTGTTTATTTATATTCATATTTATTCATTTAATTGATTAATAAATTAATTAATTTATTAATTCATTGTTTTTCATTCATGTATTTATTTATTCATTTATTTTTCATTATTTGTTCATTTATTCATTCATTCATTCATGCATTTATTTATTCCTTTTTTTACTTGAAGTAGAAATTCTATCACCATGGCATATGCCTATGGTAATAATGATAGGAACATCACTGACTGCATTTGCTTCTTTATTATTCTCATGGTAATTCAATGACGATCAAAGACCAAAGTTACCCTACCATTTGAAATATAGATGTTATCATTATACAAAACACTGATGGAAAAAAGGAACGCCCAAAAAGAAAAACTGCTTTTCAGGCACAACCCCTTGTCTACAATAATGCCTAACAAGAGTGTCTGTGAATACTGTGTGCAGGGTCGTACCTAGACCTTTTTCAGTGGGGGGGGGGGGGGGGGGGGGGGGGGTTGTAGAGGCCACTGATCACTGACAAACATTGTCACCGATTACCGAAGACCAACGTCTATTACTTAAACCGTCTAAAGCTCATGGAGCACTTTCAATTGTGTGCCTCTATCACTTTTTCCTTCGTCTCTCCTTTGGCCAGTATTAGATATCTAAATCATATATTCGGTCACCTTGCTTGCCGAATTCATTTGCTTGCATCTACTTGTTCATTTCTACTTATAATCATGTCTTTATTCTGTTGTCATTTGTTATTTAGCTGTCACATTTGTCATTTGATCAATTATATTGTATATTTATTACTATTGTTTGTAAATTTGTTATTTGATTTGACAATAAATGCAGAAACTCCTGCAAATAATGGATACCTAAAAAAAAAAAACTATCCCGTATCTAAATATTATAGGAGCGAGCGAAGCGAGCAAGCACAATATATACTCCTTTTCATGGTTGACAGGTTGAGGTGATTATTCATTTTTCATCCAAATACACGGTGGGCCGTAAGGTATCTAAATTATATTCCAAAACGATCCCGTTTTTAATATTATACGAGCGAGCGCAGCGAGCGAGGAAAAATATACACTCTTTTTCATGCTATTTCGTCAAAATAATTTAGACCAGTAAGATATCTAAATCATATATTCGGTAACCTCGCTTGCCGAATTCTTTTGCTTTTCCTTAACGATCCCGTATGTGAATAATATACGACCGAGCGCAGCGAGAGAGAAAATTTATACACCCTTTTCCATGGAATGAGTGTTATTTTGTCATCAAAATATATTTAAACATATAAGATATCAAAATTATCTATTCGATTGTCTATTTGCCAAAAAAGCGAAACCATCCATCATCTACACGAGCGAGTGCAGCGAGCGAGGCAAATTATACACTCTTCTTAATGGTAGAATTCTTATTTCGTCATCAAAATACACTCCTATAAGATATCTAAATAATATTCGATCACCTATTTGCCAAATATTTGGGCACCTCGTTGTTGTTTCTACCAGGGCGAAGCGAGTGACCGACAAAATAATGCTATATTTTCTATAAACACTGTAGATTCCATTTATTCCGGACTCGATGGAGGGCTGGGTAATAACCCGATTACTGGACGACCCCATCATCACGGTACACTATCGTCGGTATACAGAGAGCGCGCCAATTGCGTAATATCAAAATTTGCAAAGGATGATGAAGGATCAAGCAAGAATACCCAATAAAGTAAAGCCGGGACAGCCCTTCCTGACCCGACATGGTCCATCACCCCCCCCCCCCCCCCCCCGACTCAACTTCTGCACCGTACCCGCGCAAGCACAACCTCGGAACCTCTCTTTCTCTCTCCGAGACTTTTTCTTCTCTTTACCTTGTCATCATCGTTTTTCTTATCCATTTTCTTCTGTTCCTTTTTTTCCTCTGTTCCTTTTCCCCTCTCTTTTTCTCTTTTCTTTTTCCCTTTTCCTTCTCTCCTTTTCCTTTTCTCTTTTTCTTCTTTTCCTTTCTTTCTTTCTTTTTTCTTTCCCCTTCTCATTTTTTTCTCTCCCCCACCCCCATACCCGCTAGCTACGGCCCTGACTGTGTGGTCTACTGCATTCCATAGGCCTTTCCTCATATGTTCCTGATATAGCCAGACAGTAACAAAGTTAGTTTGCGTCAAAATAGAGTCTGTGCCTGTAGACTAATACGAAAGCTGCTGTCATAAATGCCACCGTAGATGGGGCTATTGAATTTGTAAAGCGCGACAGATTGTGGAGGTGCCGTGGTCCAGTCCGTGGCGCTTGACTGGAGAAGCGAGTAAAGTCCCTTAATAGAGAGAGAGAGAGAGTTACGACAACCCATTATTTGAACGCCATTTTGTTTTCACTGTTACGCAACATTTCTATTTAATTTTGATGAGCACCTGGGTGTTCTAAACAGAAAGAATTCGAACGCCATGTTGTTTCCAAAAAATAAGAGGTCCATGTCCCAACTCTGTCTATTCAGGGACTCCAGAAGCGAGGATCGGGGGTTCGATCCCCGGCAAGGCAATTATGCCCTTGAGCAAGGCATTTTATCTACATTCTCTTTTATCGTACGTCAAATAAATGAAAGTGCTATAGGCATATTGATACCAACGTGTGTATGTCTGTTAAAAAAAAAAAAAAAATAAAAAAAAAGATTGACGGTTGCAAAGCCAGATTGACCCGTAGTTCCAACTTACTAGTAGTTACCGTGGAATTGTATGTTTTATTCTACCGCTCTGTTTGGAATCGTCGCTGTGTGTCCATTTTTTTTTTTACATGTCCATGAGAAAGTTTTGGACAAAAGACTTGTCGTTGTGCGCCTATAGCTTTTACACTTGTCGTTGTGTATCCATAACCTTTTAATACATGTCATGTAAGAGTTTGGAACACACGACGATACCAAATTGGAAAGAAACGATACAATTGACTCACATATTTCGTTGAATGTATTTGCATGTAAAGGTTTATTAGCAAATGTTCAAAGCATAGTATATCTTCCAAGACTTACATTTAAACGAATATTGCATTTTAGCAATACATAATAACAACAAGCGCACATGCTACATCAAATACTTGAGGACCTTCAAAAAATGATTTGGTATTTTTCACTGTTTTACTGATCTGCTGATAGTAAAGGAAGCTGGCTGAATGTTTGCATCATTTATAATACTGACTACTTTGATCAGAGTTTCTGTTCAGTCATCGACTTCGGGAAGAAAAAACATTGATAACTTTTAGATATTCTTTCTTCTGCATTTTTTCTATTGTATGGAAGAACTCTAAAGCTTATATCGAATCGCACATGATGAACAAATATTATCCTCTTTTCAATTATGAGCGTGATTCTTCTAAACCGGCTAATGAAATAAAAGTAAACCTCATCTCAGAGTTATCGGTTATGATCATTTGAATACTGCTTTTAAAAGACAGATATACGAAACATTCATTCATTTGCCTTAATCTTGCGTCATAATTTTCATCTAAATATTTTTTGGTTAAATTTCACATTTTGTAGTGGTGCATCATTAATTCTATAGCATAAAGGCATTATTTTATGAATAGATATCAACATGCAGCAGCTGAGCAAACAACACCGTTTAGCATCTGATTACACAGTTATTTCCGCAATAACTCTTGTCGATCTACTTAGCATTATTTAAGCAGCCTGTCCGTGGCTCGAAACTAAATTGTGCACCATTTTTACAATTTCATGGCAGAACCCTGTCGCATAACATAAAACACACAAAGACTGGTACTTCAACAGAACATGCTTTTCCCCATTTATTCTTTGATAAAGATTTACATCATAAATTGCACGCAGCGTGATACACTCCATTAGCTGGATCCTTTGGGAAGTTCAAAGATGTGCTGTGAATTTTTACAGATTTTCCTTTACTGTCTCATCTTGGGTCCTTCAAAACCTTCTGACGAGAATGCTGCCTTTATGTCATTTTTTATAATGTACAGGACAAGAAAATACTAACATGACTAAAGGCATGAAATTTAGGCTGCCATCTTACCGTTCCTCCTACAACCGCTCTAGTACTGTTTTATAGTTGAAAAACAGCTAAAGAAAACAAGGCCTACAGTCCATTCGACAGACAGACGTGCCGGTCTCTCAGATCCACTAAAAACTTTTCTGAGGATTTCGTAAGGCCGACATTGGCGGTCTCGTGCGCTAAAGGTTTTGTACGCTGTCGCTCTCATGGTCTATTGCGATGTCCCAATTACTACAAGGGGATTGCACATAACATGAATTTACGGTACTGCAACAAAGAAACAATTTCAAGAATACTTTCACTATCTGCCTGCTTAGCAAGTGGATAATGGATTCCCTTCGATGTTAGGATTGGTTACTAATACTCCTCGATTTCAGCCTCTTCTTCCTCGCCGTCGTTTGAGTCAACGCCGACCTCTTCGTAGTCCTTTTCGAGAGCCGCCAAATCCTCACGAGCTTCTGCAAACTCTCCTTCCTCCATACCCTCTCCGACGTACCAATGGACAAAAGCCCGCTTGGCGTACATCAGATCAAACTTGTGGTCAAGACGGGCCCAGGCCTCGGCGATGGCGGTGGTGTTGCTCAACATGCAGACGGCACGCTGAACCTTGGCGAGATCACCACCAGGAACAACGGTGGGTGGCTGGTAGTTGATACCCACCTTGAAGCCAGTAGGACACCAATCGACGAACTGGATAGAGCGTTTGGTCTTGATAGTGGCAATTGCTGCGTTGACATCCTTGGGGACAACGTCGCCTCGGAAAAGTAGACAGCAGGCCATGTACTTGCCATGACGGGGATCGCACTTCACCATCTGGTTAGCAGGCTCGAAGCAGGAGTTGGTGATCTCAGCAACGGTCAGCTGCTCGTGGTAGGCCTTCTCAGCAGAGATTACCGGAGCGTAGGTGGCCAGAGGAAAATGGATACGTGGGTATGGCACCAAGTTGGTCTGGAACTCTGTCAGATCGACGTTGAGGGCACCATCGAATCGTAGAGAAGCGGTGATGGAGGAGACAATCTGGCTGATGAGACGGTTCAAGTTTGTGTAGGTGGGACGCTCGATGTCGAGGTTACGACGACATATGTCGTAGATGGCCTCGTTGTCGACCATGAAAGCGCAGTCGGAATGTTCAAGAGTGGTGTGAGTGGTCAGGATGGAGTTGTAGGGCTCCACAACTGCAGTGGATACCTGCGGTGCCGGGTAGATTGAGAACTCGAGTTTGGACTTCTTGCCGTAGTCCACAGAGAGACGCTCCATGAGCAGGGAGGTGAAACCAGACCCGGTGCCGCCACCAAAGCTGTGGAATACCAAGAAGCCTTGAAGGCCTGTGCACTGGTCGGCCTAAAGGTATTAAAGAATGAAAATGAAAACACAATGTCACATAACGAATCACGTCCCAAACGACTCACGTCTCAAACGACTTCCAAATACAAATATTTTTTCGACGGAAGGTCGTTTGAATGGAAATGAATCGAAAGGAAGAAATAGTGTTATGAAGGGTTATCAGATGATATCATTGCAGAAAGGGCAGAAATATGATACGGAGAAGTTGGGCCGTTATTTCAAGGTCGTATCACATGAAGTTACATTTTCGTAGAAATTAATTTCGGCATTTAAACCTGCTTTTTGACAGATTTCTGTCATGGATGGTTATCTCATTTGTCAGGACGAAAGATCTCTCACATTTTGTCAAAGTGATTTCCCATTGTGATACCATTTTACATCGAAATCTTTACACATTTCTACAAAATTACAATATCTGAGTGCTCAAGACTGTCTTACCAGTTTCCTGATTTTATCTAAGACTTGGTCTACGAGCTCTTTGCCGACAGTGTAGTGTCCACGGGCGTAGTTGTTGGCAGCATCCTCCTTGCCGGTGATGAGCTGCTCAGGGTGGAAGAGTTGACGGTAGGTACCAGTACGGACCTCATCTGCAAGATGAAAGGTACATCTATGTCAATTGAGTCACTTTCAAAACGTAGAAGGCTTTGGAAAGAACAGGGTCTTTGACCAGGTGATTAGAATGCAGGTGATTAAAATATATATTATGATAAAGCAATAAAGCCCTTACTCTTAGCATGCTTTACTTAGAATACTTTAAGAAATCGATTAGAGACGGGTTTGGGTGATATAGAGATATCTTCTTGTAAATCATCTATGTAAGAGTTCTTTTGTTAATTGATTTATGAAGTGCAAGCTTGAAGTAAGTACTTGGAGGCTTCCAGACAAAGTCTACTGAAGAATCACAATTATTTTAAAATATCTTACCGACTACAGTTGGCTCGAGATCGACGAAGACGGCACGGGGAACGTGCTTGCCAGCTCCAGTCTCACTGAAGAAGGTGTTAAAGGAATCGTCTCCGCCTCCAATCGTGCTGTCGGATGGCATGTTGCCATCAGGCTGGATGCCATGCTCCAGGCAGTACAATTCCCAGCAGGCATTGCCGATCTGGACTCCGGCTTGGCCGACGTGGACTGAGATACATTCACGCTGTGATAAATGAGAAACAAACTAAATCAGTTTTTACAGATAACAGTGTTGATTGACTCAAAACAGTGTTGATTAAGGGTCCCGACTTGCCTTTCCTATCTCTCCTTTGGATCATTGACTGCTGGGCATTTTAATCAATGTCCGCGTGTGGCCACAACGTTGTTTTGTTTTGTTTTGTTTTTTAGGTCACACCTGCAGCCTACTTCTTGCAAACATCACAAGGGCTTCTTGAGAATATCGCAAGGGTGCTTTGCCACGGCGGTCTCACAAAGCCATGCTCAGGTATACAGAGTTTTGAAACACAGCACCTTCACAGGACGTTCGATGAGTTGTGACCACATCCTAAAGTGCACATCAGCGGTGTAGCAAAGAGGTATATCCCCTATTTACCAGGAATGACAACAACGAGCGAGAGGGAGAGAGAGAGAGAGAGAGAGAGAGAGAGAGAGAGAGATAGAGAGAGAGAGAGAGGGAGAGAGAGAGCTTAGAAAAAAAAAATCATGAAATTAATGCTTATCCCATCTCTGAACCAAGGTGGAAGATCTAGTAAGTGCTCAGCCCCCCCCCCCCCGAAAAAAGACTGATAAGGCTCACACTATGCCATACTGGGAAGAAGAGAGTGCAGTAGGGTGGATTAATATACAAACTGGGTGAAGCTTGAAACCGATATCTTGTTTGAACAGTGTCTACAAATCTCTCCCATATCTCTTTCCATTTCTCTCTCCCTTTCTATCTCCCTCTCTCTTTCTATCCCCCTCTCTCCATCTCTCATTTATTATATACGTCTTCAATGAAAAGGGGGCCTATAGAGAGGGCTGGTGACATCCCTGGAATCATTTCCTTGGGTGAAGGCTATTGCCAGAGCAAAATGCAGCCCAATCTATAAGTTGGAAAATGTTGGATCCGCCCCTAGAAATTCGACCATACACCGAACTTAACATTATAGGGCCGGGGGGGGGGGGTGTTTCATAAAGCTGTTCGTAAAGTTACGCATGAATTTACGAATGACTAGGATGATAATGAAGAGCCAAATAGGATGCCTATTTTTCCCTTAATGTTTAAACAAAGTGTGACTGCATTTCCCATAATATCCATTACATTATGGTAAGAAAATAAACTTCGCAATATAAATGTTTGTAAACTATAGTAATGTTTATACTACATCTGCGTATTTCACCTTTAGCTTATGCGATTTAGAATCCTATTTGGCTTGCCACATATTCAAGTCATGCGTAAAGTCATTTGTAACTTTATGAACAGCTTTATGATCCCCGCCCCCCCCCCCGATCCTATTACATATACTAAGAAAACGGCACCATATACAACCGATAATTTGAACAAAATAGCTCCTATCGACATCGCGTGTATCATATTTTATCCGTGAGCCATAATGCATTTTGAAGACGACTCGACTCTGCTCGATATCAATGCGAGTCAATCGCATTGTCTATGCTAATGACATCATTACTGATTTAATATCATCCGCCATTTCAAATTGCTATTTACCGCTCAGATAGCGTGCAAAATGAGATGGGTATACCTGGTATCATGCATACGAGATGGTGGCAGTCGTTTCACTGCAATGCAGTCATATAATGTTCTAGTCATGAAAGGATATTATCGCGATGGGGGGGGGGGGGGGGTGGTGAATGGGGAACGGCCCCCATGACTTTATGCTAGGGAGGGGACGGTCCCCAAGATTTGTAAACCTTTTTTTTCGGCAAAGAGAACTTTGGGGAGGGGGAAAGACACATCTCAAAAACCTGAACACTTTTTGTTGTTGTAATTGTTGTTTTTCGTTTGTTTTGTTTTGTTTTGTTTTGTGTTTTTTTGCTTTTCAGAAATAAGAGAGTAAAACGGCACCCGAAAACACCCGAAACAGCTGAGGACCTTCATTCTTTATAATTTGTTTTTATTGTTCGCTTTTCACAGACTTTTGGAGCAAAAAAAAAGCTCTATAATAAAGGCTAAGGTCCTTACTCATTTCTTCTTTTTTGTTTCTCTGATTTTTTTTTTTGGATACGCCCCTCACGTTTTAATACATAGTTTCGCCCTTGGTCCGGGTGGAAATAGAACAGGAAAAAATTAAGTGTCCTTCTTCGTTGCAGTCGTTGGGTATGATAACCGTTACAGCAGATGTTCATTGATTTTGTCAGAAGTCATTTTCAATTTCACAGCTATCCCGTAGCCTTGGGCGTTCTGATTTCAGCTTCAAAGACAGAAGTACAATTACCGTACACACATGCCATAATAAGTGGAAGCAGATTGTAACATAAATCATCTCATTATTTGACTGAAACAAGCACTTGTACAGATTATACATCTATTTATGTGTACTCACTAATCAAGAAATAAACTTAATAAACGAAAACAAACACAAATACAAAATACCAAGGCTGCATGAGCCAAACAAAGCCAATTATCTATTACAGTTTGTCACGCGATCATCTGAACATAATAAGATGTGCTAACTTCGGACGCTTTCGAAGGAGATGAGTAAAGCTTATTTTTCTACATTAAAATAATACCAAGGAGACTTATTACGGAGGTTGGCATAACGTGTCCCTCCCGTAAATTTCCAGAATGAGTGAGAAATTGATAAAATTGGACAGCGTCGGTTAAGTCAATTTTAAGCCGGGCATACAGCATCTTCGCCCGCCTTCCCTCATCAGAAAAAACAGACGGCGATGGGACATTGGAGTTGAATAACTTATTACCGATGAGTCATCGGAATAATTCCCTCGTTCTGATAAGATGCAGGGATAGAGGGTACGCATAGAGCTTGAGGCGCCACCCAGTATACGGTGTCTCATGAAATAACGGTGTTTGGTTATAAACATGATGAAGTCGTCAGTGTAACCAATGGAATTGGAGAGAACAAGACAGAGAGTACAAAAGTAATACAAACACCCTGACAAAAGGGGAAAATTGTTGTGAATGAGAGAGGGAGAGAGAGAGAGAGAGAGAGAGGGAGAGAGAGAGAGAGCGGGAGGGAGGGAGAGGGATCGAGAGAGAGAGAGAGAGAGAGCGGGAGGGAGGGAGGGAGAGGGAGAGAGAATGAGAGGGGAGAGAGAGAACAAGAGGGCGTGAGGGGATGATAAAGATAGAAGATAGAAGCAGCTATCTTTAGAGACAGAGAAAAAACTCCAAAGAGGGAAAGAGAAAGAGAGCGACAGAGAGATAGAGAGAGAGAGAGAGAGAGAGAGAGAGAGAGAGAGAGAGAGAGAGAGAGAGAGGGGGGGGGGGGAAGGGAGGGAGAGGGAGGAAGAAGGGGAATACAAAATGTTTAGGTGTACAGTGCTTGATTTTCCCTTACCTTTGCGGTACCTTAGCATATTTTTTCCCCGGGAGAAGTTTGCATAAAACAAATTATATTTTGTTTACTTCAGAACAAGCAGCCCCCTACCCCGGCCCCTCCCCCTCTTATCCCGCGGGTATATGATGTTACATGTTCTCCAGCTACATCGAACATTTATGTTACCAACAAAAAAAAAAAGACTTTTTAGTACACACCGTATTCTCATCTGACAGCAAATCAAATGACGGGAACAAAATTTACTCTCCTGCGCAGACAAGGCGAATGCACCAAGCCCCTCTGCATGCATAATGTATGAGAGAACAACGGTGCTGGAGCTTGCCAGCAGGAGCATCTCATCATCATACACATGGGGCCTTGCAGACAAGAATTTTCAAAGAAAAAGGGGCTCTTTGAAAGAAAAAGATAGGAGTTAAAGGGGGATCTGAATTTAATATCATTACCTCCATTTTAGAATAAACTACAACGATTTTTTTTTAATTATAAGATCCTAATTTTGCCTTAATTCCTGATTTACGGAGAGATGGTGTCGCCTAAGGCCTGTATTTATTTGTCACTATTTGGTAGATAATGAAAATTTTGATGATGCCACTTTTTTTAAGGAGTGGAATAAGTACTCGAGATTCAGTAGGCCTACTAGTGATACATGCAGAGAAGTTGGAAGGGAGATTGGGGGCGATACCACCAGTTTAAATTTCAAAAGAGAAAAATTAGAATCAATAAGGTTATCCTCATGATCATGATTGGGGTGGGAAGGGGTTGTTTCATCAAATTTTAACGTTCCTTTTTTCTTCTTCATTTTCTCTTCCTCCCCGTTTTCTTCTCCATTCTTGGGTGTGGGAGCGGGGTGGACACGAGAAGCACTTACGTCCCCAGCTATGCTGCTGTTTTTAATGGTTTAATGCCATTTTCAGTGGCTCAGTCTATTCCATTATCAACAAACTAATTTAAAAAAATGTTTTTTAAAGAGTATGGATTCAGTCCGTTTTCCATTATTATTTCAATAAACTTTGAATTCAACATGAATTGACTTGTGACTGTAATCTGGCACATAATTTTAAACCAATAAAACTTTTACACGTCTGATATATACTCTCAAGTTTAGGAGCATATATGGTATACTTTCCATTTAAGTATAACTTTATAAATGCATATTTGAAAATCTCTTGAAGGTATATATCGATGATGTTGCATAATAATGATAATAATAATTTTATAACCTGCACCTTTCGTTGCAATCAATACAAGTTTACGAACTGTATAGAAAAGACTCGACACTTAAGTATTCCAACCTTTCAGAAAAAAAATTACTCCCTCATCAATTTTGACCATGTTTGATAAATATATGTTGCACTGGTGATCTTCTCCGTTTGTCGTCGCACTGTGATATGCACCGGTCGTTGATTTCTCTTTTCCGACTCCCTGATTTTATGATGGAGGCTCGCGCATCGCCGCATCCCTGCCTAAATGATGTCATACTCTATTTATAGTGCACAGAGCAGCAACAATTATGATGATGACGATGATGATGAAACCTGGGATAATAACAGGCTACAACTACAGTTCTATACAACATGACATTTCGCTTTTTACTGATGAATTACATTAACTATTGTATTGGAACATGTAATTGCATATCTTGTAAACATCGCGGTATAATTATCATCTACGGGAAACGCCCGAACACGACACGGTACACAAGATAACTTTATTCGAACGAGAGTTTCCTTGATATTAATGAATCTGTATACACGTCAGATGATAAGATAACGAAACACTCACCATGTTGATCAACTTTTTGGAAAAATGAAGAGATGATGAGCAAAGAACTGACACTTTATGCGATGCTTTAGCAGTGGAAGGACATCCAAAGAAAAGAGGATGGCAAAGCAACTAGCTGAAGAAGAGTCTCAAAAGATGCTGATCTAAAATACTTATGTGCACACAAATAACGCGATTTGAACTGAACAGCTAGAAAAATATCACATAAGAGGCAAGCAAGATGGCAGATTTGGTGTCCAATTTCGGGCGAGAGGACAAAAGATTGTCGCGAAAAGGAAGAGAGAAGAAACGAGCTGACACTCGAACGATGGAGCGTTGTCGCGTATTGTGATGGCCGAGCACCAAGAAAGCAACGCTGATGCATTCTTCTTGCGCTGTGTATTACAAAGCGGGTGCCTCTTTTCCACCATCTATCCCGTGCTCTCTTACTCTCTCCTGTGCTCTCTCTGCTCCTGATTCTTCGAACCCCTAATTTACATTATTTATCCATTTCAAGCCTGCCCTGCCTGCTTGCAGCATGCTTATCTCATTTTCTTGGGACCTTTGGTATATGGAGAAGGCCACTGTCGCGTTTATTCATAATTTAGGCATATTCTGTCGTGATGACAGAGATAGAAGAGATGAAAATGCGAAAATAATTTTTTTCCCCACAGTTATTCTCACTTCAGGGGCCGTCTAGCATTTTTGAAAGTATGCGTGTTGGGGGGGGGGGCCTATAGAGCGAGAATTAACATAGCATTAATGTGTGTAACATGTAACAAAAAAGTGGGAGGACGGCCGCAGCATGCAGCCGCCTTTTTCGCGGCTCATGCAATTAGTGGAATGATTTGCAACGGGAATAGAAATCAATAAACTCCTATATCATGTATTCTGCATAACATATTGCATAACATCTGTCTGGCGATGATAAAATGAGGTGTAGTATATGCACATCTGCATGAAATATTAAACATTATCGTAATTTGATTTATTGCAACCCATGCAAATCATAAGGTTGGATAAAAATAAAAATAAAATATTAATACTCTTTATATAATGCGAAAAGCTTTTGTCGATGTAGATAGGCCTATTTGACTAATTTCATATGCTTGCCAGTCATAACATGAATGCTGAGATCATAGCGCCCCGCCTGCCCTGCTCAAGGAATTGGTCTTCTCAGAATCAGATCTGGCAGGCATTGACGGATTTTTTTTCCGAGGGGGGGGGGGGTGGGAACTTGATAGGAACTATTGTAGGGGGAGACAACCCACCGGTGCCCTTTCTAAAGGCCAACAGGCATGCCCCAAGCACACCCCCCAAATGTGCCCCTTTTCTAAATTTGCATCTATTAATGCACATAGACCTACAAAAAGTTTCTCTTTCTACTTGTGAGAAAGCTATAAGAGTAGATAAGCACCTAAAATTGTGATATCCAAATTCTCCTTCTTTTTTTTCTTGCTTGCCATCTGTTTTCGAAATCATGCTCACTGCCTTTCCATCCTTTTCAACACCATTGCCACACCATGCATATGATTTTTTCCTCTTGCATTTATACAGTACAATTTCATAAAGCATTTACGAACTTTCATTTTAATGCATTCATGATAATATCCTCTGTCCCCATTAATCGTATTGCTAGGTCATTTGTTTGTTTTAACGGTGTGGCTATAGAACAAAAAAGTGCAGGAGCAACGGGTTGGGCCCAGGGGCGGAAAAGCGGACCCTCCCTCCGATAAATAGTTTTAAGCACAACGAGCATTTACTAAAACAAAATTATCCTGGAGGGGGGGGGGGGTCCGGAAATGATAAATTTTTTTTTTTTTTTTACCACGATGCAATGAATACGCATTATGTGAGTGTTTTGATGCTTACGTGCCGCCCCCTCTCCTTGATTAAATTGGTTTGGAGCTGCCTCTTGTTAAGAGTACTTTTATTACAACATCATGAATTTAGATTCTATCTGACACAAAACTGCTCGAGTACTTCCTATATGTAAGTTTAAAACAACCTTGAACTGGGCGTCGCGATTGGGTTTGCTGGGGACCCCCCCCCAACAATGGCATGATTAATTGTGCACATAAACGGTATCTTGTGACTCTCACCCCCTATATCACCAACAGCTCTGATTGAAATGTAAATGGACGCGGCTGAGCCCCCATTGTAGGTCTGTATAATTTTTTTTACCATATGTTTTATCAGAGATTTCATTCAAAATAAATCAAAACATAATCATTCAAGATGGTTTATTTTACAAATCATTAAAAAGCAACATCAAAATACATATAAATCATTTGATATAAATCAATATGAACATGATGAATACAAATCTTCTTTTCGTTTTCAAAACATGATTTGATAACTTAAATATGTATTCACAAATCAATGATCAAAGAAAAAAAAAGAGGAAAAATGGAATAAAATCTCTTATAAAACAAATGTATAAACCAAACCCAAACACGGCCCCTCTCCTGCCATGATGAACGGATACGGAGCACATCATCCCCTATCTTTATTGAATATCCCCCTTATATTTTTTCCCAATAAATTACATCACTCTTTTTTTAAATTGAAAAGTCAATAAATTATATTCCTCTGATTTTCCTTGCCTTTGGACGCACTCCTCATGAAATACTTTGCAATGATATTCTTTAAATTGCCCAGTGCTGCCTAGTGTTCCAGTAACAGAATAAGTTGATTACGTTCATGCTTTTCTTTGATTCCTTATATTTTGGACATTTATTTTTTTTCGTTCTTGTGCTCCTTTCCCCCTCTTAATAGTATTCTTATGGATGAATCAGTCTTCTTTCATTTGTTATCCCCCCCCCCCACCGCCGCTCCCTGAATCACATAGTTTAGACAATTCATTATAACTATCTTCAACTGTACAACCATGGTACAACAGATTGTTTCCGCTGCTACATCCGCTTAAAAAGTGTCAAAACCTTGCGCGAACTTCAACTTCAGTATGAGTGTTGCCCTTTCAGCTTAAATTACGTTAAGCCGTATAATCACATATATAGTTAAGCGATAATTGACCGTTTATAAGAATATTGTGTATTACACATGTCACATTTGGAAATAGCTGTTCGCTGTTGAAATAAATAATTTTTGTCCAGTCGTATTCGACTTTAATAGTCGAAAAGGCTAACCACTATCAATTAATCCACTGTATGAGAAGATTCCTGCTCAGATGTCTGTTTCGTCTAGAACGTGAGTACATTATAATCAAACATTTTTGTTATATAACACTGTATAATGATGTTGGGATCCATGTTAACAGACTATTTATATCGTTTGCAGAATATCTACAAAGGATTAGCCACACAGCTTAATCAGATTGATTTGGATTTTCTTTAGATTTCAAGTTTGATTTTCATATTCATAATTTGCACATCATCTTGACATGTTGAAGAAAAAGTTGCATTTTTAAAAGCCACTGAAATGAGCCATCCTCTATTTTTATGAATTGCCATGTATATTCCATTACTTTTTTAAAATATCGATATGGAGATAAGAACAAACAAAACACCATTGTACATTGCAGACATGAACATGATGAAGGGATCGTCGTAAGCTTTATCCAAAGCTTGGTCATGTTTGTGGAGACTTTCGACAAACATGACGAATAAGTAAGCTTATACATTACATTATTCAATGGTGAAAATTTACAAGATGAGGGGAAAGAAGACCTGAAGCAGGGATATATATATATATATATATATATATATATATATATATATATATATATATATATATATATATATATATATATATATATATATATATATATATATATACCCATAAGAGGAAATGAAAATGGGAGAATAATAATTGCGTAGCTCCCTCAATGTTCCCCAGAGCTGTCATCCATTTTGAATCTTTCAGTGTTTATTATTTACAAGGGAGTTGCCAAAGTTGTTTGCATTTGTCAAATTTCTTTCAATATATATATATATATATATATATATATATATATATATATACATAGAGAGAGAGAGAGAGAGAACGAGAGAGAGAGAGGGGGGTGGGGTGCGAGAGAAAGAATAGGGAAGGATAAAGAGTTGTAAAAAAACACAATATAACAAACAAACAAACAAACAGATAAACAGAAAAAACACAGATATAACCAACAACAGCAACAACAACAAAAAACGGCTCATATTGTTCATAATGGGAGTTGTTCGTGTATTCATCAAAATGACAATGTTCCTGACATGACATGGGGAGTAATGGCAAAAATAAAGAAAAAACTATCACGGGCATACTTCGTCCTTGCCTTCAGCATGTTCAGGGTATTCTTTACTTGTCTTTTTTTTTTCGTTTGCATTTTTCATATTCCGCATGTCGGGGCATGGATCGGTGGTCTGTTCTTTGATTTTTAAAAGCTCATTTTGAAGATGTTCTAACAACTGGAAAGTCATGAATAGCTTGGTTAATGCGAAACATAACGGAAAATTAATTTTCCTTAAAGAGAACCAAAACCCTGGGAGAAAATCAAATTCTAATGAAAAGACAGGATAGAGAAAAGCAATTAAAAAAAGCTCCATCAAAATCGGTTATGAAATGAGAAAGTTATCATGGTTATGAAAGTTTGAAAAGTCTCGATTTACTTTCTATGGCGATCCTCAAATTGGCAGTGTTGCTTCAAAATGGCAGGTTTTGTGGACAACTCTTAAAATGTTTTCTACTCAAAATTTCATATTTTCTCCATTATCTCAAGATGCTGATTGTCTCTTTGTGAACTCAACATAATTATCGTATGTCAGACATTTTCCCATGATATATCTTGAGCTAAAAAGAAGACTGGCTACACCTGGAGAGATAATTGAGAAAGTAGGAATTTCGTGTACAAAACATATTAAGAGTTGTCCACAAAAACATGCCATTTTGGAGCAACATTGCCAATTTGAATAGAAAGTAAATCGAGACTTTTCAAACTTTCATAACTTTCTCATTTTGCAACCAATTTTGATGAACTTTTTAAAATTGCTCCTCTCTATCACCTCTTTTCATTAAAATAGATTGTTTCCCCAGGGTTTGGGTTCCCTTTAAACCAGTGGTGAAATAGCAATAAAAGGTTAGCGGGGAGTTCAAGGGAATGGATACTGTACATAAAAGGGCAGTGCAAAGTAATGAGTGTCATGAACAAAAAAAGTACGCAGCTGGTTAAACGATGGGTTCGCATCTGACAAGTAATTTGACTGAGAACAAACACTGACAAATACGAACTTTTTTTTTTGGAACAAGAAGCACTTTGTTGATTTTAGTTTTCTGAAAAGTCCATATAATATTACAATACGGCATAAAGGCAATATAATTGAAGTATTTCCCTACCATATTTCTTGTTGCTGTTTTAGCTCTATCAACCCGCCACAGGCAAGCGATGGCGAGTCAACAGATGTCGGTGCTTCCACCGATTCTAAAGTCGCTATCCCAAGGCATCTTGGTCTGTGGGGATGTGTGTGGCATACGGTAAGAACTGCTTACATAAATTTCCCCCAGCCCTTCCATGATATAGCATGCTAATGCTGACATCATCAGGGTTAGATGACTGCCACCTCACAAACTAAAGCCGCAGGGGGACAGGGACAATATTTATCAATATTACTGATATTGAGGAGTGGCTTTATTTTCTTCGTGATTTCTTTACATGATATTACATCAAGATTTGATATAAAAATTATTTTCGTCACCACGGTGAATTCAGAACACACAGAACCTGGAAACTAGAGGTGTCGATTTGTGTTAGTGGTTGATTGATGCCGAATGTCCTCGATGAGGGAGTAAAGCGACCAAGCGGGAAAGGGTGTGGGATTCAAACGTGAAGGATCGACTAAGCAAAGTCTAATTCTGTAACGTCCCAATTGTGGGAAGCTCGGTGCTCTTCTTGTAGCGGCGAATCTCTCTCAGGGCGACTGTGCTTGGCCACAAAAGAAATTGTTTTCAAACTATATCGCAGAGGAAGATCCTCATTACTTGACTGGAATGTTACGGGACCTCGGGGTTTTCTTCTTCTTCTTCTTCTTCTTCTTCTTCTTCCTTTTTAATTGACACTTCTTTTTAGAGTATGAGCCACCCTGTTTCTTATTTTGCGAGCGAGCGAGCCAAAAATTCCAAGTTCTTGCTACAGAAATGTATTTTGTCATCAAAATAAACTCTAGGCCTATGAGATTATTTAAATGGTATATTTGGCAACCTTACTGCTAAATATGATTACTTTATCATATCGCTGTTGCAATTGTTTACTGTAAAAACCACCCTGTTTCTGCATATAATACATACTCTTTTGACAATAAAGTATTATTTTCTTCATCAAAACACGCTATCGGCTTCTATTTGAATGGTATATATTTGGTCACCTCGCTGCCAAATATGACTCTGTTCTAGCACCTCGCTGGTCCAATCTTTTGTCGTTCAAAACCATATTACGAGCGAAGTGAGAGAGAGAAAAAAACACACTTTTCAGTTCAATTCAATTCAATTCAATAATGGTTTATTTAAAACATGCCTCGCAGCCAAAGGCTGAATAAAAACATGTGTACAATTTACAATAGAAAAATACTTAAATACAAACATGCAATGACATAAAATTACTAGAACTTCTTATTGTAATGCAAGGAAATAAATTGTTGCAAGGAAATCAATTGTAAATTAAATCATAATTGTATTGAACATAATAAATATTAAGTATGCAAATTATAAACACTATAATGAGGCACATTGTACATGCATGAATAAAAAGTATTAGAAAGAGAAGATGGGGAAGGATAGAGACAGCATAGGGAGACAGACAGAAAAAGTGAGAAAGGGGAAAGGGTAATTAAACGGAGATATAAATAGAAAGTACAGAGAGAGGATTGGGCCAGAAAGATGAAGATTAAACAAAAGGTATGCATGTATGACAAGAAATTATGTACAGAGTAGACTGAGTGGGCCAAGGCGTAGAATGAGGATGACTATCCTAGCAATTAAAGAAAACTATATCAATCATATCGTCGGGGGGGGGGGGGGGCAACAAATTCATCTAGTTCTCGTTTAGTAAATCTATGAAGTAGGGGATGGGACTATTTCGGAATCGGCTGGTTTTGCATTTGAATTGATTGTACTTAGGGATTTTCCTTAGCGAAATGTCTAGCCTTTTGGGAGGAGGGAGCCAAGTTCTGCAGTGTGGATTAATTGTAAGAGATTTAGCGAATTTTTTAGCAAGAATTTTCCGTCTAGAATCCAGAGTTTCAAGGTTGATTGTTTGGCAAGCATCTTCATACGACGAGTAATTACGTCCTAGTATAATTCTGCAGACTCTTTTCTGTACTCTTTCTAGGTCAGCGATCTGTTGTTTGGTCAAAGCCCCATTGAAAACCGGTGTGCAATATTCTAATAAGGGACGGATATATCCAACAAAGACAGTTTTTAGATCTTCAACAGGCATTCCATATTGCTTGAGTGATCTGAACATATAAAGTTTCCTATTACACTTCTTTAGAATTTCACCTACATGTTCATCCCATTTCAAATTTGACTGTATTGTTACACCCAGTATCTTGGCGGAAGTGACGAATGCTAGAACAGATTCACCAATGTGTAGGTCATTACGAACAGGGGGTGTTTTCATGAAAGTTACATTCATACCAAAGCACTTGGAGGGATTCAATTTCATATGGTTATTTGTCGACCAATTTTGCAATTCATTGAGACATTCTTGTATTTTGGGGGTGATGATATTACTCTACATTCTGCCAAAGTTAGGTCATCAACATATTTGAAGTAAGGAATAGTTGAAGAATTACATGCGTCATTGATCATAATCAGAAATAGTAACGGACCTAGTTTTGTACCTTGCGGTACTCCTGCATTATTTTCCAAACATTGAGATATTTTACCCTGATACTTAACACACTGTTGACGACACTGTAGGAAATCAAGATACACTCTTTTGAAGATAAAATATATCGTCGTCAAAATTCACTATAGGCCTATAAGATATGTAAATTACGCATTCGGCCAATTTGCTTGCATGCCCAATTCGTTTTCCTTGCCATACTATCCTGTATCTAAATGTTATACGGTGAGCACAGCGAGCGAGGAAAAATCACACTCCTTGATACGCCTCAAAGTTATCTCAATAGTATACAGATATCTTAATAGTATACCTAATTGCCAAATATGACGCTCTTTGGCTCATCACTTGCCGTCCAAAACCATTCTGTTTCTATGAGCGAGCGAAGGGAGCTCCGACAAAAAATCCCCCTTTTCTAATTACGAAGATGATTTTGATGACGTACATCTTCCCACAGAATTCGAGGATACTTAGACACCTAGCTGCAAAAATAGTGTGATATTCGGGCATGCTGCTAAGGGAATAAGCCAGTGCTTGCTGCTCGAAAATACTAGATTTTATGAGCGAGCGTAGCGAGCGAGCGAGCGAGAAGAAAATGGATATTTAAAATACTGAGAACAGGTTCTAGTGTACTGTTACTCCATTCTAATGATTTTAGCAACGTACATTTTATCGGCATCTTCCTTTCTCATGTTTGGTACGATAGGAATTGGCTGTTGGTCAGGCCAATGTGTCCTGGAATTTTTTTCTATTTCAGGTCTTCTTGCCATTCGACTCCTTGCAGTTATATTACTAACATTTTGTGACTAGAAGAATAGTATAATAGATAGACAAGATGCAAACCAATTTCCTTTCGTAAGAATAGTATAACCGACATTGGTTAAGATATTCAAAATGTGAGTAGAACAAAAGTAAAACATTAGATAGAGAGATAAGATGCATGCCTAGTTCCTGTTATAAAGATATATAACCGGCATTGGATGAAATACTTAAAATGCGAGAGAGCGAAGCGAGAGAGCGCTTCCAGGTTTTTCTTTTTCTTTTTTAATGTTTTCTCTACTCCTTTTCCCATTGTTCTTTCTTCATTTTACTTTGTTTTTTAAAAGGGGATTAACAAAGGGTCATGTCAGTTTTTTGATGGTGAATTATTGGGGGGGGGGGGGGATGATAATACAGGCAATCCCCCTACCCAATATCGAAGGGATATATCCCCCCATCCCCCCGGAATCGACACCCATTGTCACATTCGACCCCTGCCATGCCTGTGGGAAACGTTGGTTCCTAGAGAAGGAACAGCTTTAAGGAATTCGTTATTGCAGATCGGGGTAAAGTCTTTTATGTGCTTATAAGGAATGATCTATAGTTATTTGGCTCTACATAGCTGTAGATAATTATTACCCTTTATTCCATCTAACCTTTGATACTGACTCAATCAATGACCTACAGATTGGGAGTGTAATCGGAACAGGTATCTTCATTTCACCCACTGGGATACTGAGGGGTGCCGGAGGTTCGGTGGGGTTGGCTCTCATCTTCTGGGCGGCTTGTGGTATCATCCAGACATGTGGAGGCTTCGTCTACGCTGAGCTTGCGCTTATGATCAAGAAATCTGGAGGTAAGTGATGTAGACTAGTCAGAAATAGGGGTCCACGTGCACCAATATGGAAAATACATACTGGTGTATTTTCCCTCCTGCTGTGCAAATGAAGTCCTGAATACCGTCATATGAAGCATATCACTATTCTCGTAAACATGTCCTTTTTCAAACCTAATGCTAAAAATACGCATTCATTGTTGATATTTATATGGAAACAGAAAGATATTAATGCATATGCAAATTTTGGACAAAAATTATGCGAATTTGGGCATACATTTTCATTTTTCTAAAAAACCATTGCTCAAATTGGGCAAACAACGGTTCCAATCGATTTGTCCTATCAAAATCATATTGGAAAATGTATATAATTTTTGTTCGATGTCCAGGTCCAAAAATATGACAATATTGAATTTCATTTAAAAACCCAAGATGGCCGCCAAAATGGCCGATTTTGAACCCCATGGGCCACGATTTGGCAGTGGGAACATAAAAAATCATTAAATTTACACAGTCTTCAGCAGTTCAGGCATTACAAAAATGTTGGTTTAAAAAAAAATGTACCCCGATGGTGCACGTGGACCCCTATTTCCGACTAGACTAATGGGAAAGCTTTAATGATACAAAATGCGAGGAGGCAAGCTGGCTCAGTCACGGGGGGGGGGGGGGGGGGGGGTACTCAGATTTGGTTCGGACGGTGGTGTGCCGCTGAAGCCTCCATACCCGTACCCATTTTTAAGGGTCATTTTTGCAGAAAAGGGTACCCGTTATTAGGGATTTGGGGCGAGAATATCATTCTCAACAAAATAATAAGTCACTCATGTTAAAAAAAAAACGGGGGGGGGGGGGGGAGAGATGTTTAGGGATTTTCCGGCCCAAAATCATATCCGGCTTTTACGCGTTCGATCTCGTTTTCAAGTTTGATCTGACATTTGCAAATTGCTGGCATACGTTGCCACATAATATAATAGGGGGAAAACTCTCTTGTATCTTTGTACTTATTATATGCTGGATTCAGGTCGGAGGAGAACACAAACATACACGCACCTACACAGAGGCCCCACTGGCCTGCTTCTTACTAAATATCAAAATTTTCATTCAACTTATGTTAGGTGAACTGACATTCCTTCATGATGCTTACGGTCCCGCGATCGCTTTCCTCAAGCTTTGGATCATCGTCTTCTTCCTCACTGCTGGTTCGGCAATCGTGGCCATCATCATCCCCGAGTACCTCCTCACACCATTCTTCCCGTGTACCGGACCTCCCATCCTCGCTGTACGCTTCATGGGCATCTGTGTTGTATGTGAGTTCATAAGATCCGCTAGATGGAGGTGAGGGGTGGAAGAAGAAGAAGAAGAAGAAGAAGAAGAAGAAGAAGAAGAAGAAGAAGAAGAAGAAGAAGAAGAAGAAGAAGAAGAAGAAGAAGAAGAAGAAGAAGAAGAAGAAGAAGAAGAAGAAGAAGAAGAAGAAGAAGAAGAAGATGATGAAGAAGAAGAAGATGAAGAAGAACAAAGTAAAAGAGGAAAGAAAAAAGAAAATATTACAGAACGAGGAGGAGAAAGAAGAGGGGAAGAAATAGAAGAAAAAGAATAGGAAAAAGATGGAGAAAGGGAATTAGGAGAAAAAGAAGAAGAAGAAAAAGAAGCAGAAGAAGAAGGAGAAGGAGGAGGAGAAGAAGAAAAGGAAAACATTGCTGTAAGTAATTTACTGTCTTATAACGACATACATGTATTTGTCTCTCGCTTTGATGATAAGTATTTCTGGTTGGGATAAACTGCATGAGCGTCAAAGGTCCTACTCGCTTTGCTGGGTTCTTTACGATCACGAAGACGATTGGTCTCATCATCATCATTGTCAGCGGCATCTATAACCTCGCTAAAGGTAAGATACGTTACTCTCCTTTTTGACTTTGTGCTGCCGTAGAGCCCTCCTCCCGAAATTGAAAAAAGGGGTGTTTTTGAGCTTGTAGACTTGAAATCGATAAAAAGGGTGTTTTTTTTTCCTGGTCCTTGTTTGCAAAAAGTGTAGTTGGAATGCGAAAAATAGGGTTGTTTTTTAAAGGCCAATTTGTACCCGTTTTGTGCCAAATAGGGGTAAAAAATGGCTGAAAATGTACTTGAAACACCGCTAAGTAGGGGTCAAATTCTGGGTTGCCAAACGATCATGGTTATACCTTTGAATATAGAGTGACAACACCCAGGACCTTCACATCCCAATTAGTTTTATTCGGAAGAGAGACTCGAGGGTCATCATAGTGATAAAGTTCGCCTTTCCACTTCCAGGCCCAATAGGTGACGCCAAATACTTCATTCTAAATTATATATGTCTCAAGAATCTCCCGAATAGCCACCCGTGTTCAAATCGGGGTCTGCTGAAAGTTTAAAAACTCCAGTCGTTAAACCGCCCGAAAGTCTTGAAGTTTAAGTGTTAGTAGGTACAGTTATCACGACCTATACATGCACAGTGTATTTTTAAAATTTTAAAATTTCTTTTTTTATAAGATGCACTTGTAGGTGGCGGATAGCATGGGATTAAACTTCAGATCTTAGAGCATGAAAATAAAAAGCCTCCATGTGTTAGATACGAGTACTACTGTATCACCTTTCTTCCTTGACTTCCCTTTAATTGTTGTTGTTTGTTTGTTTGTTTTGTTTTGTTTGTTTGCAGGCCACACGACTTACTTGGCGAACGCGTTTGCGACAGGTTCCCCAACTATAAAGCTGATACCTGTTGCTTTCTATGCGGGAACATATGCTTACTCGGGTTGGTAAGTATATATGTAAATCATATCAGTATTACAACTGTTACTGTTATTATCATTACAACTGTATTGGAAAAAATTATATCTGTCTCCTTCTCATCTTGGATATATTCTCTATATTAATTTTGGTTAATAGACAGTACTTATTTCACTGATCTCCTGATATGACTCATGTACGAAAGAATTATGAGGAAATGCTTAGGCCTACAATCTTTAACTCTTTGTGTGTCGCTCAAAATGCATGCCCGGACCACAGTTTATTTCTTAAGGGGTAATTTACCAATAACTTAGGTTTATTTAACAGTTTCAGTATACAATTAGTACATACAGGTGATTAAGGGATTATCTGGTAGCCACGTAAGACCTGGGCCCCGTTTCATAAAACTTGTTATCAGTAACAACTGCCACATTTCTATGACGAATTTGCACTCAGCCAATCAGATGCAAGGATTGCAGTATAGCTTTACAACAGTTATTGCAACTTGTTGTTGATATCAAGTTTTATGAAACGAGGCCCAGAAAAGGGTTATTATGCAGAACCTGTAGTATACACAGTGAAATTTCGTTTACCCGTAATGGGTAAAAGAATGGATTGTTTCCAATTACTGTACCGATCGGCACGCGTGGCGTGTCTGCTCCTGTGCCAATTTGCACTCATGGCAAAGAAGATGTTAAAGGGAAGTTATTCGAATGATAGACAAGTGGAGGGCTATGGAGAGATAGCGATATGCCATAGTACAAATACTGAGGGAAAAATCAATATTTTCCTTTATTGCTTCTGCATGTCTAATTCTGGACTCACTGTTGTCCCGTTTGAAATGGAAATTTATGCACGATTTCCTATGTGTATTTTTATTCACTGATCATTTTCAGGGATACAGTTGCAGCTTTGACTGAAGAAATTCAGAACCCGAAAAGGTGAGATAAAATTGTTGTATTTTTTTATATCCACTACATCCATGATATCCATACGTATTAGTCTTATAACATGAACTCAATCTAAGCGTCTGTTACCCCCCCCCCCCCCTATAAAAAGGGGAGAAAATCAGCGTTGTCCTTATTTTCTCGCAGAAATATACCTCTGAGTCTGGTCCTGTCGATGGCAACCATCACCATCATCTACGTATTCACCAACATTGCTTACTTCACCCTTCTCTCCCCAGATGAAGTGCTGAAATCATCTGCAATTGCCGCAGTGAGTATCCCTGTTCATTCTGAGTTTCTATTCACAGTTACGGTAAACAAGTGATTTATATGTTAAATTGAGAAACATATGCTATGAATTTCTTGAAGTTGAAACCAACTGAATAGACTGATGAATCTATTTTTTAAAAAAAATATTTGCTTGGTTTGAGTGAGATTATGGATTTCATATTTTGTCTGTTTCCCTTCCAAAAATACGTCGTTTGCAGCTGATACCGTAATTTGGCTTTGATGATCAAGATCATATTCATAAACTAATCTCATGAAGCAGCAGAACCGGAGCAGAATATCATTATCATTGACATGATTGAGGTAAATTGTAATAACTTTAAAAATGATCTTAAGAATGTAGTATTCGTTCTATTTCAAGGAAATATGTGATGGTTTTTTTTTCTCGTTTGCCATGGGCAGGACTATAGCGTTAAGGCGTTAGGCAGTTGGTCTTGGCTAGTCTGGTTCTTTGTTGCCATGTCGGCTATGGGTGCTCTCAACTCTGTTATCTACAAGCGCGGAAGGTATATATACATATTTTCTTCTTTTGTCCTCATTTTTATTACTACAGTTTACGACACCCCGCCTAATATTCAAACACTATAACTATCAAACAGGGTGGGTAGAAGTATCAAGACACATGGCATCATGGAAGTGAGGGAAGGGGGGGGGGGGGAGGAGGGGCGGTCTTCATATCTGCTCTTCTCTATTCTTTCACCATTGTCAGTAATCTTGATTGGGATATATAGCGTCTCTAGCCCTGTACATGAACTCTCTGATCAAGTTCGTTGTAGGCCTACCTGCGAGCGAGCGAAGCAAGGAAGCAAATGTTTTCATTATTGATTTTTTTTTTTATAAAGAACATGTATTCTTTTTATGTTAGTACTTTCATTTTTTCTCGATTTCTTTGTATTTCATTTTTCTTTTGCGTGGAAATTCGGGAGGGGCTGCAGCCCCGCCCATCACAAGTTCGCCAGTAGCCCTGTAGATAGGCATGTTGTTCACGCTCTCTGTGTCATGTAGCGCTACAAAACAAGTCTTTACCTTTCTGAATCAGGCAATTATTCGCGTTAGCCCGAGAGGGCGTTCTACCTGAGATCGCTGCCATGCTGAACGTCACCTACTACACGCCCATACCCGCCACCTTGGTGACTCTGATCGGACTCATCTACCTGATCGAAGAAGACATCTTCACCATCATCACTTATGTTGGCTTCGTCGAGAACATCTTCGATACGATGACGGTGGCGATCGTGCCCTACTACCGGTGGAAGTATCCCGATCGGAAGAGAACGATCAAGGTGAGGAAGAAAAATAGGATGAACCTCCTTGAAAATGAATAGAAAATAATATTTTCAAGTTTGTACCAAGTACCAGCTGTAGTTCCCTGGGAGGAACGCATAGAGGAGCATGAAACCCATCAAACCTCTAAGAAAAACCTTCATCGCACATCTCCTACAAGTCCTATTTATTCGACTCCATAGCATGCCTTTCTAAATTAGTTTGAAGCATGCATCCCTCAATTTTGAAAGGCTAACTTCCATTCTAGAATAACAAACGTTTGACAGGTGTTTGTTTGATTTGGCCGCTCTAAATGCCCCTTCTCTTTTCTAAGATAAAATTTCACAAATTTTTTATACCCAAACTCTTGACAGTAATTGTACCGTGTGTCCAAAGGATGTAGTGGTGGTTGTCGTGTGGTGCCAGTGCGCGCGATTTTTCCGCTTAATGATTTTTTTCCCGTCATTTTTTCCGAGTTGGGAGGGGTGGCATCCTTTAATCCACGTGTGCTTTAAACCGACGCCACTGGTTGTATTTGTCTACATGCATTGCAGGAACTTAGTCCCGGCCTTAGGCCTAAGCATTTTTGTTCTCCTTCCATCATTGTCCATTCCTGCTTTCACACAGGTGCCGCTCATCTTGGTGATGTTCTTCATGTTCTGTCAAATTTTCGTCGCGGCGCTATCGTTCTACTTGGACCCCGCAAAGAAATCGATAGGCCTAGCTGTCGTTCTGACAGGTCTTCCGGTTTACTTCGCCTTCTATCACCCCCGATACAAACTGAAGCAACAGTGGGTCAAGTCTACTTCTGGTCAGTATCACTTCTTTCTCTCATTTGACTTGGTTATAAACATTGTTCCAGTCTTAATAGGCATGTTTGGACTGCGAGAATTAATAGTTTTTCAATAATAATCTTTCAATCATTTCACTTTCTTCAGGCATGTCAGGTGTGGGAGGGGGTAGGGGATGTTGAGAGCGAGTTTGTTTCCGTTACCATGAGAACGGTAAAATCTCATCTCATGATCGACGATAGACACCTGATAGAGAGAAGTAGCACAGAGTGGAGGTGCCGTGGTCGAGTGGTTTAAAGCGTTTGACTGGAGACGTGAGGGTTTAGGGTTCGATCCCCGCCGTGGCACTTATGCTCCAGAGCAAGGCATTTTTAGAATCTACATTGCTCTTTTATCGTATATCAAATAAATGAACATGCTATGGGCATCTGAATACAAGTGTGCAAGTGTTAAAAGAAAAACGCAAAACAACAGAGGAGTGGTGAGTGTTAATGTCAGATGGCAATCATGTTTTTCTGACTTAGACAATAATTAACTGTTGAATCAAACTTAACTGCCATGAGTTGGTTTCTATTTTCCAAATACAACATGAGATGATCGTGAATTCATGCTTTCTTGCAAAGCGACAGATTGAGATCTTCTCATTCTTTATTAAGTCATTGACTATTGACATCTTATTATTGCCAGTAGATTTAATACTCGATGCTTCGATCAAGCTTCAGTTTCATGTTGATTGATGATTCGAAAGCTATTTTAAAATATGAAAATAAATTTGATTATATTCGTGTGATCAGCACTAAAATGTTTCAGCTACAGCAGTGTTATCATTCAAATTGCTTGTGCTTATTTTTCTTTTTATTCCACAATAACTTTATGTAATATTAATTTTTTTTTTTAAATTTGCAGTGAAGCTGACAAGATTTCTACAGAAGCTGTTCAACTGCGTTCATCAAGAAAAGAAGACATTTTGAAGTCATTCGGAGTTAAACTAATTCTCCGTGTCTTGAACTGTTTAGACACGATAATTTTACTGTGGAGGTGCCGTGGTCGAGTGGTCTAAGGCGCTTGACTGAAGACGCGAAAGTCAGGGGTTCGATCCCCGCGGTATACGGCACTTATGCCCTTGAGCAAGGCATTTTATCTACATTGCTCTTTTATCGTACATCAAATAAGTGAAAATGCTATAGGTATTATTGATACCAACGTGTGCACGAGTTATTATTTTTTTTTAAATGATGATTTTTCTCTTTTTTATTTTTTGTTTTCATTTAAGGAACTTGTGTGTCATTGGTGCATTTAATGTTTTATTAACTTTTCAGGGACTATTCATACAACAAAGTTGCAATATTGAGTTCTTAAATGTTTTAAAATCATAAAATAATGGCACTGTTATTATAGATAGATATTATAGGTAGATTTTTCTCTTATAACAAGATATAAATGAGTGTATTGATTTTTTTTCTCCAAAGTTACACTTCTTAATTGCTTCTTAAAAGGATAGGTGTACCCTCTTGTGATGCAAAAGAACATTAAGATTCTGACTAAGAAAAGGGTCTCAAGTTTGTTGACATTATTCAAGTGACTAATTGAATAAAAGGATGATGAGAAACAATAAGAATGTGAATTTGTCGATATCTTTAATGGTAAGTGTTGTGTATGTTGAGCCTCAATTCAGAACGATTTGATAGTGTATGTACAATTTCAGGTTACAGTATTTTAATTCGCATGTTCGTCGTTCAGTCATCGTTGTCCAGTGGTTCAATTCACAGAATAAGATACTGAGCCCTCAACGATAAAAGACAGTATAATACAACAGAATACACGAGGTTGATGATGCTTGTAAAAATTATTAATACATTGTAAAATTCACATAAATTAGAATATGGAATAAAGATGGACATAATTTCTCCAGGGTTGACGGTTCTCGTTAAAAAAAAGAAAGATTTTGCATGGATCCTCACCACTTCGCCTGTGAGTGCATAGAGGGGGTGGGGGTTGATGGCTTAATTCCCGATTTCTTTAATGGAAAAACAACAACGATGGGGTATTCGATTTCTGCTTTCTGTTTTTTTCCTTCTTCCCCTTCTCTCAGATCTGGCTTTTTCTTCTCTGTTCTTATCTGCTTTTTTTAAAATCAGATTATCATTTTCATATTCATTTCCTTGATCAAAGTGGTCTATATTTGTAATTTATTTTTCTTGCGGCTTTTTTTTTTCCATAATGCCTTTTTATTGTAAATTCAATTTGTTCCAGCCTTTGGCTGCTATTCTGTAAAATCTAGAGAGGAAAGCCCGAAGGGGATGAAGATCTGAGATAGAGATAGATAGATAGATAGATAGAGAGAGAGAGAGAGAGAGAGAGAGAGAGAGAGAGAGAGAGAGAGAGAGAGAGAGAGAGAGAGAGAGAGAGGCGAAAGGGGGGGGGGATATTTATGGGCATATATTTATATCATTCTTTCTTGATAAACAACAATAAATAATTCATGAGAAACATTTGAGCCTGACCAAACAGCTCCCCTTCCCCGGCCCCAATTCATGAAACTAAATAAAGATAGGGAACATTTGTATTTTTAGGGACTGTTCCGACTCCGGGGGAGCGTTTCATGAAGAGTTTTGTCAGTGATTTTCACTGACAACTGTTATAAGCCACTGAAAATCCTCACATCTGATTGGCTGAGAGCAAATTAGTCAGTGAAAATCACCGACAAGACTCTTCATGAAAGGCTCCCCGGGTCTGACCCTCTCCCTGATCGAATTTCTTTGAGAGTTTTTATATTTTTGTCATTTGCAGCCATATTTCTTCCACCACACAATTATTTTGGTTCATGCCATTGGGCCCGAGAGGTACAGGTGTTGTGGCTCATTGGATAAGTCTCCTGACTTTGAACCACAAGGTCCGGGGTTCCAATCCCTGCCGCGGCACTAATTTCCTTTGGCAAGATATGAATCTAGGGCCTACATTTGCCACGTCTTTCGGATGGTGACGTTAAAGGTCGGTCCCAGACGTAAATAATCATACTTGGGCAGCCCATATTTGATTGATACACGTCTGTAAAAATCCAATTCAACAACGTTGGGCCCGAGCGCGAGCGAGAGGTCGAAATGATCTGACCCGACACATATCGTCACGAACTAGTACGTTGACCTTTCATGACGTAACACTCCCGGTGAAAATGTCATTTGTTTCGTACTGTGTCCTGAGAAGGACCCGGCAAATTGTAAATAACGCTAGCCTGAGAAGAAAATTGGATTGTAAGTACAATTATTTTAATGTCTATAGATTGGCATAAGAGACTGCGAACTATTTGTAGTTGTATATTCACTATTAGGTGTATTTTGAGTGTGAAGTTGCAGGCTTCCTGTAGAAGTAGACACAATACGTTGTCCCACATATTCAATTCTGTGTGAGGTTTAATTGAAAGAACTGTAGGACTTTAACGTTAGAGTTTCATTTTCCGAATGCGGAAATTGACCTGTTCTTCATTTTCTTCTTTAGTTGGTTTTGTTTGGCAGTCAGCCATAATTGACTATTTTTGTCACACAATATCTTATTTCATGAAATAGGGGTCTATGTACAATGTCCCCCCCCCCAAAAAAGAAAAGAAATTAGGATTTTTTTCCTTTACAATGTTTACTAGACAGAAAATTCTGTCTCTAATTTTGTCATTAGCCTGTTATTTGGGTAGGATCGGCTCTCCTCACTTAGAGACAGAAGCGGGCCAATGCTTTGTGCATGCAATCCAACTGTACAGCACTGTACATGTACAGCGGGAAACCTTGAAAAATGGCCCAAATTCACCTTTTTTATTTTAACTTAAATAAAATTGATAAGAGTAGGATATATATCTTTTGAAACATCTTTAGCTTACCAATTTCAAGATTTATTCCTTTTTACTCTCCATTTTCAGGCAAATCCAGGGTCCTAGGTCCTCTCGGTGGAAAATCTTGCAGCCAACCGTATTCAAATGACCAAATGTCAACATACGAACGATGATCATAGAGTTACATACAGAGAAGTGACAATGATGTTAATGTTGTTGCTGTTTCATACGCCTAAATTTGGTCATTTGAATACGGTTGGCTGCAAGATTTTTAACTGAGAGGACCTAGTAGGATCCTGGATTCGCTTCGAGGTTTGTCAGTATTGTAGTTCTGTAGGCGCATATGCATTGCATACTATCTATCTATTTACCTGGTTTTTTTTTTCATGTAGTTCAATTACAGAATGGTCACCTGAATTGCATACTTAGTACTGGGCAACTTGTCACAAGAAATCAACACACAGTAGCACTCTCATCACCGGATGATGGGTGTAGGGGTCCGCTTGCTCGTTACAACAGCCTGATTGAACGTGGAGAATTGAGGGATGATGATCACCAGAGGGAGGTTGTCACCAGATTACAAAAGCTACATGATACAGTAAGCGGCTATCAGCCGGAGGAACTTGGATTCTTTGAGAAGGTAAGTGTCTGAGAAGTGACTTTATTTGGGGGATAGGTAAATATTGCTTATCAACAAGAAGCACTGACAATGTTTAGTTTGATAATTTTGATAGACACATGTGATTGTAGTCTATTGTAAAAAAGATACATGAGTTGGGGCTCTGTGTATCTACTGTACAAAGCCATCATGCTGAGTACAATAGGTGCATACAACCTTGATGAGAGTGGACAGATCATAAAATGAATGAATGAAGACATGTATCATATGTTATACAATGAAACTCCTAGATCCCTGCTATTTGATTAAAAATAGTCTTTAAGATTGGTCCATATCATTATTGATGACTAGTAAATCACAAGTTTAATAGGCTTAGCCTTAGGCTTAGTGCACTCGCAAAATAAGCACAGTAAACTGTATTATTGCATGCATTTTAATGAAAAAACATGTAATAGTCTAAATAACTGAATCACATGTGACTATGCTCAATCATTCATTTGATTTGGATCCAAGAGTGAATTGTAGAAAGAGTAAAGCAACAACGAGGAAAGGGATTCTTTAAAACCAGAGTTTTAGGAAGGCACATCTAGTTTTTCTGCATTTGTCATACATGCTTTGGAACAGTTACTTGTCATGTTCACAGTGATTAATGGGTATAATTACATTTCATTGAGGGGTATCTGAAATCCATTTCAGGCCATCTTGAATGAAGAATGATTTTCGATCTCTATTTTGTTATTGCATTATTTCAGTTGTTGCAGTTATTGACAGATTGAATACTAAGCCCAAAATATGTGGAATGGAGTCTGCGGAAAGTGTGTCATTTCACAATCAAGCAGGTTGATTACAACTTTTAGGCAAGGGTAATTTGAGGATAAGTTTGCTTTTTTGAATTGCGCATATTGTCTGTTTAAGCATCTTACATTCATAATTGAGCTACATGTAAATACCAATCATGTTTCATTTCATGCAGGTCTTAGGGAAGAGGCCAAAGCCAGGACCCAAAGGTCTATATCTGTATGGCAGTGTGGGAACAGGCAAGACTATGCTGATGGACTTTTTCTATGAAGATGTAGCTGTGGCCCAGAAGATGAGAATACATTTCAATTCTTTCATGTTGGATGTTCATAAAAGTAGGTGCAATGCAGGGTAAAACATACCCGGGGCGACGGCCGGTTTTGCCCTTGGCGGAGCTTAAATAGCCCCCACCCCAAATCCTGCAAACACAATTCTTTGGGGGCAATCATTTTCTTCAGAGTCGCAAACCGTGCAGCAGAATTAACATATAAGGAGAAAATTGGGATATCAGCAGTTCAACATAGCTCCCTTGGGCCTAGAAATAGCCCCTGTAAAGTTGTCGATGGGAGCTATTTTTGTCAAAGAATAGCTCCTGTAGGAAAAATGTATCTTGTACCCTGGTAGAATGTACATGTAGCAGTCCGCATACCAGTAGTTTGATGGTGAAAACATGTTCAGCTGGTGATCCAACATTTAGTCTGGCTGTATCTGTGAAGGGTTAGGGCTTGGGTTGGCAGTGGGTTTAAGACAAGGCATTGGGTTTAAGACAAGGCACAGGGTTAGAATTAACCCATTCGTGACAGGAATTATTTAAAGCCTAATTTGATCAGCTTTTATTCTCCAAATTGGCAACACCAATATTTTTCTTTTATTGCTACATTTCTCTTATAAAACATCATCTATCTGAAATAAATATAAATTGACAGAATTATGATGAGAAGTCATAAAGTTACCAGTTTGCAGGGGAAAACGGTAATTTTAACATTTTCATCGCATTGCCAATTTAAGGATTTTAATGCTTATTTTCCTTTAAAGAAATTTCAGCATCAAACAACAAATATTCATGCAACTAAAATGGGCACAATATGTGTAGATTTTTTTTTGCTCTTTCTGCTCATGTATTTGGTATAATTTTAAGAGCTCTGCATCAAAAGTTATTAGACCAAACCACATAATGTGGACCCTCTGTCACGAATGGGTTAAGAGGCACCAGGAGAGCCTGTGATTTGAATCTGAACCCTCTACAAGAAAAAGTTTAGTTTGAAATCAAATTCCCTCACTGACTCATGACTTTATTGAACATGCTTAAGTAAATTTCAGATTTTGCTCACAAAGTCTTTACATGCTGTATCCAAGGTAAAAAAATGTAACATCGGTATAAACAATAGCAACAACACAACATGTAACAAATGTACTTATTACATTCTCTTTTAAACTATCATCCTTTTAGTACTCCTCAGTATTCTGATAGCAGTATTGTCTTCTACATTAAGGGAAACAATTTTCATTGTCATAATAAACTGAAATTGCATGGAGTAAAACATCATCATTGGTGCTTGCACAGGTGTCTCTTGAGAACACAGCCAGCTTTGCACAGAAATTAACCAATGACTTGGCCTAATTTTGATTTATTATGACTTAAAAGATAACATTATTTCAGAATACAGAATATATTCAGGGATGCCAATTTTCAGGCAAAAGCCTGAATTCAGGCCCTGGCATTTTATTTTCAGACGCACCATAGTCTTGGCATTTTCGTGTACAAATTATTTAATTCTAGGTGATTTTCAGGCCCTCTCATCAATTATAACTAGCATCCCTGTATACTTAACAGCAGCCACATTTTTCTACAGTTAACCATTTGGAAAATTCTCCATTTTTTTTCAGGAATACATGAAGTCAAGAAACAGATGCCCAAGGATAGAGATAGCACAAAACCACAGGCATTTGATCCCATCTCACCAGTAGCTGAGGAGATCAGTAAAGAGACATGGATGCTGTGCTTTGATGAGTTTCAGGTAGGAGAAAAGTTACCAGTCTCTTTAACCCAATGAAGGCTAAGCCCAAGATATCTCAGCTGGGGTAGACCTATAGAAAATGTGTGTTATACTGAAATCGAATCGTGCTCAATGAGTTACCGAGGAGCAGTGAATTGTTGTTGATTTCTAGGGGGAAAATTTTGTGTAATTTCTTTGACAACACTGCAAAATAAACGTGAAATAAAAAAGGTACCGGTTTGTACACTGGGTATGTTTGGCAGAATGCACTTAAAGAAAAAACAAAATGTGGAAGAATAAGGTGTACAGTGTACACTGTAGCATAATTGATAATTGCTGGATCAGATTTACCGAGGGTCACAATATCAGTATTTCAGTGGGCCCTGCAATTACTGTAACCCCCATGGTATAGTTTATAGTTTTGTTGTACTTGATAATATAGGCAGATCCACATAGGGAAGAAAATTGCCATTCCACCCCTTCCCCCCCCCCCCACCCCCATCTGTGAGAAACTACTCATTCCCTTAATCTAATCCATTGAGCTCAATTTGATCTCAGTATAACACGCATTTTCCATAGACCCTAGCCGAAGTTATCTCGGGCTTGTATTCAACAGGTTAATATATGAGCCACCTGGTTCCGTAGACAGGGGGGTATACCATGCATTACCACAAAATACATCAACAATCAAGATGGAAGTTCCTGTCCCTATCTCATTTCTGCAGGTGACAGACATTGCTGATGCCATGATCCTCAAGCGTCTCTTCACGCAGCTCTTTAATAATGGTGTCGTTATGGTGGCAACATCCAACAGACATCCTGATGATCTTTACAAGAATGGCCTGCAAAGAAGCAACTTTGTCCCTTTCATACCGATACTGAAGGTAACTGTATTTTTGGTTTTGAATGGCCATCATAGTATCAACTTGGGCTAGGGTCTATGGAAAATGTGTGTTACAGGGAAATCTCGACATAACGAGGTCGGCTATAACAAGGTAACGACTATAACGAGGGTTTTGTCACGGTCCCAAATTTACTTACGTGTAAGTCTATGGCGGCATGAACCTGTTATAATGAGATTGGCTATAACGAGCTAAATCCTGAACCCCTTAAACAAAGAAATACATTGATAATCATTCCTGTTATAACGAGCAAGCAAATTTCACTGCAACTTTATTAACAAAAACCATTCAGCAGAGATAATGGCACCGCTACTGGCACACACAAGTCCCAGCTGGCTCAGCTGGGCGGCCGATCGCGATGCACGCAGATTACGTGTTGTTATTTGTAGCATAGTACAGCACGCATCTTTTTTTTTTCATACCTCAGAACAGGCAACCTCGATGGTGCAGTGGACTTTCATGTCATTGGTAATTTTCACATTTTCTGGTATTATCCAGAATTTTATCAGCTAGATCAGAGGATGATATTATCATCACTGTCTCTGTAGCTGCAAAATGAGTTCATGAATAGCGGCAGCAGACCTCTGTACATTCATGTATGTACATGTAGTGCCATACATACATTTTTTTGTTTGTTCTGATATAACAAGGTAACGGCTATAATGAGGAAAACCCTTCGGTCCCAATGACCTCGTTAAACCGAGTTTCCCCCTGCATAATGAAATCATATTGTGTTCAATGGGTTAAAGGTAGTGTATTTTTTTATTTTACTAAATGGCTTTCAAAGTATCAACTTTGTAGTTTACATACCTTTATTGAAGGTAGTGTATTGTCATACTGATTAGCCTTATAAGAAGCAACTTTGGCCATTTCATACGAGTATCAAAGGTAGCTCATTATTTTATGGATTTAAGTTAATAATCATTGTGATCAAACATATGCGAGTCAGATTGAAAAGAGAGATGTTGGACTAGCTAGAATTGTCAGTATTGATTACTGAAAATGAATATTTGTTGTGTTGGGATATTGATTTTTCTTTCTTTCTCATTCCAATAGAAACACTGTGATGTTCTAAATCTAGACTCTGGAATAGACTACAGAAAGTTATCAGGTGAGTCTACATGTTAAAAGTTATTGATTAAATCATGTATTGATTCAAGCTCATTTCATCTTGTACTCACATCCTCTATGCAGTTTATTTACTGTGCACATACTTTTTGTGATTTGGAAAAACTGTTTTCTTGGCAGTATGAATTGATTGATAGATTAGTGGATTGATTGATTGAATTTATTTATTATTGGTAGAGCTCACATCAAACTAAGAGACTTAATTTTCAGCAAGTCCATGTGATAAATATTTAACAAAGCATCTAGAAATTATCTTGAATATGAATATAAAGACGAAAATGTTAAAAGCATTTTAGTCGAAGAAAATATGCCTTGCCCAAATATGTCTGATGAGGCTAAATAAAGCTTAGAGATGCAATGAAAGGAATTATTGGGTTTTTTTTTCTGCAGGGCTTCCCGTGGATGGTAAAGTCTACTTTGTTCAGTCAGAGTGTGATGCATCCAGTATATGTGAACAGATGTTTGCTAAGATGTGTGCTAGCCAAAACAAAGGTAAGAGGAGAAGTACTATTCACCGTTTGTGACCGTGTTCTTCAAAACCTTCATGGTCATCTAATTCATTTAACATGCACCAGTCACCTACAGTGAGGCTGGTTGAAAATTTTTACTGGGTGTTCTGTGGGGTAGGAGCCAAAGAATATAAATAAAAGATAAAGGTTAACATTGAAATGGGCAGTATGCAGACCCCAAGTTGAACTTATGTTCCGTGCCCTATTCTTTGTGATTTTGTATGGATATGTCTATTAGTCTACTTTCAAGTTGCTTTTACATTTACAGAGATTGGATTTAAACTTGTAATAGTTTTGATAGTGATATTTAAAATCCCTATTTTGAATATATTAGTACGGTGACATGAGAGCCCTAATGTACAGAGCAAAAAATATGTATTTTTGTGCTGGTTGGTATGTTTTACTGAATTTGCCACGTGTAAGAATGATCTAAAATCCCTCAGAGAAATTGTCATGTAATTCTGATCCCCCTTTTGTTTCTTTAACTGATACCTCATTCTTCAGTGCTTCATATGCAGAATTCCTTTGTCTTTGTTTCTATAACTTCCAGATGTGACAGAAAGGACATTGAGAGTACTTGGCAGAAATGTCAGGATACCGAGGTCATGTGGAAGGATAGCTAGCTTTACTTTCGATGATCTCTGTTTGAAGGTCAGTGATATTGAAACTAATTGAAGAGCACAGGCTCATATTGAATTGTTTGTTTAGGTGATAAATGACCCTGCTTGCGTGCTTTGCACAAGCAAATAAGCTCTCAGAAGGCTCTTTATAGTTTTCTTTTGGATCTGAAGATCTACTTTTTTCTTTCTTTCTGATTTCCTACAAAGCATTTCGAAGAAAAGGAACAATCTTCAGTATTTCTTAGGCATCTCAGTTTTATGTCGTTGTGTGAAAGAACGCGTCTGGAACGAAAAATAGAAAATTGTTCAAAATCATCTTTGTCGAACAGTGATTGACAATTTCATGGGTAGCATGTAGACCTTGTAAATTGATATAAGATCTTCTTGTGGTGTGATCTTTGCTAAAATTTTATTCCAATATGTCAAAATAGACATTTTAATTTTTGTATTTTTACATTTTGCATTCTTACCCACAATGACATTAAACTAAGAAGCCTTATTATTATTGCTTCCTCAGATGAGTTGACATCAAAGTATAGACCACATGCATAAAGATTTTCCTCAAAAGAATGTACTTAACAATTATGACATCCATTCCTAATTTTATATGACACTGAATATAATGATATAATTTTTGAGTAACAAGAAGAACTGCCAAAGTACGTATTCTGTACTCATGCTATGTAAGCTTTTGATACTTTGATGTCGCAAAATGGGATCTGAAAGTACATCAAGTATGTTCAGGTAACAACTGATCATCACATTTTAAGTGTAATATATATATGGAATACCATCATTTCCCAAGATTTGATTATAACTGGGATGACTTGTTGGGTATCTCTGTCGTGATTTAAATTACACTTTACATATTGTTCCTATTATTACATAGTACATATTACATATTGTTCCTTTACATATTGTTCCTATTGTGTGCTTTGTGTTACAGGCATTGGGAGCTGGAGACTATCTTGCTATTGGTCATAACTTTGATATAGTCTTTGTGCAGAATATACCACAGATGTCACTTAGCTCTAAGTCGGCAGCTAGACGATTCATCACAATGATTGATAACTTTTATGACATGAAGGTGAGTTGGTTGGTTGCACCTTTCTATATGTTCATCTTTGATCAAAGTCATTTGTTTTTTTAATCATGTATAATCATTCTTTCTGCTTTTTTGCTTATTCCCCTCTCATTTTCCCCATTTCAATCCCTATCTCTTTGCCTTCTACTTCTTTTACCTACAATTTTATGTTTGAGGTAAAAAAAGAAAAAGAAAAAGAGGACAAATGTAAAGAAATCAAATCACTTTTCCTATGTGACTGTGTAAAGGAAAAAATAATGCAAACCAAAGTGATAGATAAGTACATTTCAAATACTTCTAACTCCTTTGCTGTATACTGGTATTCATATCCAATTTAGTAAATGTTGTACAGATATATTCATCATCCAAATCGAGTTAGGTCATTCCATTCAGTTGGAAGAGAACATAATATGTCTGTCATTTAATTAGCTCAGCACTTGAACTTGCTCAATACTAGTTTTTGTGTTGCGCCACCTGTAGTTATGATTTGGTCAGTCTAATATGATGCTACCTTGTTACGACAGTAGTGCTATCAGTGTCCAAGCTTTTATCCTTTGTGTTCTAACATGTATCAAGGAGTCTTTGTTAAGTTTTTGATCAGCATTTTGCCTGATAATGAAATATAAGCAATAATGAATTGACCACAAGAAATGAGTTGTGTTATTGATCTGTACAGTGATACATCTCTCTCTACAAGAAAATGAAGAAAACAATGAGTAATATGTATTATTGTTTTATAACTACCATAACTTTATCAAGTATTTACATAGTTGTTTTGAAGTAGATGTATGATTTTTGCAGACGTAGTCTAACACCAATGATTGTTCAGGGTCATGTTGTATTGCAAAGATTTTATAAAACATTTTTCTTTTCTAGGTGACCGTGCTTTTTTTAGTGCTGCAACCAAACTCGGGAATAGTCTCCCTCCCTCAATTAGGCATGCATCATCAACTGATATGTTCAAAAATCTCTTGAAAACTCACTTGTTTCAGGACAGTTTTCTTTAGACATAGTTTGTCGTAAGACATATTTGTAGAGCCAATAGTCTTCCCAGATTCCCTTTTGGCTATGATATAATTTATGTTATGACTGGCACTGCTATCCCTATTTCCACATTTTTATGCGCAGTTGTGTACATTCCTATAGAAATTGTGCAACATAAATTTACAGTTATTGTTTTTATTATTATTATTGTTGTTGACACTCTGCATTTCCTTGAAGTTCACCATGTAAGCTTAACCCATTGAGCAAGATTTGGTTTTGGTATAATACACATTTTCCATAGACCCTAACCCGAGTTATATCAGGCACAGTATTCAACATGTTAACACCATGATTTCACTGATGTCTTACAGGTTAGACTAATCTGCAGTGCTGAAGTCCCAGTTGAAGAGCTCTTCGTGACTGGTGCCATGACGCAGAAAGACATGGAAGATAACTTCATGCTCATGGATGACCTTAATATACAAAGGGTAAGTCTACATAGTAGGTCCAGACTAGACCTCATGAGGAAGACCAGGACTTGAATGGAGTGATCTAAGGAAAGGTGTGGATCAGTCATATTGAGGATTTTAAAGTAATGTAATAAAATAACAACTGGGGTGTATTCTAGAGAAAAGGCCAATCAAATGCAGATCAGAGTGACATTAGACCATTTCCAAGATGTTGTCCCTGATTTCAGCCTGTCTTTTATCTGGCCTTTTTTTTTTTTTTTTTTAAACTGGCAGCTCTGAAATATCTGCTAGTCTCAACATTACTATCCACATCACCATTTGGACGCTAAATCAAGGATACTTTACAAGTACTGTATAACAGAAACTTATATGAGCATGAAATGTCGACTAATTTCATGAGTTGCTCACACTCATGAATTTTTTTCTTACCCCCAAATATCAGTCTGTTTAGTTTGGAATGGTACACAATTTACGATATAATATCCCCTCTCATAATCTGTCTGTTGATCCTACAGGGCTCAGAGTTGTCTCAAGCAAGCATCTTTACCGGAGAAGAGGAGCTCTTTGCCTTTGAGAGGACCATCTCGCGCCTCATGGAGATGCAGACGGAAGACTACTGGAGCATCTCAGAGCAGGAGAAACAGGAGAAGCTCTCCAGGAGAAAGAAGATGAAAGAAGAAGAGAAGAAGTCATTATGACGATAATAGGACTGACAGAAATCGGTCTAGGCATTTCTAATTTGGCTGATAGATTAATGGATGAAAGAGATATTCATAACCATCATAAGTGCTTAAATAGATCTGATGTATAGTAGTTCTGCTGAGTGCTATAAGGGTGTCAAACATGTTTTAACTCTTACAGTGCCGATGTCACGTATATCTGACAAAGAGACTTTGCATTTTTAATCAACCATTACTTCACTCATGGTGATGAAACTATGTCAAAGTTAAGAGGATGAATATAGTATTTAAAATATCAGTCACTATATGCTACCATAGGATTTTTTTTAAATAGAAAACTGCAGATTTTGGAAAGGATCCATTCTCACTTTGGCATAACAATAGCAAACAAATGAGAAACTAAAATGTAAAGGACAAGAGGGAAGCTCAGTTCTATTTCACAATAATTTTCATGCATGACAATGAATTAATAGAAATATTTGGTATCAGTTGAAAGGGTAATACATTTTCTACAACTTTTGTATACAACATATTTGCATAGAAGTTACTGTTGAAGAAAGTATTTGAAAAGGAGGCAGTCTTCATGATTTGGTAGAATCTTGGAACAAGTTAAACCCCTTGGCACCGTAAGAGTTAAAGTGATAATAGTTGTAATGTCCTTCTAGTTCTCAGCAGGCAGGATTTTAATGAGTAAACTCCAAAGAACTTGACTTTTTGCAATAAACATATTATGCATGTAAAATATCAAGATATTTATAACTTAACTGTCACTTTTAAATTCTGGACTTTCATTCATGGAACTCTTTGAAGACTTCAGAGAAGAAGGTGGCTGTTTGCCAAGGCTGTCTTGAATATTATTTTACTTTAGTAAACTAAAAAAAAACCAAAAAACTTCTTGCTGAAGAAATGAATATCTATCTTTATTCTTTTCTTACCCATACTTTGTAGTAGCAGTTATATCTGGAAATAGTGACTCTAGTATTTCAAAACTTTGTGAGAAAGGTTTCATATGGGGTGTTGCAAGAAAGTTGCAATCGATTGCAAGTTGCAACTGATTGTCACTGGCCAATCAAAATCATTGTTGCATGCATGTCTTCTTAAAAGAGCAGACTCTGAGCCAATCAGAATAGTTGTTTCAAAATTAGCAATTATTTGCAATCGATTGCAACTTTCTTGCAACACCCCATTAGTCATTTTTGAAGTGACTTGACTGGTGCTTTGAAATTTGTATTCACTTCTGTAACACCTTTACATACAAGACTGTTCAAATTTTTCTAGTCATCAAAGTTGTCTAGCTTACACACACAACTCTTTAAAGGGAAAGTCCACCATAGAAGTTTCACTGGTTCAATAAAAGGAGATAATTTGAACAGCATTTAAAAAAAGAAATGAGCAAAATTGGTCAAAGAATAAGAAAATTACACTCATTCACATTTTCTAGTAAATTACTCTCGGCTCTGCAAATTGGCAACACTGATGACATCATATGTGAGCAGGTCTCCATTCACTTTGTACATGAAATTTCACATTTTCTCAATTTTCTTGGAAGTTACACATTTTCTTACCCCATAGTCAAAGTATGTTATGTAAAAATCAATTCTTCTGAACATACATTGATAATGGGGTTTAGAAAATGTGTAACTTCCAAGAAAATTGACAAAATGTGAAATTTCATGTACAAAGTGAATGGAGACCTGCTCGCATATGATGTCATCAGTGTTGCATATTTGCAGAGCCAAGAGTTATTTACTAGAAAATGTAAATGAGTGTAATTTTCTTATTCTTTGACCGATTTTGCTCATTTCTTTTTAAAAATACTGTTCAAATTTATCTCCTTTTATTGAAACAGTGAAACTTCTAGGGTGGACTTATCCTTTAAGATTTGTTTGGAGTCAAGAAAATAGTTTAGTTTACACACAAACTGTGAAGATTTGTTTGGAGTCATCGAAAAATTGTGCAGCTTACACATAAGACTGTTAAGATTTGTTTGGAGTCATCAAAATTGTCTAGCTTGCACATAAGACTGACAAGATTTGTTTGGAGTAATCAAAAATGTCTAGCATAGATTAGCTAGATATGAACATCCCAGTTCCACACTCTGCGGTGGCTACGCATAGATGACTTTCACATCATTTGCCTTCATAATGATACTAAAATAGCAGTGGTTATGCCATGACAAGAGATATTAATCATATTCGAGTTTCCAAACTTTTTTTTTTTTTGGAGGGGTATATCAACTGCCATGAACCATACTCTTGTTTCAAGTGGATTTTATTTAATGTATAAATTGTGAAGAAGGAATCCAAGGCTGTCTTTTGTTCTGAGGAGGAACAGTTGGCCGGAATGACTGAAAATGTGACAATAATGAGGAAAACTGTTTTTCTGCCAGGAAAGGGTGAACTTGTGGCCCTAACAGTATTAGTGATGAAATGACTGGTCGAAGGCATGAAAAAGATGTGTACTCCTTTACCCTTCAAAGGAGAATGAAACCCTGGGGACAAATCAATTATAATGAAAAGAGAGGATAGAGAGAAGCGATTTTAAAAATGTTCCATCAAAATCGGTTATGAAATTAGAAATTTATGAAATGAGAAAGGGTCTCATTCTTCTTTAATTTGTTTTTTATTAATTTTTTTGTTGTTGATAAATCATCAGATTCAATTTTGTAGCCTTCCATTCTTGATGTGTGTATGTTAATTACAAGATGACAAATTTATATTTATAACAGCTCCACCTGAATGCAAAGACATTTTTGTCCTTTGCAAAATAATTTTTACCTCATTAATTGTGAATATTCTTCGTACAAGATTACCCGTATAAAGTTTTTAAAATTTTACTTGTGATGTACCCAAGGCATCTTAGGAAAATACTGTTGTGTGAAAAGACACGTCCCGAATGGAGAATTGAAAATTGTTGAAAATCAGAATTTTCAAACACAGGTTGATAATTACATGGATAGCGTGTAGACCTTTGTAAATAAATATACAGTATTGATGTGGAATGATATTGGCTGAAATTTCTTTCCAATATGTCATAATAGACATTAAAATTTTTGCATTTTTGCATTTTGCAATCCGGACGTGTTCTTTCGCACCATGGTTTTCCTAAGACGCCACAAAGTTTTATCCGTGTCCCACATTATCTTGCAAAGGGCATTTTATCATACCTTCTGAATTATTGGATTGTAATATTTTAAATGTATTTTGGGTATTGGCTTGATGTTGATGAAATGAAATAATACCTGACATGCTGCCAAGTTTTGTGATCAACCGTATGCCATATGGAAATATATATTTAGGATGAATGGTATATTTTAACAATGTAAATTGATGAGAGAAGCTCATACCTCATACTCACGATGTCGTTCAAGTATGGGGGAAATTAAAACCAATTTGAAACTGAAATTTATGTCGCAATACATGTATACAGTTTTTTTTTTGGTCTTTTTGGCTATCTTACGTAACATACTATTTATACTTAAAACTAACCTTTCAGCTATACGAGGAACAAGGAAAAGTAGAGAGGGATTGAAAAACCTACTACAAGTGTACTAGTAATCTGAGGCAATGATTTTAATAGATAATGCTACTTTCATGTGTAACATGCTATTTATAATGAAAACAAATCCCTTCACGAGAACAAAGAACAAGGGGGAAAAGTAGGGAAGTGGAAACAGATTCTGAGGCAATACTTCTTGCATGACAGTCTTTATCCAAGAATAGAGTTTTTGAGAGAAATCTTAAGACGTGAGTGGAAACTGCTTGTTTAACATTTTATGGCATACAGACTTTTAAGTGCTGCGCATGTGATGTTTATACCGATCTGAGTTTATATAGTCACAAGGGAAAATCTTACTTTCATATTCTCCGCCAGCACTTGTATCACCTCGGCTTCTGTGGGGGGGGGGGGGGGGGAAATATTCACATATTTGTATTAGCCAACTATTCTGGATAATTATTATTCTCATTTATTATTATGCTTCAAATTAATAGTGTAATCCCTACATGTATCCATCTCTTTCTTTTCTGGAAATTCTTTGTCAAAGCATGGGAAGGGCATATTCTTCCTTGCAGTTTTGCTGTTTACTTTTGCTGAAGAAATGTGTTATTTAAGTACTTCCTTGCAGGGATAGATCCAACTTTTTGGGTAAAGGGGGGGGGGGCACAGTTTGGAAATTTTTACTCTGGAAGGGAACATGTGTATGCATGTGTGTGTGGAAATAGGAGAGGGAGGAAGAGAGAGAGAGAGAGATAGAGAGGGGGCATGAGGAAAGAAAAAATACAGAAGACAGAGGAAGTAATTAAGGCCTTGGTCATATTTGACCAATAATGATAAGGATATTTTCAGTTAAGGTACACCCTCACATGGTGTTCATTGTGAGTGTGCTTGTTAATACATGTAGTAAGGCAAATCTCGTTACCATTATCCTTATCAGTCAAAATGTGTTAAAGAAGCACCAGACAATAAGTGGAGCAAAGAAAAGTAGAGAAACAAAAGAAGAAGAAGAAGAAGAAGAAGAAAACAACAACAACAACAACAAACACAAAACAGAACGACTGAACACGTCCTGATCCAAACATAAGAAGGCTCTATTGTGATAAAATGTCACTATGAAAATCTATAATGCTCTTATCGCTGCTATAGCACACACATTTCTCCCACACAACATTCAGTGGCCCCATCGGTCTTTAAAAGATTCTTTTACCGTCCAAACATTTTCAAATCAATTCACTGTCATCTCGGTAAAGTATTCAAAGCAGGGGAATTTAAGGAACATTTTCTGAAATTCCTTTGAGCCGTTTCTTTTCACCTACACCGTATATGTAATTGAAAATTTATTTAACAATTTCGTGTTCTGTGTTCATAATCCCTATTATGCTTCGAAAGCAATTATGTGTAGAGATCTTTCATGGACCACACAAAGAATATCCAAAGGATGGTCTACTTGCATCTAATGGCGTGTACACATACTAGGACCAGGGCTGTAAGGGGATATCTTTCCCCCGCCTTCCTTCTGTCGCTACTTTTCTCGTCCGAATCCATCTCCTTCCTGCAGTTATAAGTAACATATCGATTCTGTCTCTGTCTCTGTCTCTGTCTCTCCCTCTCTATATTTGTTTTTGTGCTTGTTAATTACGTGTTTCAAACAAACATACCTTTGTGCTGATTATTTCCATTTTTGTTTTTACACATGAGGCCTCCAAAAGCCTACTGCGACCACCAACATCATGGTGGTCGTTATCGCCTTCTTTCATCAATTATATTCATCATTCTCATCGTCAGTCTCATCATCACCTTCCTTATTATCATCGTCGTCGTCCTTGTCCTTGTCTTCCTCTTCGCCAATGCCATGCACACGTTTGTTAGTTTCAGTGCTGTTTTCACTATTATCTCACGGTCACAAATGTCAGTAGGCCTACATATTATAGAATCATCCGTTATGTTTAATATGATGATAAATATATATTTGAATGTTTTATCTAACTCTTCTATGATTTATGCGTATTTGTGTATACTGCCACTTCCATACTACATGACAGTGAATCCCGTCAGCTCTCACACTCCAGATTGGGGAAGGGGGGGGGGGGGGCTTGGGGGCAGTTGCCCTCCAAATAAAATCAATCGTGGCTTATTTCTAATTCAATACCAATGACGTACAAAAGTTGCTGAATGATTTGTCCCTTCACTTTTTGTAACTTATACTTTTTTATGCGTTTGTAGTTTGTAGGCCCACATCTTGACAGTTATCGGCAATATCCGCATTTACCTCCCTTAAAAAACAATCGCCTGTTATGCCACCCGGTGGTGATGCAGATTTTTTTTTTTTTTTTTTTTTTTGGGGGGGGGGGGGCTTGAAGTTCTTGCGTATTACGCCACTGTTCCCCAATCCATTTTTACCTCAAGGTACTACGCTACTCTAAAATTATTTTCATCTATTAAAAGTTAATGCTGTTCACTCTCTATATGCATCCTTGAGAAGCAAAACTGAAAGGCAATAAAAAAAAACCTCAAAAGCCCAACTTTATCTTATAGCCTCTGTACTATACTGACCGACGCGGGAAGGAAAAAAAAAAACCTCTCAAATCATGTTACCCATAATCCCTTGGTGTTGATTATTGAATCTAACTGTGCTTAATCCGTCATTAACTTGCTTCTATTCTTCTCCGACACATTCCATTTGTAATTTTCAAGGGTGAAGCCATCCAGCTATTCAAAGCATCTATTAATGCATCAAGCATGTCAAGCAAAGGGAGACAGAAGTCCCATCGTATATAGTATGAGTTCACACGACGTCTTAAAATTTCATTCCAGGGATTTTCAAAAATCTAATCCAGCGCCAAGGATTTATTCCCTTTTCTTCCTAAAATCACATTTTGAAGAGTCACTTTAAGGTTTGCGGTGCATTTTGTAGCTTATGAAAAGAAGGTGTGAAAGTATGTGCTCTTTATTGCACCGTTAAACCCATACGTACTATGCTGTCGTTTGTTAACATTTCAAACATTCTCAAAGTTTAAAGAAAGAGCGGCACTCTATTACACTCATAATCATCAATCCACCACTTGCCTTCCCTCACCTACCGCTATCCTCTTATAATTTTTCCCATAGCTTTCATCTCGTCTTTTATATCATCAAAAGCCAGTGCTTTTGAAAATATTGATCCTTCCCCGAAGGGAAAATGGATTTATATACAGCTGGACATTTTAAAAGCCAAACAATTTCGGCATTTTTTTTTAAACCGTCGATGCTTCGTCGCTAGAAGGGCACCCTATCTCGTGTTTGAGGTATTAAAGAGGCGCTGTGAGAGTTGAGTATTTATCCTTGTCATTATAATGAATTGTTACTGTGTCTTTAAAATATGCTTCTAAGGTGTGTATTGATACGTAAGATGTTTCTGGCTAGGAGCGATACACCTGTGCTTTCATTACGGATTGACTCTTTCTCTCTTTCTCCCATGTTACTTGTCCTCCGACCTCTCCATTCAAATATCTTATCCCTACTTTTTCTTCACGTCATCGGCCCCAAACTCTCACTCTGTCCTACCGTTTCTCCTGAATTTCTTATTACACTCCCACTCTCCCCGTGCATTTCTTCGTCCAACTCTCTCTCTCTCTCTCTGTCTCTTGTCTCTCCTCCATAAATTTCATTTAAATCTCTGGCTGGTTTTGCATCTGGCTTCCTGTTATCAAAACTTAACTTGGTAAATCTATCTTGTTTATGTTGTTATGTGTAATTTCATTGTTCACATTTCACTTGTCAATGATCACATGATACAATTAAAAAAAAAACTAGTCACGACTTTGTATCTGCTCGGATATTTCATTCTTCTATTGACATTGCTACATGTCGTCCTATATCTGATAATGTTCTTTTTTTATTCCTCTCCATCTTTCTCGTTCACTTCTGTCATACAATTTCTACATTTTATTAATTCATCTTTATTATAAAAACATTCAACATTCAAATAAAGAAGATACAGTGGAAACCCAGGACCGAGGTTTACAAATAAAAGTATAAGATCTTCAGGCAGGGTAACTTAAACTGTACATAGTAAAATACGAAGACTAAAGACAAGAATATCAATACAAAATAGTTCTGGCGACAGCTTATAACAAAACTGCCCGTTCGTTGTCTCAAAATAAATCTCTGTTTAAAATATCTCCGCCTGAATTTCCTTCTCTCTCTCCCGATCTCTCCTCTCTCTCTCTCTCTCTCTCTCTCTCTCTCTCTCTCGCTCGCTCTCCCCTCTGATCCAATGTCTTTTTTCTCTTTCTCACTCTTTCTTCTTGTCACTCTCTTCAAGTGGGTTCTCCAGATTTAAAATCTTCCCCAGGGGTATCCTCGACCATATAGCCAAAAGTTAATTGGTCCAGATTTTTTTTTTTCGGGAGTTCTTCGTCACACTTTCTTATTTCTTTAACCAATCCATGCCCAGAGGGTGAAATAACTTGGATTATGCCCTACTCAAGTTGATCCTAAGCTCTGCAGTTTACCACTCTATCACACCCCTTGCTAGTTACCAGGTAGCCATTCTTTGAAGTTAAGTCAAAACAGAGAAAGACACTAAAATTTACTCCTTTTTAAAAATTTTTAACATGCACACGTTGGTATCAATATGCCTAAAGCATTTTCTTTTATTTGATGTACGATAAAAGAGCAATGTAGATGAAATGCCTTGCTCAAGGGCATAAGTGCCGTGCCTGGGATCGAACCCCCGATCCTCGCGTTTCCAGTCAAGCGCCTTAAACCACTGGACCACCACGGCACCTCCTTAAAGAGGTACTGGAGCCACCCTCACGCACACGCGCGCACACACTACACATACACCGTGAAGCCTTCCTGCCTTTTAATGATTTTCAGTTAACCTGTGTTACCGGACATAATTCCCGTCTAGTTACATCTTTTGTTTTTATTGTTTCCTGAACGTCGTATGTGTGTGCAAACACGAACACCCACAAACAACGCACCCTCATACTCCCACCCACACACCCTTACAAACATATAGGCTACCGGTGTATATGTATGATTTTGTTCTGCGAGATTCTATTTTGTCTTATTTCAATAGATTTTATTTTGACTTTATTATGATCAAGTTACATTTCTACCAAATGTGCATGTCTCATGTAGTAAATTATCGGGGTGCGAAAATAAGTCTTGGTCAATAATTTGCTATAAACCGTTCTAAACCGTTCTTTCAACATACCAAAAGAAGACTTCCTCTAGTACGTTCAAAGGCAGAAAAAGTATTGAAATAGGTAATTTCAGACATTTCATATTCATCGTATTACAATAAAATCACATTTAGGGGCATAATGTAGTTTATAAGCCGTTGTTATCTTGACAATATCAGTTTTTTGAGAACAAAGTAAAAGGACGTTTGAATTTCTTTAAATGTACAAGTGGATACATAATATTGAAACTTAAAACAAGTCATACATTCTTCGTAACAATTAAGAATAATAAAAAAAAAACAAAAATAAACGTTTTCCAATTCCAAAAACAGGGCATTCTATTCACGTAATTTTATTTTGAATTTATAAAAATCGAACAAAACTAAAGAATCTTAGAGGCCGTTTGATTCCTCGTCAACAACGTCATGTCATTGCATGGTTATCTCAATTTGATTGCGTTATCTGGTCATGGCAGTGCAATAGGCCTACTTATCTGAGACTCGTAATAGTGCAAGTGCATTTCTCTGCAGAAATCGAGATGTTTGATGACTTCCTTTCTTCAAGGAGGAGTTTCCTTTCGGGGTCTCTTATTTTTATGTCTTTATTTCTTTTTACATTAAGTCTAACCTATCGTAAGACAAGAAAATATTAGAAAAAAGGCCAACGGCCTTCTCGTCCTATTAAAATGTGCTCGGTTCATTGTCACTGGTTTCATATTCTCCCATCGTTATCCATGACTCACACGAACAGCTTCAAAGACTACAATAGAGGAGGGGGGGGGGGGGGGTGAAGCGAACTCATAACTCCGTTAAATTCAAATCTTCTTATAGCGTTTGATTTTCTTCTAAGCCCTGGCGACTGTTAACCCCATCTTTTAACATCAACCCGTCGACACTTCAGTCTGGTACTTCTCCTACCCGAACTCCTGTTTCTCGGCTCCCGTTTCTCAAGAATCCGCTTTTAAGTTGCTATTTGAACGATCCTGTACAGTTACTCTTAATATTCACTGCTAAGAAAATGAAGTAACTTTGAAATGCATTCATCTAGGACATCGTTTGTATTATATTATAGCGACAGTTTCCGTCTTTTTCTTCTCTTTTATGTCCTCCTACTTCACTTTGAGCTTTTTAGCTCTTTGAGGGTATCACCCATCGCTTCTTAAGCCATTGGGTGATTGGTATCCGGGCAGGTGTACGAAATAGGAGTCTAAGCTGTGTATTGAATTGAATGTAGTGAATGGGTGAATTGAAGGGTGGGTTAAACGGTCAATGATTAAGTCAAGATGAAAAGGAACCGACACTTGAGGAGATAAGTAGGTGTCAAATGGATTGTCTTCCGATGCACTTCTTTATTACCCGGGCAAATGAGATCCGGCAGGCCGTGGCCTATAAGCCCTTTCACGCCCTTTCATTTCAGGTGACACTTGAAAATGTTATTAACTTTGTCGGAGGCATTTTCTTTGAAAATAGTGTATGTCTTTGGTGAACCTTTTTTTTTTTTCTTGGCATTCCAATAAATCAATAAAGCGAGGTGAAACCATCTCAACTTACGAAATTCATCTGTTTAACGCAGGTAAAATAAATTTAGGATAACATAGTCCATTATTAGTCGCATCTCTTCCCAAACAAAAACAAACATGACAAATAGGTAAATATCTTTGAACGTAAAAATATCATTTCACAGTAATAATGACATTTGCAGCAGAAGTACAGTAATGAAATATCTGAAAAATGTCCTTTCCTACTGCATCTTTGTGGTTTTTTTTGTCTTGTTTATATCTGTGTGCGTTAGTGTGTGTTCGTGTGGGTGTGGGTTAGTGATTTATCCTCCAAGATACGCCACGCAGGAGTGCTCATTAAATATGTGGCATGTACATAGCAAATCAATTATTTCTGTAAAGGCTCTGACAGCCACACATATGTGCTTGAATTTATTAGATATTACAGATAATACCTCTATGAGATAGAATGGTCGTGATCGTAGGAAGTTGAAAGTGGGAGGCATAATAACATTTTTTTTTTAAAGAAGGGGTGGATGGAGAATTATTTTGATGTAAAATGTCAAAACACATTTCTGCTCTCAATCGGTCGAAGAGAATTCTATCATGCTCATTCTTATATTTTGTAATGTGCAGCCAGCCTAACTTGTTTGGTCTATTGTAAATCTGAAATAACTGTACTCTGTAATAATGATAATACGCCAACAAAACTGAGGAGATCTAGGCTAATCTATTCCAATTAAGACTAATATGAAAATTTGGAGATATCATTCATAGTCTTATACATTTAAGGTTTGCTTTATGAAGTGGTTATTAACACCAACAAGTTCATGTTATCCCCAGCTCGTTGAATGTATTATCACAAAAGGTTCGAAATTGTGAAATTTAAGAAATGTGAATAAAACTGCAACATCTGCTATCTTCGTTATCTTGTAGCCCTTACTCCATAATATTACTTTTACAAGACATCTTTGCCCTGTCGAGTGTGATATATGTAAATGATAAATGTAAATAATACATGTAAATGCTGTTTGATGAGAAATGTGATTCCCTGAGAAAGTTTGAAAACCTTATTTTGAATCTGCAACTGTATTTTGGCGTCGCCGAATCGAACTATTCGAATGATAAGGATTCTGCTGTATACATGATGCGTTTTTGGAATGATTTGGAATGATCGTACGAAGCAATGATTTTCGAGTTGAGGATGAAGTTAAATTGGTACTTAGGCAGTTGTGTATTGGCAACTGAATAAATATATCTTTCTCTGTCTTCTGCACTTGCAAATACGAAAAGGGAACTTTATTTGTTTCCTTGATTTCCTTGTCTTCTAAATTGTGTTTGTAACACGTGTCACTTTTCAGTGGCAAATGTTGGCTAAACTCGTCAGTGTTTTCCCTCTTAAGAATCCACCCTTTGAGACAAGAAAGTGGTTATATTAACCTTTATCAATGTCTTCATGCCCCTATCTCATCAAATCACCATGTCAAGCATTTCATGTCAATTTGCTTTTCTCAGTTTTCCCACTTTTCCACAGCGCATCGTTTTCATTTTTTGTCATTAGCGCCAAACCAAATTTGAGTCCATGCTAGCGGAACGCGCGGCAGTTTTCTCTCTTTGCGATGCCGTTTTGCCGCGCACCATTTCGCCGCGTCTTCATCGCCTGGCCGACACCTGGGAAGCGCAGACGTGCTCGACAGACTGAGCGGCGACACGCCTGTCACTCAGCCCGCTCTTGGCCCGTCTAGGGCAGGTGAGAGTTAGGGGGAAGCTCGAGTTGGCGGCTGCTACTCTTCATAAAACTTTACCACCTCTTACGCACACATCAGACAGAAGAGATGAAAGGAAAAGAAGGGTGAGAATCACAGTCATCGCACTTTGGTCCGTTTACTCACCAACCACGGCGAGTAAACCAAAATGTCAACACCTTCTTAACACTTCAAGATAGAATTACAATAAGGAACATACTACCAAGCCTCTTGTAGAAAAAGTCCCTATTATCCTTTCCCCTCGTTTCTCTTCCTTAATATTCTCCTTTGCTATCCCACTTCAATTGCAAGACATAAAAGAAGATTGGTTTGTAAAAGAGGGCTTGAGTAAAGCCACTTGTTGAGCGTAAGTCACGTTCCTTGCTTGAAGTTTGCGGTCAACATAAGATCTGAACTTAGCTTTATTATCGGACAGTCTTGCTACTAGTTCTACGTCTGCCTGTTGCTACTAGTCAGGCCCTTCAATTTTTTACGCTGGTGATATTTGCTCTAATGAAACCTCGATTGGTATAAAATAAAGTACATACATTTTGCAAACGCCATACTTCCGTTTATTAAAGTTAGAAATGTATTTTCCATAATCATGATAATTATGAAATAGCACGACAGAGAGTAATTTGCATCAAAATTATGGAAGGTAGCGACTAAAAATCGATCAAGGCACATTCATTAAAAAAAAAAAGAATTGATTTCTTCACATCCAAACCGAAAAAAAAAATGTGTAAGACGTGTGTTTCATCCCAAGTCCATGTATTTTTATGGCCTATGGTCTTGAAGTAGAAAATGAGTGCAGGAAAACACTTAACTTTTTGCGCGCAGAAAAGTGAAAATAAAGAAGAGAGGGGGATTAAAAGAATAAAAGAAATAGGCTTATTTAGGGTAGTATCCCAAAGCTTGATGGTTGAAAGAGAGGTCAATATTTTCTTGAAAGGATCGGTATCCTCTCTTCGAGAATGTTTTCTTCTTCGACCCATTTAGCATGTTTAGGCACACGTTCCCATCAAATGGCATAGCGCTTTACTGGTCCTTCAATGAAAAGTGAAAGCCAGGAAGGGTCCCAGGGCGAAAAAGGAGGGTTTCCAAAAGCTTGACATAGTGACAGCGAGCTGAGAATCAAATCGCTTTACAGTGACACGAAGTCGCCCCCGGCCTAGGTTAGATTGTTAAACGATGGAGAGTTAAAACGTGAAAAAAAGCTAAACTTCAACTTCGGGAGGTTTATTTTTCCGCTTTTGCCACCATTTTCTTCCCTTTCCATCTCTCCTTCTCTCTCTCTCTCTCTCTCTCTCGTTCCTTAGTTTCGCCAATACCCAGAGCGGATTTGATCTTGGCTTGCCTTCGCTTAAATACCTCGGTCTATAGAGCGACTTCTAGTACTGATCTCGAAAGAAAACAAACCGGGACTGACGTGGCCCATTGGAGGTAGGGATAGCCCTACAGCCCTGGGGGCCTCCCCAACCGGAGTATTCCCCATTTCTCACCTGTGTATTGGGATTAAGGTCGGGGAAGGGAAACACAAGTCGAGTTTCGTCTTTCATCAAAAAGAACCTACAGAAAGAACCCCCTTCAAAAAAATCAACCTAAAAATGATACAGTTACTTTCTCGAGTTCCAGTGGGATCTCAAGAAAGAAGGGAGAGAACGGGGAACCCTCGTCGGGGATTTGGCATTTTAAACAACAATGGTGAAGTGAGGAAGGCTGGTTTGTTGTGGATTTTGCTTAAAAGCCAAGTTTGCTTACCCAACTCCGGCGGTGTAATATAAAACTGTGACATGACTCTGCAATGACTGGTCCACCGTTATACCATGCCAAGCGGGTGCCCCCAAACCCCATCCCTTCTTTAAAAAAATAAAAAGAAAAAGAAGAAGAAGAAAAAAAAAAAACCGGGGGAAGTAGAAAAAGAAAATTAGCATAACCCTTTGCCCTGTTAATGATACAGGAGAGGACCGAGGTAGAAAACATCAACAAACACATTTATTTTCTTTTCCTATTTTTTCTTTTGTACTCATGATCACATCAAAATCTTGCTCGCTTTACCCCCTCCCCATTATAATCGTTACCGTTTCCTCTTTTCCACACCATCCATTCAACCTTGAATTTGAATTTGAATTTGAATGAATTTGAACCTATGACCGATACAAGAGGGCAAGGATTGTTCAAATAAGATTTGTTTTCTCTCTTCCCCTCTTCATATTTCCATTATTTTTCCTTTTCTAATAGTTTCTTTTTGATGAAAGGAAGAATCTTTTAAAAATTGTCTGTACATTAATCAAGGATAATTCTTCTTATTTAATTTTCTGCTACCTCCTTCCCCTTTCTTTCACACTCTATGATTTGATTCAGTTTTATTTGGTTTGAATTGTCGAACATACCTTTGGAATTTAAATACGATTTCACAATGTCCGCGACATCTTCTGAGGGCTGTTAACTATATGATTATCAATATATTTTTCACAATCACCTCTACAACGTCAATTTTCTATAGAATATAATGTAGCTAAAAAGCAAACTCAGCAAATAAAAAAGAATCACCTTTATTTTTCTTTTTCGTTAATACTTCTATTGCCTTTATTGAACAGGAAAAATAAGATGATACGTTTCCGACCTTTTATGCTGGCGCCCCTTCAACGGCCAAATATACGTCATATCACTGATCATTCCAAAGACACGAGAGCTACCCGTAGTAACTCTCCATGATCATGTATATATGCGATGAATGATATCAAAGGTTTGATGATTAGTTAGGAGTCGAATTCGCAGTATTTTCATCAACCGAAGAAGGCTGATGCCAACCCCATCCGGTGTCCTCTTACGCCACGCCACGCCACGCCACGCCATTCCACTGATTATTTCATAGCAGGCAGGGCCGAGTCATGGACCTAAGCTCCATGTACCAAACTAACGTAGAATTAAAACAAAACTTCATGTGATGACAAAATGTTTGTCAAAACAGCATACTTTTGTATGAATTTTTCTGGGGAATGATATTGGCAGCAGGTAAGAAGTAAGATATATGTTTGTGTCAGCATGGCTTACTGACCACGCTTGTGACTGAAGAACTGCGGTTATTGATCTATGTTCAGGGGCCCTAACACAAAGCTTTGCAATCGATCGCAAATTTAAAACAACCATTCTGATTGGTCCAGGGTCACCTTTTTGTACGAGATGCGCATGAAACATTGGTCTTGATTGGCTGTTATAACTTTGCGATTGATTGCAAATCTTTGTGTTACGGGGCCCTGGTTATTACTTCCAGGAAAACAAAGACTGGTGTCTTTTACCTTTTCCTTTTTTTTCTATTTTCCCTTTCCTTATCCTTTCGTGTTTGTTTTGTTTTATGTTTTTCTTTTTATGTGTGTGCATCAGCACTGCCTTACACTATCTTCTTCTATAATTGTTTCGTGTTTTCCAAGAGTCTTCGTAGGCAAAATTTGAAGCAATTTTATTTTTTTTTTGCCGGGAATCCACAAATTACAAGCACTGCGTTTTAGTGGATCCCTCCATTTCCAAAGAATTTAAGATAAAAAAAAAAGATTTTTCTATGTCTACTTACTTCAAGAAAAATGAAAAAATGAATATGTATGTATGTATATATATATATATATATATATATATATATATATATATATATCTACGAAATATACATATAAAATGAATATGTATGTATGTATATATATATATATATATATATATATATATATAAATATCGGAATCAGATTTGGTGGTAGAATGCCATAAAAAATAAAATCATAGATTTTAAAAGAAAACGGAGCATAGCTCTCAAAAATGAAAGGCGAAGTCACACTCTTCGTCAGTGCCCACGTGTGACAAAAAGATGTAAATCAAAATCCGTTTCTGAAACAGACGAAAAAACACGTCTGTTCATGGGCAGACGGATTGTGAAACTCACCTTTCAAAAGAAATCAACGCGCTGAAGATGGAGATGGCGCGAAGTAAATAACGTATCCCAAGACGCGTTGTCATGACTGCAAGATGACAATGGCGAATCTCCGGCTCCAAAACAGGAAAATCTGAAAAGGGCCTCACCGCCAACAGTCAATGAGTAGCAGTAAACAGGTAAAAAATACCTAAATAACATGAAAATTAGTCTGCGTGGCATCTGGAAAATACAGGAATCAGATTTGGTGGTAGAATGCCATAAAAAATAAAATCATAGATTTTAAAAGAAAACGGAGCATAGCTCTCAAAAATGAAAGGCGAAGTCACACTCTTCGTCAGTGCCCACGTGTGACAAAAAGATGTAAATCAAAATCCGTTTCTGAAACAGACGAAAAAACACGTCTGTTCATGGGCAGACGGATTGTGAAACTCACCTTTCAAAAGAAATCAACGCGCTGAAGATGGAGATGTATATATATATATATATATATATATATATATATACATATATATATATATATATATACATATATATATATATATATATACATATATATATTTGTGATCAGGTAACATACACAACAGCTTTGGCAACTCTCGCGGAAATAAATACATGTGAGATCAATTGAGAGAATAATAGCGTAGCATGAATCAAAGTTCCCCCTGAGTTGTCCTACCATTTTGGAAAATTTTGCAATGGTTGAAACCCATCTACCACCGACAAAGGAATTAATTAGTGAGGGTCGAAGATTTTTCAATCCGTCGGTTAAGAGAATTTGGAGTCGCCGAAACCACTGGCCCGTCTCCGTGGTCAAGTGGTTAAGGCATTGGCGTTCATAGCCAAAGGCCCGGGTTCGATTCCCGGCGGAGACATGTTTTCAACCTTTGCAAAATTTCCCAAAATGGTAGGACAGCTCTGGGGAACTTTGATTCATGCTACGCTATTATTCTCTTAATTGATCTCATATATATATGTATATATATATATATATATGTATATATATATATATATATATATATATATATATGTATATATATATTTATATATATAATATGCATATTATTTCATCTTTTCTGTATTTATCCGATGTAATGCCATTGCATTTCTTTCCTTTCTGTTGGAAATGAATGAATATTAATTTGAATTTGAATTTGAATAGACTGGTGTCTTTTTTTATTCATCTTGCACCCTTACATTTTACTGGTGAATTACGTTATTTGGGTTTAGTCATAGAATCTTTCCCAGTTAAAATTCAAGTTAGTAACGATTTTATTTCACAATACATTAGACAAAAAATCTTAGGAAAAAAACTTTGAAGTTCATATTTTTGATGAAATATCACGTATTCTGCATGAATTCAGTCAGTGACCCTCTGATGTATAACACAGGAAAAAACAAAGTGATTACATGCCGTGATTTCCTTGCTTGTCATTAAATTTACAACAATCCCTTCATATGCCTATACTATCATCCTTGAATTTTATGTTTATTTATTTTCATATTTTTTTAATTAACTTTTTATTCATTAATATATTCATTCATTCATTCATTCATTCATTTATATTAAGAGATTAAGAGATTTCTTGAAGAAGCATTTTACAACTATTATTACCAGAGAAAAATACTTGACTATTCAGGCATTCAACCACTGTCTTACCAGGCCTTACACAGCAATTTCCTGTCGCATTTCAAATAACCACTCTTTAAAAAAATGCCATTGTTAATGGAAACTCAACTTGGAGAGCCTTCGGTTTCCTAGGTATATTTTCTACATATTATCTTCTTTTCGTCGTTGAACAAATAATTACTGTCTACCAAGAGTTGCGGTTTGCTGAAGAGCAAGCAATTCGACTGCAATATCTAATTATTAATTACCCACAATAGCACATGGTGTATTACCCATTGATAAAGACGCGGGATCGGATGGGGGTACAAAGTTGCACCCCTTCGAGCTCCCCCCCTCCAGCATCAAAGCAATTACATGTCGGAAGGAATCGAGGGAGATGCATTGACGAGTGCATTCATAAGGCAGCGTCTAAAAGGCGCCTATAGAGAACATTCTGACTGGTTACAACTTACAGCGTTCCTTGCTGTGACTTAATATAGTACTAATCATAAGCATGATAAAGGTATGGAAGAGAGTTGCTAACGTATATGGAATTTACAAAATTAAAAAGTACAAGTTTCACAATTTAGAACAATATTTCATACGGTAATTGCTTTCAGCAACATTTCGCATAGCTCTCAATCTGTACGACCCCATATGTCTCCCAAAGGAAAAAGGGAAAAAAAAAGAACGGTGAAAAAAATCGGCACGTTTACACCTCAATACACAATGAATTCTATTTTAGACGAATGAAACATCTTTATTTTTATTTTGCTATTAGATAATCCAATGACATCGATCAAAGTGAAGAGTTCTTAGTCGATGTGTAACATTGTTTCAATGTTGTTTCTTTGTACAACTGTCTATATTACACCAGATGCATTCAGTTAATTTGGAGCCACCAAACAATAATTATGTTTGGTGAAAATTTTCCAGTTTCATTTAAACACAATTTTATGCATGTATAAATCAAAGTGAACTAAACCTAAATCATTCCACAAAACTTAAATTGATTTACAGTCAGCTATTTCCATGCAGAGCCTTCATAATTCCTCAACAATTCAACTTGAACTTTTAGCTCGAGTCATCCATGAAATTGATTCCTTTCTGGTCCCACCTCAAGTCAGGGTCAGAGATGTCACACCAAGGACTATCCACGGGATACCGTCATTAGGAAGCATTGAACCCCGAACCTTACGCACCATGTTGCCTTTTCATGATCCATTTGAGGTTATTCATCCCAAATCACCTCCTTTGCCGAAAAGAAAACATTCGCCTATGAAAAACCTGTGTAAAATTCGCATGTCACTTAGAGAGATTTGATTCCGCATCTGCAAGCATTGAACTTTTCTTGTTTTAAAATCTTTTCTCTGTCTACTTTTCAAGTTTCATTTCGCGCTAAATGCAATGATTCATGTAATAAGTCATGTGAATGCACTAATCCGTTATGTGAACAGATAGACTAACAATCGAGGTATTAGCTTCACACGCTGAGTAACACGACTACTTTACAAATAACAAAAATATGCCACGGATAATTTGACTTTTTCAGATGTGAAAATATGACATCAAAAGGCGAGGTGGGCGAAAGCTTCCAAATTGACTCACAAAAAGTCACAGTGCTTACCTAAAGCATCATTGAAAAGGGAGAAATGAAAGAAAAATAGAAGGGTATGAAAAGCCGAATTCATGTTAATATTTGTGTGGAAAAGCCCCAGACATTTCGTGCATGATCGATTCGAGGTGTGCACAATGTGAATGATTTGGGAGGAGTGCTTTGATATGCTGTTTAGTGACTTGTTTGCAGCGAACCAAAAACCCAGGAGGAAACACGGCACCGTGGAGATGTGGCGCAGTTCTATCCGTCAGTCCCATGAATAGACCAGCATGTTTGTTATTTTAGTACCAATCCAGCGGAACGCTTTCGGCTTTCAACGCCGCTTCTCGCCCGGACAAAAGCCAGCGCGGTCTTGGCTCAACCCCCACCGGACTATTAAATCCTTCCCTCCATTTTTTTCTCACAATGGATTTTTATTGCCTTCTTTATATAATAACAATTTTGCAATGAATAGCTGTTTTCGAGGGTTTGTTTGATTTTCAGTTTTGTTTGGCGAAGGAAAGGGACTGATCGCCTATCAGTTAGTTAGGCTTCAAGTCTGCTTACTTAGGGCCTATAGCAAGATCGCCCAGAAAATTTGAGAGGTTGGGGCAAAGAAGGGTCAGACAGATATTCTCTATTTCGTTCCCTTTTCAGTGAGTTGAATAAAAAAAATTCATAAAATTCAACAACCGGTCACTGTCTTCGGATTTGAGTTTAGTTATACCTACAATTTCAATATGCCATTGTAATGTATCAGATAAAAATAAATAGTATTTGATGTATATCAAGAATACATTGAGTATATGATATTGATATATAATAAATGCCATTTTAGTTAAAAGAAATTATTGTAAGATCCTAAATGATTGGGAGGTCTTTAAACCCTCTCTCGGGGACTTCGCAAATCGCAACGAGGATAATTACCTATACCGAATGGCACTAGCGCATCCCAATCGGGTTTCGAACCCTGATCTCCCGGTTAAGAGATCACTGCACTAGCTACCTTTGAGATATTGCGACTCCTTAGATAATAATTTATAGGCCTCACGTATCTTGCTGGCATTTAAAAATGGATTTGGGATGATTGCTTATCCCCTCTTGAAGTTCTCTTTCCTCAATCCATGGCTGTTTAAAAGAAAAACTTCACGCTCGTTGGATTGAACTTTTGCTACCCTTAGCTGCAGTCTTTAAAAAGCTCAGAGATTGACATGTACTTGTGATGGGATCAATAACCATTTGACAGCAGTTGTAAAGGCAAGAGCAGAAGGCAACTGTAGAGTCGAAAGAATGTGCATTAACTTCATCGCAATCTTTTCAGTCAATATCATTGTTTCAAATAGACCCCCTTCTATCCACCCCAGGGGTACTTCTTAGTAGCAGTAGTCAGAAAAGGAAGGATACGCCGAGTCAAAAGCTGATTGGTAAATAGTTTAGTGTCTTAACTGACTGTCATTATTAAAGAAGGACGTTTCAATAGATGCTCTTGAAACGAGTGAGTCATCACCATGGGGTTGTGCACAACCCCTTTTCCCTTTACTGCTTAACTGCTTAACGCACGTCAATGCAAGTCTTGGCAGACGATGATTCCTGGCGCCTGCTGGAGTGTCTCGTTGTGAGAATGGTAACACTCCCACCATGCCAACTGAACATGCTGAACAGCACCGATGCTTAATCTTGTGATACTCCAGCGAGTGTTAAATACCAGTCATTAGGATGAATGATGATGTTTGTACATCTTTAAAAGTTGCTTTCGTGAGTGACGGTCCAAGATGGGGCATTGATCTGAAGAGAGAGAGAGAGAGAGAGAGAGAGAGAGAGAGAGAGAGAGAGAAAACATTTACAGGTTCTTGAACAGCTTGTTTTTATCTGCAGCTAGTTATTCAAATGGCTGACTTAGAGCACGAAAACAATTTTAGAGCAAAACTATGAATGCTGGTTCACTTTTCCTTACTGTTTTTTTTAATGCAAAATTTTGATGTCTTGAAAAATCAATCGAATATCAAAATTTTCATAGATATAACATCTAAAAGAACTAGAAATCAAAGGGATGAATGGGTTTCATTACTAGAAAATAGTTTCATCCATGACGTATTATGTCGTCAACGAAAAGACATGAACACTAAAAAAAAAAAAAATCGGGGAATATGCTTGGAATTTTATTCCTGTCCAATATTCTGGCATAAAAATCCTGATTGTCTCTTCCTTTGAATATAACCATGATAACAGAGTGGGGAAGTTTCGATTGTACGAGGAATCTTTCTGATAGTGTTTTTCTGGTATACTTTCCACGTCGCACCGGAAAATAATATTTCTCCTGGTTTCACATCGATCTATTTTATCCCTTCTGGAGTGATAGTGTGATAGACCAATACCAGACCAAGGCAAAAGTGGGCCAAAGTTTTGTTGTAACTTGTAAATTATTGAAGATTCTTAAGGGGTAGGAAATCTGAATCCCTTTGAATCATTTGAATTCGATAAGGAAAATACCGTATAAACGAAACTTATGACGATGCGTTTTGCTTACATTTTCCTTCATTTTTACAATAGTTCATGTTGCGTCCACTGTGCTTTTCCCTATCTCTTTCATAGTCACTCTCTTCCTACATGCTACTCTTTTTTTTCACATTTCCCTTCCTCTCGTCCCCCCTCCCTTTTTCCCCTTCTGTACCCGGGGAGGGAGGGGGGGGGGGGGTGTTTCATAAAGCTGTTCGTAAAGTTAAACATGACTATACGAACCAAACGAATGGAATACAAGTGCCAAATGGGACGCCCAAAGTTTTCCTGACGTTTATAAGAAAAAAGTGCGACTGCATTTCCCATTATTTCAATTAAATTATGGCAAAAATATACTTCGCAATAAAAATGTTTGTAAACACCAGTGATATTAATCTACGTCTGCATATTTCACCTTTCACTGATGCGATTTATAATGATTGATAATTCAATTTAGCCTGCCATATTCAAGTCGTTGGTAAAGTCATTCGGAACTTTACGAACAGCTTTATGAAACACACCCTGTTCTTATTAAATTTCCCCGATTTATAATTAACATCACAAGATTTTCAGGTAATTATCATTTTGAAAACATTTTATATTTGTTTGAAAAATATACCAGGATCATATTTCTTTTGTTCTTACTAGCCTTACTGTCAATCACAGTTCACAGAAATTTAATCAAATGATTTTGATATAAAAATAATAAAAATAAAAATACATTTGGTTTCACGCGTTCAGAATAATCTATTACCTAAAAACAGAATTTAAAATTGATGTGAGCATAATTACCGTCATACTTTTTGCTTTGCCTAACAATGCCACACACACTCATTACATAATACTCTCGTTTCCTTTAACATGAATAGATGGTCTTTAACTTTTAGTACAAAGGGGTGAAATTTCGTCTAGAATTTGTACCGCACTGGTGAGAATGTGGTATATTATGTCGATTTTTCGCGCAAATTACTTCCCTTTTACCTGAGGATATTTGCTTCGATAAAGGGAAAAGCTCTAGCACTTGTTTGCCTGTTTCATATCATAAGCATCCTCGGGTCGTTCCTATTGTTAGAAAGTGTATTGTTTCTTGTTTCTTTACTTTGGTAGCTTGTATGTGTTTTGATTTCCGTTACGCTAGCAATCAAAGTCATTTCTTGAAAGGTCACTGAAATGCTTGACCCCCAAGGGAAAGAATCATTTGTAAGGGCGTTTGTCGACTATTTTGATTCGGGAAGGGAGGGGGGGGGGGGTGGGGGGGCGAGGGAAAGTTGCCGGCAGGCAGCAGGTTAGCAAAATTGATATTCAGACATGCCAGCAAGTATAACAATTTAAAAAGTGAATAGGTGTCACCCCTTTTGAAAACTAACCAACAAGCATAGCATTTTAAATTTGTTTTTTAATTAAGATTTGGAACTCACGTGTTTCCGGCCTAGTGGTATAAAAAAACTACTACCTTTCACAGAGCAGTATTTATCCAGTTATGTCATTTTTATCTCCGTGTTTCAACATGCATGACATGTTTAAAGTTTTTAAAACTCCTATGGCGAGAAAAAAAGAATTTGTTGATTGGTTCTTATTTTCTGTTCTCTTCAAGTTTTACGCCATTTGTGAAACTTCTCTTTGCGTGCAGCTCTTTAATTGCACTTTCGTAGAATATCAATTAGTTTATATGCTGGAACAATATAACCAAGGTGCTGAGAAGTTCATAGAAATTCATGAAAGTCTTCAAGTATTTGTTCATGATCTTCATTGAAGGCGCATCGAAACTTTTCTTGTTGAACATTGTAAATATCACTTAAGTAATTCAATAATTCACGTGGCAGCTACGCCGCCATTGCAACGATAGAAAAACATGCGTATGAAAGAGAATATTAATGACAATCGACAATTAAAAGGTTTATAAATATTTGTGCGTTTATTGTGCCAAGTCTAGATAATGACAAATAAAATTATTTTGTGTTACAGTCAGTTCAAGAATTAGCCCTAAAATTGGCTTCTCTAAGTGTTCTGGTTATCCAGCACATCGTCAGTACGTGGAAAAATGCAAGCAAAAACTAGGACAAGGGATATAACTTCGAATTTAAAATGTTGCAGAATGTGTGTTGTCGGTTAGCAGGGATCGCAAATAATTAACCTTTTCGGCTTTGTAACTATGGCCAAATCAGCATAATGTTAAGGATATTTTGCTTTTTAATATCGATTTTGCTACATTTTCGTGACAACGTAGTTTATTATCTTCATGAAGTTTGCCTTTTGTGTCTTCTACCGTCCTACGAACTATGATGAAATCACCCTAGTATGTTGCCTTGTATAGTGCACAAATGAATACCGGATGTAGTTTATAATAATGAAGTCTTCCTCCTATGCTGCATATCATTCTCCTGCTTTTCTTATAATGTTGTTTCAGTTTGATAATTTGTACCTCTTTCATTCGAAATTGCAACGTTTCTCATTATGCAGTACATAATTCTCTTAATTATTTCGTACATCTTCTGTGCTTTTTAATAAACCAGGGAGACCACACCCTCTTCCGTTGCCCGAGGGCATGACTGAAGACCGGATGTACATTCCTGGAAAACAGACTGTAACTTCTACCATGGTGCAAAATAGTCTCCTGTTTATCTCATTCTTACCAATCATGATTATATTCAGAAGAATATACCCAACTCGACTAATTATTGGCGAACACCAATCAACCATCATCTAATTACACATTCAAAAAAGGGGCAGGCAACGGGTGAGGGGCGAGATGGCGCTGCCTGGAGCTAGCGTCGATACACTCGTCATAATTATGACGATCCAAAAAATAAAACGGCACAAATTTGCGGTTTGAGGTTGTGTTTGGCTAACTTTTGATCTTCTATCTTTAGAGGCATTTCTCTGAATTGCCACCAATGCAACAAATGGGTTGTTTATCACACTGCAAGCCGCAGTCAATTCCTGTACACGATACTTTTTTCCACTTCCTTGGGCATTTTGAGAGACTTTAAAACTTGCTTGGGGCGGCACACGACGTTAGGAAAAAGTGCAGTCAGGGGGGAAAGCGTTCCCTTCCATGATTTTATTGATCATTTCTCAGATGATATATATTCTTATACGTTTTTCCCCTCTTTTCCTACTCATCATGTCTGTTAAAAATCATGGGCCCCCTATAGAAATGGAGAGGCCTCATAATTAAAAAAGAAAATAGCAATGATTTTTTTTTAGGTTCGTTACATCCGATCGGTAATTTCTTCAAATCCACTGTGGATTACATCATTAACAATCATAAAATCTAAAGGGTCGACAAAAATTGAACTAATTATGTGCTTAGCTATTATGCATTGATTAAAAAGAAATTATTTCTCTTTATCATTTATGTGGGAAACAAACACGAAGTAATGGAGGAAACAAAATCCATATCCACAGATCGATGAGAGACTTTTTAAAACCCAATTACTTTATTTCAGTGTTTTTGTTTCCAGTTATGTAAATTATTTGTAAATATTACGATTTCTTTTGATTTTCCATTAAAAACACAAATGAAAAAAAGGCCTGATGAGAGAAGTTCAAGTATTCAAAATTAAAAATATGCAGTTCTTTTCCTAATCTACGTCCAAATCACTTTAGAAAACGAACAAAGTTGTCAATATTCTTAGAGATAAAATGATTGATCATATCTTTCCTGGTCAAATGACAGAGTCCGACTGTTGATAAAGCGTTCTTGATATTTCATCAATAGCGCAATTTTGACTATGAAAAGGAGTTTTCAAGCAATGTATACTATTCAGAGATATGATTATGCCTATTGATTGCCAAGTCTATTGATGACTAAATTTCGGGTTTACACGTCATGACTGATTTCATTATGATTAACAAGTTGGTTTAGGTGGACTACAATTTGATTCATGCTACATAGCTGCTATACAGGCGAAAAATTCATATACCAGTCTGTTTGTGGGATAAGTCATATTTCGGGCATACCCCTTGCCCCCGTGCTGCCCCCTTTTAGCACTTTTCGAACGAAATTTCCAGAATCTCCCTGTTGATATTTCTTTCACAGAATATGCAAAAAAAAAAAACCCCCAAAACAAACATAATCTTTGAAATTAACTGTATTCATATGAATCTGTCTCCCTTGTTTATCTATTTCAACTTCTTGTCTCTCATTTTCCGACCGATTGCGCCCCTTTCCTGATCGTCTTTGAGAGGCGTTGGTGAGATGGGTGGGGGAACAAAGGTCCCAGGGAAAGGTCAAATTTGGTAGCAACTCTAGCAGAAAAGCATCTTTTCACGGCTGGGGGAATAGCCCCGGGCACTACCCTTCGAGGTATTGAGCCCTATTCACATTTAAAATTAAACCTTTTTTCCCCTCAGACAGGAAATCGCTAATGTTAGACAAAAGACATACCTTTTTTCAAAATAGCAAAAAAATCAATCAGCTAAAACAGTCATTTGTAACATTTACGGCATTAATTACTTGACAACTTAAAGCAATTCATTAATTTCTCGTAATTCAACAAAAGTAAACATGAGGAAATTCAATCCACTGTTTCCTATTTTTTAAGAATAAATGATAAACGATTAAAAGAGTCAAAAGGTCAAAGCGAATCCGCTGATTTTATATTTTATATGTTATCTTCACATGTGAGGATGTTTTTTCTTCAAAATCAGTGATCATGATGATAAACATCAATAAATGTTTCCTGATATTGTTTGTTATCTCGTAATCATATTATTTTCCATGTGAAATGAACTTTGGTTAGATCGTGCCCCTTGTTGGACGAGGCGCCGTCAGCAGACTTTTTGGAACCTAAATTTAGGTACGGTCTAGCTAATGACCACAAACATGACAAAGTCAGGGAGAGAGACGGAGAGAGAGAGAGAGAGAGAGAGAGTTAGTGAGTAAAAAAAAAAGAAAAAAAAAAGCCCCTCCACTGCCACGCCTTTTTGTTTTAAGGGTCGAAACTGCACTGTTATCATGGTTACTATTCAAATTCCAAGGCAATCAATTTTGGGGAAGGGCAGATAGCTATGGCAATGTGCTTTTAAGAATCCAAATAATGCATAGACTTTTGATTTCCGTTAAAATGTTAAGTTTGTGCACTTTATTGTTGTCCTTTTCATTTCACATGAGTGCCTTATAAAGATATGGAACTCGTAAAAAGTTTTCATTCATTCCAAACGTCCAATTCGTTAACTGCCGATGTTTTATAAATATGTATGTTATTCTGTATTATTTGCCCCTTGCCAGTTTTTGTGTTCATAATTCAATTTTCTTTTATAATTGTGCTTTTCTTCTCCAAAATCTTGCTGATCTTGCTTTTTTCTTGTTGAAAAAAGACAACAACAAAATCTTGGTTAAGTATTATATTTAACCCCGTCCTCACAAGAAAAAGGCTCATTCTGCTGTTGACTTGTTTCAGTACTGTTTATAGACGTCAGTATGTAGTAATTTTCCAAAATTTGTGCTCGATCGCTGCTCTCGCTTACGTACTGTGCTTACTTGCCCTCTGAAGCAAAGGCACCAAATAGTCCGGTATTTCAGACTTTAAAGTCTGGGGTTGTTTCATAAAGCTGTTCGTAAAATTAAGCATGACCTTACGAACGACTTGAATATGAAGTGCCAAATTGGATGCAAAAAAAAATTATGATGTTTTCACAAAGAGTGACTGCATTTCCCATAATCTCAATTAAATTGTGGCGAAAAATATACCTCGCAACAAAAATGTTTGTAAACAATAATAAGGATGATCTACATCTGCATATTTCACATTTGGCTGTTGCGATTTATGATGATTGAGAATCCCATTTGGCTTGCCATATTCAAGTCGTTCGTGAAGTCATTCGTAACTTTACGAACAGCTTTATGAAACGGGGCCCAGGTCACCTTTGTCATTCGAAATCTACGCTTCAGGAGTTGGGTCAAAAATTTACCCAAACGAACATACATGTTTCTTTTTTTCTACAAAAGTTAATTAAAAACTATCGCTCTTTTGACAGCGTAGTGGAATTATTTTAGTGATTATAATTATCCATTTCAGAGTATAGATTACCATTCCAAATAAAAGTGATCACCATTCCAAATGAAATTGATCACCATTAAATAAAGCACCTAAAACAATGGCTTTTCCACACAGGATTTTTCTCTCTTTTTTTCTTTTTCTTTTTCTTTTTTTTTTCTTTTTCTTTTCTTTCTTTTCTTTCTTTCTTTTCTTTTCTTTTTTTTTAAGAGGGGGAGAGAGAGAGTTTAGAAACAGTTTTTCTCTCCCCCTTCCTCTTCTCCCCAAGGGTTCGATCACTAAGGTCACATCTACCATGGATCTACCCCGGCGTTGACCCGTTCCCTATTCTTGAAAGGGTGGGTAATGAATGGACGTAGACTTTACCCTTAGACACCTCCTTGTATCATGATCTAAAGAGAAAGAGAAAGAGAGAGAGAGAGAGAGAGAGAGAGGAGAGAGAGAGAGAGAGAGAGAGAGGGGGGTAGAGAGAGGTAGCGTGAGAGAGCAGGAGAGAGATAATGTGAGATAAAGAGAGAAAGAAGAGAGGGGAAAATCGACTTGCGAAAAACAGGAAGTCAAAAAGCAAAGACAGGGGATTCCATCAAAGAGATATTATTTCCTTATCTGATTTCAGTAAAAATAACTACTGACGACTTCCAGGAAAATGGATGCCTCAATTAATGCCACTAAGTCTGTAACTTCTCAGAGGTGAAACTTTGTTATCTTTGAACGATATCTGTACGAAACTCATAATATAGCTGCAGTGATTTTCTTTTTTCTTAATTTTTTCCATTCTCTCTTCTTTTTTTTTTTCGGGAGGGGGGTGGGAGTTGAAATCGGTGGAATATGCAGTTGTTGTTGTGTGAACCAATATATTCCTTAGAAATAAAGCAAACGTTTATATTATCAAACAGAGGAAATGCAGCTCTATACCGTTTACACTATGAAATAAACCCTGTTTTTTTCTTGATAACTCCGATCAAGATGACCAAGTGTTTTGTGGTTAAATCTTCGTCCCTCGCAAATTTGTGTTTAGTCTTTAGACTCTAATGGACTTACTGAAATATCAATGTCATTTAAATGATACTTTAAAACAATAACTTATTTTCATATTTTGATGGCAACAAATACACCTGCTAAAAGAATAAACATGAATGGCAAAAAAGACAAACATTTTCACCAATTAAAATCATAAATCAGGATGCTACCGCTTTAGGAAATACTGCTGCGCATGCGTGTACCTCACAGATTCTGCATACGCGATAATGCAGAAATAATACGATTCAACGAATCAATTTTATACTAGAACGATTCACCAAAGACACGAAACTAAAAGGACGCCAAAAAAAGCCACATGGCACACAATACGCCACCAATAAAACTTCAACACACTCAAACAATGGGAATTATTAACGCTGCAATTACCGGTCACCGCGTGGCGTTGTCCTCCATTTATCACGACACGATCAATGCATAAGTTTTGTTTTGTCGCTATCTTCAGCTCTGGCACAATGCGAAAATTTCGGTGACCATGAAGTGAGTATGAGATTGCAATGCTAAACACACATTTTGTAAGTAATATACACATTGTATTTTCCGATGGTTTTGTGACGTGGAGTAGAGTTCAAATCAGGGACAAGGTATAGCTGAAAGGTCAAAGTTCAACGTTTTTAAAAGACGGGGCTATTAAAGGGATTTGCAGTAAGTGTTATCGATCAGAGATGAAAAGAGTAAGATATGATTTCTAAATTTCAGAAGCCACCACGTGCATCCATGCAGTGGCGTATCTGCGAGGGGGGGGGGGGGGGGGCGCAAGGTGGGCATGAGCCCCGGGCACTACTTTTAGGGGGCTCAAAAAAGCAAAAGCAAAAGCAAAACAACAAACACGACGACAACAACAACAACAAACAAACAAACAAACAAAAACATCCTGACGAACCAATGAAAGATTTGAAATATCTTAATTTTATTTATTTATTTTTTTTTCGTTGCGTCAAAAGCTGGAAGTTGAGCAATTACAGTGCTTGCCCCGGGCGCTGTTTCCCCTAGATACACACGATTTTTACCCTTCATTCACTCTTAATTCACTATAAATGCACTCTCTTTTGAAATTCGCCCCTAAAAGATTGAATGCGTTCACTCTTTTTTTTTTTTTAAGAGAGAAAGAGATTGCAGAAGAGAAAGGGAGAGATAGAGAAGGGAAGGAGGGATGTAGAAAATGGGCCTTGAAAATTGTCACCGTTTTCTTCTTTGTTTTAATGCAAATGCAAACAAAGTTTTCACTAACTGTCTTTTGGAACTAAATCCATCATACTGGACAAACTTAAAGGCATTGGCTAACATTGTTATGATTTTAAAAAAATCTCATTTTGTTACTTAAAAATGGGATAAACATTAGGGTTATAGGGTAAAAATACCAGTGTGAAAGTTTCAGAGCATAATATCCACGGGAAGTATTTTTAAATATTAGAAATATGAACCAATGTTTGAAAAATATACGAGGGTCGGTTGCATAGACCCAACGTAAAAGGAGTGCGCATGCGCACATGACTCAACGGACCGCACTCTGTGTATTGACGTATCACGCGGCGGAAGGCAAGTAACGGTATTTTTGAATTCGTCCAAACGGTCCTCTTAGTTCAGTGTCTCTCGAGACGAAAGCTAATAAAATCGCGGTTTGCGTCTAATTTACAGCTTTTCCTTCCAAATTATGGTTGGTTTCAGGGTTTTTGAGTATAAATACAAGTACTCATACACATGTTTCATCTTCGTTTGAGAATTTTTTAAATCAGCTGCTCACAAAGTTAGCCAATGCCTTTAACTGATGATTACATAAATTGGAAAAATATCTTTCAAAGAAATCTGGAAAATACAAAAGAAAACAAATTGAAACAGTTTAATTTCAAAATGCTCTATAACTTGATTCCTACTAGAAGGATGTTGTTTTTATGGCAACTTAGCCATTCTGATAAGTGTGAAGCTTGCAATTGCACAGAAGACCTACTTCATGTTTTGTTGAAATGCAAAATGAACATTCCTTTTTTTGATAATCTATTCATGATGGTTAAGAATGTTTATAACGTAGAACTTTGCTTTGACATTAATACTTTGTTGAAAAATTATCAAGAAAAAAGTATTGATGATATCATGTCCATTGCTTTCTGGAGCATATTCAAAATGTTGATTCTGAGGAACGAAAAGGGAACAGATGAAAGGAAGAAAAGACTGTGGTTTACTTTTTTGAAGGAACTTAAAATCCGAATCGATAACAATAATGCTCTTGTGAAAAAGGGAAAACGAAAAATGTACAATTTGCCTGAAACGTTGAAACTGTATTTGTAGAATGTTATATGGCTTTGTAACCGAATGTGAGATATTTGTTGGAAAATAAATGCACCTGTAAAGGGTGAAAACAAACATCATGACCCGGGATGCGAAATTCATGACTGAGACTCATAGTTTGCGTCACGGGTCGCAAATTTCGCGACTAGGACGCAAAGTTGGCCTCGAAATTCACGTCGCACACGACCTGTTGTTGAGCGTACTTCAGGGCCACCATACCTCATTGCAGAACGCTGATGTTGAACTGGCAAAACTGTTTACGAGAATCTTCTGTCTTATTTTCATAACCGCTGTTATGGATAAGCCATTTGATAGTTTTAGGTCACCAATGGGTTATTCTTCATGCATATATGAAAGGCACAAAGAAGGAAAATCAGTCAAAACGTCATACAGACAAAACTATCATCAGTAAATTTCAAAGTCTTGTTATAGATGCAGTCAAGTTGTACGGCCAACATGCTTACTAAAATGTAGGTTACATTTAACAGGAAAATTGTCAAAGTTATGCTCTCTCGTTTATCAAATGAAGAGAAGTAGAAGAAGAAGAAGAAGAAGAAGAAGAAGTAGAAGAAGAAGGAAGAAAAAGAAGAAGGAAGAGGAGGAGGAGGAGGGGGAGAAGGAGAGGCAGAAAAAAATCACTTTAGTTCCAAAACATGTTACATCAATTTCCGAACATGATATCCTTAAAACATGGGCGTTGCCAGGAAAGAACATATCACTTTTTTTTCTTCTTTAAGCACGCGTAACCTACATTTCAGTGGGTCAGCACTCGGACAGTCTATATAGTAACTTCATTAAGACCAAATCAACAAGATTTAAAAAATAAATCAATAATAGTTTGTCAGTCGTGACGTCTTGACTGATACCTCTTGATAATACCTTCAAAACTCTTTAAAAATTACATACAGAATGACCTAAAAATGTCTAATGACTTATTCATAATCCTAGTTTTGAAAACAAACAGAAAATCGCACAAACAGTTTTGCTAACTCAAAAAGTGAATCAAAATAATCTATTAACATATTTGGGTCAAGCAGTAATTGTCATCAAGGTTAATTATGACTGTTGGTTTAACTGACAGTGAAGGAGTAGACAGCGTGTGTCTTCAAATGCGGTTTGTGGAAGATTCAATTCGATTCAAGAAGACGGGGAGTTTGTAGGTCAGGCGTTCCACAGCCCCTCCTTCCCACCACTAACTCTTCGTCAACGATCAAAAAGGAAAGGAAAGAAAAGAAAAAGCAGATGAAATGCCACCCAAAGAAGAAAAAACATTTAGGGGCTGTTGAACTGTCGTCTAGTGAACTTTGTCAAAAGTCAGAGTTCTAGCAAACAAGACACTTGTAGATAGAGCCTTAGAAAAATCCTCTTTAATAAGGTAATTGATGTCAAAATCAAAACGTACAAAGGGGAAATGCGATGTGAATGGATTAGGTGAACAAAACAAAATCCATCACTAGTACAAAATAACGGGTGCACACAAGAATAAAAGTACATCTGGCACAAAGGTACAGACCGTTTAAATAGATTTCCAAAAATTGGCTCTTGGGCATTTTGTACTGGAGTAGGTGTATGTGATTACTGTTGGTTGCCGTGATTTGATATTCATGAGTCGGTGGCCATCGTATATTTTGAATCAGAATTTGTTTTTATTTTTAAATTTAAGACAGACATCTCCAAAAAGGCCGGTTGGTTCATGTGATAACTGGAATATATGTTAATGGAAAGTACACTGCAAAAACAGTGGTGTTAGATTTGACAACATGGATGTTAAATCTAACACCGGCCCGGCTTCAGTAGAGGACCACACCATCTGGTGTTGAGAAAGAGAGAGAGAGAGAGAGAGAGAGAGAGAGAGAGAGAGAGAGAGAGAGAGAGAGAGAAAGAGAGAGAGAGAGGGGGGGGGGGAGCATAGACATACTAAAAAGCATTTCCCTGGAATGTGATAAAAAGAGTGTTTTTTCGTGTTTTTATGGCACACTCTGCAAAAGCGAAAAGAGGCGCAGAAACCGCCATAAGTGGGGGTTTCAAATGAACTTTAGAAACTGTTGTTATGTGTCCATTATGCGATGTGTGTCCACTTCAAGTATCTGCTCAACTAATCCATCACCTGTGAAAAGAGAAGGAGTCTTGCCCCAGTTATTCTTCTTTGTATTCCTCAGTTGATTTAGCACCTGTACCCATCCAAAATGCAAAGAAGATAAAGAAGAGTTGTAAAAACATTCTGCCACTTTTCGAAAATGAATTAATTTGACCTCAGATTACCTCCCCAAGACGGATGGTTCTTTTATCCGAAGGCAGTTACTTTCATAATGCAGTTATCAGTCAATTAGAAATTGATATTTAGAAGTTTGCATTGAAGATTTCTTTCTGTGTATTGAAAAGAGATGAAAAATAAAGAGTCCTGGCTTTCCGTAGCTGGGGGTGATGGTCGTTAGCCGCATTAGGGCGACACATGTATCTTTTCTTTTCGCAAATTTCGGTTCGGCTATTCGGGGAGATTTCAGCTCTTTGCAAGAGAGCAATTTCTTTAGTTGTTGTATTTATCACCGGTCGGTATTATGACGACATTTATGATGATTTTCAAGAGATAACAGTGATGGTATCCCTCAGGTTCGTTTTTCTTTCTATGGCAATTGAAAGAGCTTCGGGCTGCACCATATCGCACGCGCAGACAATCAATTATGGTTTTTGTTTGTTTAAAAAGAGATTTTTTTGTTTGTTTCTTGGTCGGTCTTTGCTCTATCATGTCTATAACAGCCATGCGGGAATTCATTGAAAACTGTTTATCGATAGGCAATGAGTCATCAGGTGGAATATAATCGAATCATGTGGTTCAAAGAAATTTAAAAAGTAAATTTTGTGTGGCCGTGTGTGGGCGCGCGAGCATGTGCGTGTGTGAGAGATAGAGATAGAGAGGAAGAAGGGGGGGGGGGGGGGTCAGGATGAAGTGGGAGGTAGCTAGATAGATATTTCAACTCGTTTAAAAAACCCAAACAGATGCAAAGTCTGATTTTCATTTGGGCCGTGCCATAAACAAATAAATTAATGTACAAATTAAAAGACACGCATAAAATCACATACTTTATATAAATTATTATGAATTATAAATTGTTTATACAAAGATACCCCTGAAATTAATTTTGCGCCATTTCATAACAAAAAGCATATCCTTATAAAAATACAGGAACGATTTTTACAACGAACTAGTGATGTTGCATCTTCACATTCTCTTGCGTGGCATCTGAACTTCACGAAAATGGATAGGAATTCAATAAAAGGCAGTCACCTATAATCATAATTTTCCTTTCCATTAACGTCAGTGAATATTATTCACGAATCGCTGTTACAGTTTGCCTTTTAAAAACTTTGTGCACCTGGATGTAAAAAAATACCACTGAGTCAGAAAAAAAGGTCACGGGTCGATCGATTGAGCACCCGAAATTTCGTGAAAAGTTCTGGTTTTACAGTAGTGAAGAGTAGTGACAGCTTTAATCATTTCCACAGAATACAACTAGATTTCGATTTGGAAATTCTGGAAATTTAGGCACCTGCCCTTGGCCCTCAATTCACCCCCCCCCCTCCCTCCTCAAAGTAACTCCCCCGTTGAGCTCCGGTGTAAATAACGCACCTATAGCGTTCCGATTCATTCAGCGTCATTTGGATTGAGAATTGTTACATGATAGACCTCTTTTCTGTCAAACATAATTTTGTTACTGTAATACCTGAGAACACTTTCACCCTCTTCACTGGTTCGATTTTCAGTTATTCATTTTAAATGGTCAGTAACCTCCATAGAGTGGTAGTCTAAGCATTCACGTGTCACATAAAATCATCAAATCAACGAAAATCGCATCAAATTCTCACCAGGGGAAATAAAAAGGGACAGAAGACTTTCTGCTGTACAAAAGACTTAATCTGCATCGCTTCGACACCTCTGCTGTATGGAGCAGTGCTGGTATAAGGAGGACGAATCAGGCAAAATCATTGCAAGGATAATAGAAAAGGGACAAGTATCACAGAACTGAAAAAAGCAAGGATGTGTCGGGGTTTTTTTGTCTTGTCTGTCATCCATTGATAAACATAATAACCCACAATCTCACCAAGAAAGATACATTCTGAATGAACGAATGATACGAGAGAGAGAGAGAGAGAGAGAGAGCGAAAGAGCGAGAGAGAGAGAGAGAGAGAAGTTGATTGGTAGGTGAGAGAATGAAATAAGGCATATGAAATCAAGAAAGCGAAAGAGGGAGAAAAGGAGAGTATGAGAGAAAGATAGAAAGAGAGAAATAAAAGAATATTGAAGTAAAAAAAAAATTAAGATAGGGAATCAGGGGCAGAGAGAGGGAGAGAGAAAGAGAAAATTAAAGGGTGGTGACAAAGATAGTATGGCATTGTATTCAATTAAAGATTTAGAAAAGAAAATTATCATTGTATAGACCAATTTCACCTCCCGTTTATGTATTTGGCCCTCTATCGGCGACGCCATTGCTGCGGTGGGCAAGTGCGCTGACCGCGATTGTCTCTGTGTACAAAATGAATGTAAGATATGAGATATGCCCCGATATTGTTCCATTTACTTTATTCTAGATCAATAAAATAAAGCATGGATACATGGGTAGATGAGGTAAGACAATGGTCATATCTGACGGATGAAGGTATGATGTATTTTTGTACTTTCGATGGATTTTCAACTTAGTTTTGTCAGTAAAAGTTCGATTGCAGCATAGAAGCCGTAGTAAACGGGAGCCCTAAATCTTACCCTGTTTACAAAGTCATGTTTTCACTCATTAAATTTTACGCCAAAGTACATAATGATAATGTTTCCTGACTTCAAAGTCCTTTCTGCTGATGTTTTACCCACTGTGCGACGAATTCCTTCACACTGCTTACGGAAACCTGTGTAGGGAGTACGGCTTCTCACACAAACAGGCTTCATGAGTCAAAAGCGAGTGAATTTCGCACTCAGTTAGCTTCAAATTTTTAAACTTTCTCTAATTCTTGTGGCATTTGAGCACCGCACAGCTGCGACCTGAACTTCCCTGATAATTTCTCATTGCAAATATTAAAATAAATCTGCATATACTGGCCAAAATAGACAAAAAATCGAACGAATGTACATAACGCGCCATTGACTTGTGTACTATAAAAGTTGGAGCGCCCACCGCAGTATGTCGAACTGTGTCGAACAGTCTGCTGCCCTCTTGCGTTGTGAAATTGGTCTATATTGATTACACAGAAGATCAATATTTGAAGTATATAGAGAGGAGAAAGCGAGATTCCGACGACAGGATAAAGAACGAACGAAAGAAGGAATTTAAGTAAGAAACAAGTAAAGGAAAGGTTGAAGAAAGGAAGAAGGTGAAAGAGAACAAAAAAGAAATAACTCTAGGATGGGATGAGATGGTTTCTGACAGACAGAGGGGAATGGGAAATAGCAAGAGGGACACAGAGAGAGAGACAGAAACAGGGAGAGAGAACACGAACGGAAGAAAGAGAGAAAGAAAGAAAGGGAGAGAGAGAGAGAGAGAGAAGGAGAGACAGACGATGGAGAATGGAGAGAAGGGAAGTTGGAGGAACATTACTACATTAAGGTTTATATAATAGAAATTGCCAGACCTATTGACTCTCTGATGACAAGATGACACAAAGCCTAATTGCTTTTTCATCAACACCTTCCCTTCTTGTGCAGGACCATTGTCCTAGCAAATAAAGGATGATACCTACTAGATAGAATGTTGTTTTGCGGGGTAGAATTAGAAATATCTCTCCTCTGAGGAATTTGATTTACAAAAGGTCGCCTTAACGTCACTGATCACTTACAAATTCAGCATTATATTGTATTTTGAGAAAAAAATATTTGTAAAACTCCCGCCTTGGTTAAAAGTAATTAAGGAAATAAACGACAGTCACTGACAGTGAAATATCAAACATATCAAATGCTCCAGATAATGAGAAATCGCCCAAAATATTACTATAGTGTTTTGCTCTTAAAAAAAAGGGTCTTAAACATGTTAAAAGATAAACAAGATTTCGCTTGTCGTACTAAGCTACGGCAGGTGTTTTAAGAGAAACTTGAAATGTTTTTGACAAAATATGTTTTCGAACTCAAGCATGTAATGATGGCAATTTTACCTAAATTGTTTTGAAACACATTTAAGATTTGCAGTACGAAGATGTAAAATAAAAACATTTTCTCTTCATACATGAAGACAAAAGTTGAGTGATTTTCCTTGAATTCACTAACGGCATTTGACTTTAACACTAACGGGGGGGGGGGGGGGGGGTTCTTCACTGCCCCCATTCATGTCCTTTCTTTGGCTGAAGATCGACCTTTCTGTTGCCGTAAGTTACGTCATTTTTTTCCTGTTAGTAAATCCCTGGGTGTACTTTTAATTCAAATTTAGAATAAACTCAGACCGGTTGACTTTGCTGGCCATTTCCTTCTTTCCTCATCAGTCAAGGAATTTCAATGTGCTCTGAGAGAACTATTATTGTAAAGTACTTTCCTACTGTACTGTGCGCATTTTTTGTTTTTCTGAAATATTATATTCCACACTGGAAAATGGTGGGGCAGTGGCGTAACTAGAGCATAGGGGCTTTCCTCAAATTTGATTTGATATTCATTTATTTCCATATGCATAACAAATTAACAATCTATCAACATGTAAGGTCACATAAAATCATATATGGAAAAGGGGATAGTCATAACCAGAGCTTGAGTTGAAAACATATGTAACCAATGCATAGTGGAAAGCAAATGGATAACTGAAATTAAGGAAACATAAAGGGCCAAAGAAAAGGGAGAAGTTAGGAAGTTTAAAATTCAAAGAATGTTTCACATGTTTTAAGGAGAATGAAACCCTGGGGAAAAATCAATTTTAATGAAAAGAGAGGATAGACAGAACCAATTTTTTAAAAGTTCCATCAAAAGCGGTTATACGAATGAGAAAGTTATGAAATGCTGAAAAGTCTCAGTTTACTTTCTATGGAAATTTGAAAATAGTAGGTTTAGAAGGACAACTCTCAGTATGTTTTGTACACAAAATTTAATATTTTCTCCATTATTCTCTGAAGGTGCAACTTGTCTCCTTCTTAGCTCAAGATGGGAAAAATGTATTTGACACAACATGCGTTGAGTTCACAGAGATACAAGCAGCACCTTTAGAGATAATGGAGAAAATATGAAATTATGCGTACAAAAAATATTGAGAATTGTCCTTCTAAACCTGCCATTTTGAAGCAACATTGCCAATTTGAGGATTGCCATAGAAAGTAAATTGAGACTTTTCTAACTTCATAGCTTTCTCATTTTGTAACCATTTTTTAATGAACCTTTTAAGAGATTGCTTCTCTCTATCCTCTCTTTTCATTAAAAAATGATTTTCTCTTTTCATTAATATTGATATTTTGTCCTTTAAAAGTGGGTCTGCTTCTATAAAACACTATTGGTAGTTAGAAGAGACAGAGAGCGAGAGAGGGAGGGAGGGAGAGAGAGAGAGAGAAAGAGAGAGAGAGAGAGAGAGAGAGAGAGAGGGGGGGGGGGGGAAGAGGGGAGAAAAAAGGGAAAATGTGTAGAGGTGTTATCAAAAGTAATGCCAATGACACATACCTTCAAGAAAATGCCTAAAACAAAGAGGACAAAACGAAAGCGGAAGATAAAATAAAATAAGCAGTTTAACAACAGTCTCCTCCTAGGCAAGCCTTCTGAAAATTATGCAGTTTTGAAAGGATGCCTTAGTGTTGATTGAGCAATATGATTTGAGAATTCCCTTAAATTCAAGTGTATGGTTGAAAGAGAAACTAATTTCGAGTGACTCAAGTTACACGTATGAGAGGACTAGAATCAATAAGAAGATGCTTTTATATAAAACGCCAACATGAGGCCATATTCCTAAAATGTCTATAAGTATATACTTGCAGAAAAAGGGGTATCATGGATTCTATTTTTTTTCCTGAAATTTATGAAGGAAAGACTTGTTTGAATTTTAAAGACATTATTTTGCCTAAAACAGAATCGCTAAAACTCTTTTAAAAAATGAAAAAGAAAAATGAAAGAAAAAACCCCACGAAACTAAACCTTTTTTAGTAGTATGTAATCTCCAAACACGTCATTTTTATCCATTACACATCGAGCACAATTTCTAATAAATGACTATAATGTATTTTTAAAAAAAGAAGACAGAAGTAGTTTCAGAGTTGCTCGGGTTTGAACCAGAGGCTATTCCCGTATATTGAAATGTTTGATGTGAATTGAAATCAATATCTCATTGAACAAGAGAGTCTGCGCCGAGATGTGAAAAATGGTGTGCTGGTCCCTCACCTTTTGATTTCCAAGGCGAACCAATATTTGCCTTATTACGGGCAAAGTGAAAAGAGTCAATTAGTTCTCACAAAACCGTTTAATGTTCTTTTAGCACGATTAACCTTTTAAAGTACTTTGGGGTTTAATCTACCCTCTTTTCTTCGCTCTTTTCTTGTCGATTTTTCTCTCTTTTTTTTTTTAAATTTCAAACTGACTGAATTCAGGCCAGAGAGTGTGACTGCCAATCAAGTCAACGCTTCCATAAAGCTATTTCCCCCTTTTACATTTTTATAGCTTCTGTTAATATTTAGGTATTGTCTGAAATAGCAACCTTGTCAAATGAAAAGTACGTTATTAGAAAACAATTTCCTCGGTAAAACATACATTTATGTTTGGAGGCATTATACCCTCTAATGCCATATGGCAAGGGTTTACTCGTAGTAAACATCAACTGCAGGAATAATTTTTCAAGTATATCTGTTTTGAAAATAAGTTATGGAATAAGTTATAAACGTGTGAAAAAAATCGTCTAAAATAATGTTTACGTAAGCCCTTTTGTGAAATACAATTTATTTTCGGGGGCTTAATTATTTGTGGGAAAATTGCTTATAAATTCTATGATTGTGTTGTCGAATTAACAAACATTGTAACATTTTCATGATCTGATGTAATTTATTTCAGTCTTAAATATAGGGGAAATTACATGGACTTCAAAGTGCAGCATAGTGTGCGCGTATGTGCGTGTGTGTGTGTAATTAAAGCGCGTGCTCTTCAGAAAACGAAATGAAGATTCGTAATTATATGGAATTTCATACATTGATTTACATCAATGATTTATTTTGAATGAAATCTCTGATAGAAATATAAAAAAAAAAAAAACGAAAAAAATCTTTCTCGCGCACCCGCCTTTGTGTTTGTGGGTTATGTTTTTTGAACATGAATTCATCAATCTAATATTGCCGGAACCGGAAGTGATATGTCATGGGTATGATGTAGGAAGAGGTATTGATTGATTGATTGATTGATCTATTTATTTATACACGGTTAAAAAGCCCAAACAGTTACATGACTGGTTTCCATTGGGGCCGTGTAAATCAACATTGTAAAAAAAAAATTATCAAGAGAAACACATTTAGAACGAATTAAACTATTAAAAATATCATATAAACAAAAGAAATATTGCCAGCAAGATATAACGAGGCAAGAAGACAAAATGACAAGAAAATCAAAAATTAAAAAATGAATTAACTGTGAAAAAAAGTATTTACATAGTAAAAGATATATAGAAATGAATTTAAAATATGATAATAATTGAACATACAAACAAAAATTGCGAAATTTATTTCATAGATAAAAATAAAAACTGTCTTATATCGTATTAAAATATTGTGCAGTTAGCAATTACAATTAGTACACTCAAAATTGACAACAAATATTACGAGTTGGGTCTGATAAAGTGTATTTTCTTACCATCACCATCCCCTCTCGTATCCCTCCCTTGGCAGCGAGTTGGACGTGTTTGAACAGGGGTGTCGCTATGGGGAGTACTGGGGTATGACATACCCTTCTCTTGAAACAAATTCTGTCAGCACAATAGTATTTTTTCTTTTTCCCCCTTTTTTTAAACCCTATTTTGTTTGACGAGAAATTTATGGCGGCTCTTGGTGCAAGAGCCGCCCCATTCAAAATGTGCTTGCGTCCTCCTATGTTTGGACTAGGCTATAATGGTTTTGACCCTTGCGTAAGGTAACACCGCTTGCCTGTTCGTATCATGGCGTTATCATCGTATAATCACTCTTAAACAGCAAAGCCACGGTACATTCTCCATTCAAGACTCAAGAAACGCCATCACAAAAATACCTTGCCTTCTTTTCATTTCACTTTAGTGAGTTTCTGGTGGTGAATGCAAAACGAGACGGGAAAATTGGCAAGGAGGGAAAAGGGTCGCCCGTGGGGAAAAGTGATTCAGAATGCCTGAATAAAAGTTGGGAAAAGAAATGAGGGGAAAATAAAAGGACACAAACGAATCATTTATAGTCTGACCTTGAAGAGACCACACCTGTACAAATCGTTTAACAATGATTTGCACGCTTTAGGTGATGTTGACGCAAGCAAAACCTATCAATTGGTTTACGTGGTTTTTCGAAGGAATTGACTTTTTGAATATTCGGGTTGTCACTCAGCTCGATTTCGCGAGTCAGGAGCGTTTCTGGATAAACGTACGTGAGTGTGAGTTGAAATATTGGTCGGTATATTTGACATGTTTGACTATATACAGCACGTTGTATACGGCGGCGCAAGTTCTTTG
>CM057160.1:14748789-14765275 GCA_029962745.1 Echinometra lucunter | reverse complement strand
AAATACTGCAATGTTTTTACAAGGTTGGCATCCCGCCGTATTGTGATATTGTGACAGGACTGTTGTCCGTCAGTAGATCGAATTTTCTGGGAGACGAATCTGAATGGATCTTTGACGAAATGAATGCCAATAGATGAAATTGATTTTCTGTTTCTTGCCCAGCTACTATGACCGACGAATTTGAATTGCAATTGACGAAAATGGGTGACAAAAGCAACGAAACTGAATGACAATGCTTCAAAACTGTCGACCAAAGACGAAATTGAAACAAGCCTTTGCACATTCCACACGACCAGCGATGAAAATGAAAGCACATTTTTAAAAACTGAATGAAGAGGTGACGAAAATGGACGGGGAAACCTTTAATTTTAGCTTTGCTGTAAAAGCAAAAAACTTAGGGGAATTTGCATAAATTTGCATGAATCTAAATGGATATAGTTATGCAGCACAAGAAAACTTACACAGAATGGGCAAACTAACCTACACGTTACTAATTGAGCTTGAGGAACTATAATCTCGTAAATGCGGCCTGTGCTGAAACGAAAGTATGGTGATGTATGGTACTTCCATTATTTTCGAGGGCTTTGTAGGGCCTTGAATCCGTTTTAAGGAGAGCTCCCTCTCTCCCTCTCTCCCCTCTCCCACTCTCTCTCTCTCTCTCTCTCTCTCTCTCTCTCTCTCTCTCTCTCTCTCTCTCTTTCGCTGAGAGAAGACAAAGGATTTGAGGGGGCAGAGTATTACTGTATAAGCAAAGAATGATCTCTTCCCGGGGTGTCAATCCGTTTTATATTTCAGGGGCATATCAGACATTGTCCGACGGTTATCTCCTTTTATCCCCAAATTCGTTAGTAGCAAATTAAAGAGGTCTCTCCATGCATGCATTTCACAATTAAAATCGTAGGCCTGCCATTATCCTGAGAGAAAGAAAAGAAGATTTTTCACCTCCGGGGTAGTAGCCTTTTGACAAGGCCTCGCGACTCAGGTTATTTTCAGTCGATGAGACGAGACTAGCCAGCGACGAAGAGAGATATAGATACGTACCCCGAGTGAACGTGCGATGGAGCGACGCTGGAAACCAACGCCAAGTTAGTCATATCTTTGTCCGCCAACTACCTAGATGACTCTAATCTTGCTAAACCGTTTCACGAAGAGCATGCTAGCTAAATATCTCGTGAATCGATGAGGAAATGTGGCAACACATAGCCTTGATCACAATCACACATATATTTTGTAAAAGAATTTTATAAAAAACTGAAATTGTTTGAGTGAACTGGTGAGAGCAAAGATTAGAAATAGTAGCAAGGGGTATATAGATACAAGATATTTTCAAAGTAGGCAGATTACACCTAAGAAAAACTTATAAAATTATGTTTTTAGTAATTAAGTTCATTGTCGTTTTTTAACATAAGATGGGTACCCCCCGGGACATTAGATTTGCAGAATAAACACTTACGTTCATGATTGTAAAAAAGGAGGCAAATTCAATATTTATCCAGCGTCATGGCTTGACCAAAACGTTGATATGCACAATTTTGGCAAATTACAAGCTAAGATATGTGTCTTAATAGGTATTTTGTTTAAAAATCTACGATATAAATTATCTTTAAATGAATATGGGTCTGAAATCTACAGACTATCCCTTTGGCTATGCCTTGCCTGACGTGGCAGAATTGCGTTCCTTCATGAGATGTCACAATCACGGGAGAAACCCCCTAGGAAAACTTTTTTGCAGATTATTTCATATGAAACATGAAATGTAATATTTATACATAAGCAAGGATGAATTACTAATTTCAGGAACCCGTAGAAAAGATAGATTTGAATTATTTTTAAAAATCTACGTAGCTTTCATTTTGGCCAGCCATAACCTACCAAATTAGTGGCATGTGATGGCGCTGCATATCAACGAAAAAAGATATGACAGGGTCAGAGGCGTCATAAGTTCTTAGTCGGGATGTTGGCGTTGATCTTGGCCAACACGGCTTCGTGAAACACATAGCAGACAACTAGCCAACTAGCGGCGATCTTAGCTGTGAAGTTGACTTATGACGGTTTCGAGAAACAGGCCCCGGGCTAGCCTTTGGGCAAGGCCTCGTGCGCTGCTTGTCTGCCAAGCAGGGTTTGAAAAATAGACTAAACAATGTGCATTTATGGCAGTGATCAGTGGAACGAGGCGCTAGGCGCGTCAGCGCCGAGGCCTTTGCTAACTTCCTGAGCTCATGCATATGCATGAGGTCTTGCATATACAGCAGCTAGCGACGATCGTAACCAATCGTAACTGTTTTAACAGTGGTGCGTTATATGGATGCGTTCATTAAATTACGGGGGGACAGATATTCAGATGTACTAAATGATAAATAGTATTTAGTCCAATTTTCAATAAAACATATCGATTTATTAAAGAAAGTAAAATATTTGATGACTAGCTGTATTCACTATTTTGCTAAATAAGTAGATCTTTCGTAAAATTTTGCTCGCTCCATTTTCATTTCAACCTACGCATAGTACTTCGCGCGATCAGCTGGTCGATTTTTATTGTATAACACAGCGAACGTTAGACACTTGAATAATAAATATTCATAAATTCTCTCGCATTGTCTACTCTGATTGGTGTATCGGATTCGAACGGCGGTTTGGGAGGCTTTCTCGGGAAGCTACTTTGCATCTAATTATCTACCGTAGCGGCAGCGGAAATATAATACAGAACTAAAGAAATAAACTACAACAAACCACTCAGGTTAGTAAAGGCCTTGGTGCTGACGAACCTCCGGCCACGGATCACGGTTGTCGTGCGATTGGTCTATGTATTCAGGCGCGTTTTGGGAAATAAAAGCACCAAGTGCCTTGGCTAAAGGCTAGCCCCGGGCTTTCACTGCTCTGCATGAACTATTCATGGTATACATGAGTATGCTAATACGCCAATTTTGAATTATTGACCAATCAGAACGACCTGCACCCCGCTGGCTTGTTCGTGATTCGTTCATTATCAAGACATGTAGGAAAATGTAAAAGACGTTAATAAATTTTGCTTACAAGACGAACATATAAATGATAAATACAAAATATCACATTTAAATATAATTTGAAAGGCAAAATTAGAATGAAATAAGAAGCCATTGATGAGTTGAGCTAAAAATCATAAGTAAGATGATTGAAATTCCCCTGTATATAAAATGAACCAGACCGGCTCAATGTTTAAATCTCGAGTTCTAGTCCATTTGTCAAAGCAATCGTTTTGTGTCATGCTACTGCGTTGAAGTTTACTGTGTGCGTGATGAATAATTAGTCCGGGAGCCAGCGGGGGTCAGCCTAGCTGGAAAGTTTACCAATTTTCATCTTCATAGCAATTTAGTATGTATGCCCCTTAGTATGGAAATGCAAGTCTGGCTGGTCATCGGTGGTGGGTGTGGCCAGGAGGGCCATGAAAAGGAGCCCCCAAAATTAGGCTAGCCTAGCTGAAAAAGTAACCTCATGAAATCTGTGGGATATTGTCGGGCATAGCCCAAGGCTCACTGAAACACCATTGCCAGACTTTTTTGGTGGTGGGGAGTAGCTATTTCCAGCTAGGCTAGCCTAGCTGAAAAAGTTACCTCATGAAACCAACTGGAATTTGTTCTTTAGATTCAAAGATGTAACGAATGAGCATTGCCAGACGTTTTAAGTGGTGGGGCGTAGCCGCCAGACGCCCTCAAAGACCCACTTTTTTCCAGCTAGGCTAGCCTAGCTGAAAAAGTAACCTCATGAAACCAACTGGAATTTGTTCTTTAGATTCAAAGATGTAACGAATGACCATTGCCAGACGTTTTTAGTGGTGGGGTGTAGCCGCCAGACGCCCTCAAAGGCCCACTTTCTGGGAAAGTACCCTCAAGAAACCAACTGGAACCTGTTCTTTATATATAAAGATGTAATGAATGAGCATTGCCAAACATTTTAAGTGGTGGGGCGAAGCCGCCAGACAGTCTGAGAGACACCCCACCCCACTCACACACACACAAACACACCACTACCACCACTCTCTAATGATTTAAATAGTGAGGCATGGCTTCTTGACGCCCCTACCAATCCCAACACACACACATACACACATATTATTTTTTAAGTGTGTATTTAGATAATAAATAATAAGTTCAAGAAGAACAAACTATGTTAAAACACCGAGATGGGAATTAAGGGGGTTAATTTAAATAACAAAAAAGTGTATTTTGGCCTGTTGGGTGAAAATAATTAGTACAATAATCGGTTTAAATAAAACGGACTTAAACGGCAACAAACAACACATTTTGGAGCGTCCGTGTAGTGTTAAATCCTGGTTAACCCGAAGTTTGCTGTCCACGTGCTTGTTTGCAATTGCAAGAACGGAAAGGCAAGAGAGAAATGTTGACTGGTTTCTCGAGAATCGCTAAACGCGGTGAAGTCATCTTCTTAAATATGCATACGTGACTTGCTGGTGAGGTAAGAATTATGATTTTGAAAGATTTTTACACAAATTTGAAGAAGATAATAGTTATAATGACAGTTTTTACTGACCGAAACGCTTGTGAACATCCAAAAGTACATTCATTAAACATAAAACAAACAGATGAAGTGGAGTTAGTAAACAGGAAGTAGGAGATCCGAGGTTTCCATCCAACAGCACCCTTCCCTATTTTGATGGAAAAGTAAGAAGTGGTCAAAAGACTGAATGTAGTGGGTTCTTAATTTCTAATTCGTTTTAAATGATCTCTTTTCATTTTAATTCATACAGCAAGGGCCAGTGTATAGGAACTATTATTTATTTAAGTATTATTTTGATATTTTATGTGCCCTAATTTTTGTCATTTTCTTGAATCTGGATATTTAATAAAATGTAGTAAAATATTATCCCCAGAAAAATGCACACACGCATAAACATACACACACACCCATCCACAGAAATTGTGTTTGGGGAATAATTTGATTTAAGATTTTTATTCCTTTTGAGATTAAGATAGCAAGAGAGAATGAATAATTGCAAGTACATTATGGAGTATAATTAACCAATTACACTTATCATTCATATAGCCATTATTTCTGCTTCTTAATCATTTGATGAACTAGGAAAGTCCACTTGGAAACATCAAGCGCGTTGACTGCTCGCTAATGCCCCCATGTCAGCGCACCATTCAAATAAAGTTCCTTCGTACGCAATACGTCGCAACATGGAGTCGTGCCTCGACAGCCATCCCAGGAGATAACCTTTCTCCGACCAATTATGGCTGGAGAGTAAGGGACGACATACTAGTTCCAGTCTGGTATAAAGGCACCGCGATAGCGGGCAACTTGTTCGGAAATGGCAGAGACGACGATGAGGACCTTGAAACTGAAATAAGTGATGATGAGCCCGAACAAGAAAGTATCAACGAAACACCTATCATCTCAGACGATGAACTGTGGAGCGAGGATTCTGATTCCGAGCAAGAAGACGAAGATTACTCATATTAAAGAAATATCTGCAGATTACATGTTCTTTACCGATTATGTGATGACGTTGAACAGTTGAAGTTAAACTTTTATGTCACAGGTCATGGTTAAAGTCGTGCCGGAAGAGAAAAGATAAGCATGATCCAGGTGTGTCATGGGTTGCTGATGTTTTTTATTTACTTTTTGACGTATTCATTTGGGGTCGTGAAAGTCAAAGACAGTGCGCTTTTATCTCAGGCATATACAGCAATGTTATAATTGCGTACAATTGAAATGCAGAGGGCTATAGGTCTAGCTCATTTTCAAATGATGGTATATGAAAGTTATTATGTGTGGTAATGATTTTAAGGAAAATCTAAATACGTGTGATCAATTTTAGCAATCTATAGGTTTGACTGACTTTACTTCGGAAAACTGTGAAAGATTTAATAACCCAAATAATATTGCAATGGATCAGGAAATTTTCAGGTGAGATGAAACTCGTGCACAAAACATGAAGCGTAGAACTTGCTGCACTCATGATCGATACATGAATTTCTTATCCATGCTCTGGCATCGACAAGATAAAGTTTAAAAGATTAAGGGATCTGAAAAATATGGAAATGTCATTGTGAACGGTAGACATTTTAATATATCACAGAAATATTCCTTGTGTGGCATAGATGGCGAGCTTGATTAAGAGGGACCAGTCAAAAGAAGATACGTTACTGGAGTTTTTTTTTTCGGATAGTTTGATCAGAAAGTATACATCGACACATTTCTCTTCTTTATATATCCTTTTTTTTACGTAATCTTTTTTACGTAATGCTTTTGAAAGAGGAAATGTGTCAAGTTCGCAAACACGGATAAAATACATTGTGTGTTGAAATGTTCAAACAGTAATTTTGAACACTGAGATGTCGTCTTTAGTTGACAAAAGTAAAGGATGAGTTCATGTCAGGCATCTGGTGGGAAAATTCTTTATTTTATCCTGACTCATCGGCTCTGCAACTACAAGATAATACATAAAAATGTTGGGCTTCATTTTTCATTTAAGCTCACTTAAGTGAGCATCTAAAGCCTTCCGAACCAAGTACTTACAGTATTAGTTTAATTTAACATGAAACGTGAATTTCTTGTTGATGTGAGTTATATTTCTTGTGAGCGTGACGAAGTATTAGACACGTGTCAAGCGTTTGGAAACACTAAATTTATTAATTTTTTAAAAATAAAGTTCAAAAAGTAATTTGAACAATTTCAGATGTCTTTTTCTGTCCTTTTTTAGTTAAGAGAAGCGAATGATATGAGTTCATGTAAGGCACGCTACGGAAGTTCATATATGTATACATACATATTTATTTTATCTTGTCTTCTCAACTTTAAAGGAATACCGATAACCTCACTTTGTTCATGTTGTTAAAGAGCTAAATAAGTGTAGCATAATCTTTCCATAAAGTTACTGCTGGAGCATTTGTGTTGAAAGCTGGCATTTTAAACCTTGCAGACCAAGTACTTAAAGCATGAGTTTGAAGACAGCATGAATTTCTTGTTGCAGTAAGTTTTGTTCAATACGAGCGTGACAGAGAATAGAAACTTGTCAAGCTTTGGCAAGCTATGTTCATCTTTTGATAATCTTCAAACAGTAGTGTTTTGAACAGTTCTACAAGTTCCCCTCCGTTCATAATAATCACGGATTTAACAAAAGTATGAAAGCCATTCATACAAGAGGGGACTAAAATACATTTTCATCAAAAGACGTCTTTCCAAACATATCCAAACTGAAATCATTGAATTTTAGCCACCAGTGCATCGACACAAAGTAACAAGTGAACACATACTGCAACAACTGGATTGAAATTCACAAACTGCCGTGTCTGTTAGATGTGGGGAAATATTTTGCTTCATTCTTTTTGTTTGTCAGCATGTTACCCTGGCGGGAAATAAAGATAACTCGTTTCCTTTATCAAAATCACAGCATTGTGATCTCCTATATATGAAGATTAAGGTTTCAACATTTGCCCTTTTTGATGTTCAAAGCATCAAACACGTATACAAATCATCAATGAGGATTAAATGTGTGTGTGTGTGTGTGTGTATGTGTAGAGGGGGAGGGTGATAGATACACCCACCGTTCTAAACATCATCCAGTACAAGTCTGTTAACAGTCGATTTTCTTAATTCACAATTACATACTCATAATATTTTCTGATTGTTTCACCTTTACCTTCACCTTTCAGCTGATAGCCCATTATTGTGGCGGGGGTGGGGGGAGGTTGTCTTTTCGGCTGTCTGGCAGCTTCGCGCCACCATTCAAAACATCTGGCAATGGTCATTCATTATATCTTTGAATCTAAAGAACAAATTCCAGTTGGTTTCATGAGGTTACTTTTTCAGCTAGGCTAGCCTAGCTGGAAAAAAGTGGGTCTTTGAGGGCGTCTGGCGGCTACGCCCCACCACTTAAAACGTCTGGCAATGGTCATGCATTACATCTTTGAATGTAAAGAATAAGTTCCAGTTCGTTTCATGAGGTTACTATTTCAGCTAGGCTAGCCTAATTCTGACGCACCAGTTTTTTGCGTCTGGCGGCTACTCCCCACCACCAAAAAAAGTCTGGCAATAGTGTTTCAATGAGCCTTGGGCTATGCCCGACAATATCCCACAGATGTCATGAGGTTACTTTTTCAGCTAGGCTAGCCTAATTTGGGGGGCTCCTTTTCATGGCCCTCCTGGCCACACCCACCACCGATGACCAGCCAGACTTGCATTTCCATACTAAGGGGCATACATACTAAATTGTATGAAGATAAAAATAACCTTTTCAGCTAGGCTGACCCCCGCTGGCTCCCTGACTATGGCAGTGGACTACAAAGGCATTTGCCAACAGGAAGGTGAGAGATTTAACTCTTGTTTGGTATTTGCGAGTGAATAGGTCGTGTGTGTCTGGTGCATATATTTGTGGTAACGTGTTCCTGATCTGTTCCCGTGCAAGCTTTGTGATTGTAGAGCTGTGTGAGAGAGCTTGAGTAGGCGACTGGAGCGAACCCATCACAGTATCATGAAACAAATGTAGAAATGGAGTCCGACTCAAAAGGAGTAGAGGTCTCGAATTGGAAGTGGGGTTACGTCATCTTGCTGTCCAAGTTCGTGATAAACATGACTGGGTCTGGTGTAGCCAAATCTTTTGGTTTACTCCTCCCCGAGATGGTGGAACGATTCGACAGAACCTACGCCATTTTAGGATTCATCTGCAGCATATCCAGCACAATCATGCTGTTTTCAGGCAAGTATGATGTTTTCATTTTCGGACTATCGAACCTTCGGAATAACGAATCTTATTTCATTTTCGGATTAACGAACCTTCAGAATAACGAGTACCTTATTTCATTTTCGGACTAACGAACCTTCGGAATAACGCCACATTAATGTTCGGATTAAAGAACCCTTTTTCATTTTCGGACTATTGAACATCTAGGTATAAGCAATTTGCGTGTTTCGGAATAACGAACCTTCGGAAAAAACGAACCTTCGGAACAACGAACATCACCCGTTGAACAGGGTAGAAAAATCTTCATTACCTAATTACGCCTCCCCCCCCCCCTCGTTTCCTGAATCATTAAACCGTATAGTCTGTTCATATGTCAACAAATTCTGCATTGTATCAGCGGATAGGCCTACATGATTTTAACAAGCGCAACTAATATAACGAAGTATCATCTTTATCAACATCCCTTATAATAAGCTTCTTCCTTTGATGTTTAACCATCTTTCCTTATGTAAAAAACAACGATTAAAAAAAAAAATTCTCTACATGCAGGTCCCTTCATTTCATTGCTTCTTCAGCGGGTGGATCATCGTCTCGTCGCTATGTTAGGAGGGGTACTGAGTGGTGTTTGTCTGGTATCATGTGGTTTCATCTCCAATATAACCGTTTTCGGTGTTGCCCTAGCACTCACAGGTATGTCATGTTAGCAGGAGTATAATGATCGAGTGGGGGTGTGTCTGGTATGGCCGGTATACCATGTCGTGTGTATCTGATTCAATTCAATTCAATTCAAATAAAACATTTATTTTCTTCCATGTCATTACATTTTTCGTAAACATAAATTCATACATAAATCAATTTGTTATAAAAAAATATATAAATATGTACATATTGGGTTTAAGGAAGAAGGCGTATACCCTAAAAGCTGAGGCTTGTGGCGGGATACGCCTGTAGACATAAATACAATACAATAAACAATACAAAGGAAAAAAGGGCAGAGAAAAGAAAAGGAAAGGGAACAAGAGAGGGAGACGTGAGCGGGGAGGCGGGCATGAATTACTAAATAAAATAGAATGCTCAACAAAATATCAGTGGGGGCAAACATAAATGCCGCAACAACAATTTGTCATGGTTCATGTTTTCATGTTTAAAGTCAAAAGGAGACATAAGACGGGAAATATTTATTTGTAAAACGACAGAAGCAATTTTTTCATTTTATACTTAAAGCTGGTTGTCGACAAAGATTTTTTTATGTAATCCGGAATTTCGTTCCATATTTTGGGGCCAGTATAACGAATATTGTGTTGGAAGATTATTTTTCTGTGTTTGGGAATGAATATTTGATTATTTGAGCGGGTATCAAAATGATGTATGTTGGAAACATGTGTAAATGAATCACGAAATTTTTGTGGAATTTGAGAATTTAAACACCTGTAGAGAAAATGACATTGTTGAAGTTTGTTGATGTCTTCTAATTTCAACAATTTTAGGGAATGAAACAAATTCGTGGTATTTGCTAGTGGTATATTGTCGTCTGGAGAAATTATACGTACAATTTTATTTTGAAGGGAACATAATTTTTTAAGATGGGTTTGATATGTGTTAGCCCAGACTAAATTGCAGTAATAAAAATATGGCAGGATTAAAGAGCAATACAATGTACGCAATACAGTTTTAGGCAAGTAAAAACTTAGGCGATATATTATTCCAATATTTTTTGCAACTTTGTTCTCAATTTCATTTATGTGATGTATCCATGTTAAATTACTATCAATGATAACGCCAAGAAACCTAGTATTTTCAACTCTGGGAATAATTTGGTTGTTAAGCTTCACCACTACATGATTAAGATCAATACGCCTTGTGGAGTTACGGAATATAATATAATTGCATTTCTTATAGTTAATGGTAAGCTTGTTCGCACAAAACCATTTACAAACATTTGTTAGTTCAGTATTTACAGTTTCACATAAGTGATAAAGATTTTTACCAGAATAAACAATATTGGTATCGTCGGCATACATAATAAAGGAAAGGAGATTTGACGAACGATAAATGTCATTAATAAATAAAATAAATAAAAGTGGACCAAGTAATGACCCTTGTGGTACTCCACATTCAGTTGTCCTAAGTTCAGACTGAACGGAGTTATATATGGTGCATTGTTTACGATTTGAGAGGTAACTAGAAAAAAGGTCAAGGGCAGTTCCACGAATACCATAGTTATTTAGTTTTGATAAAAGTATATTATGATTAATAGTGTCAAACGCTTTTGACAAGTCAATAAATATCCCTATTGCAAGTGAGTCGTGCTCAAAGGAGTCAATTACGGTATTTGTTAATTCAAGAAGAGCTAGTTCTGTTGAGTGGTCACTACGAAATCCATATTGAGATTCAAAAAGACACTTGTTATTTTCAAGAAAACTATAAGCCCTTTTATAAATGATCTTTTCCAATATTTTAGAAAAACAGAAAGCACTGATATGGGCCTATAATTACCAACTTGCTCTTTGTCACCAGTTTTAAAAATTGGAGAAACTCGCGCAATTTTCATTTTGTCAGGAAATACCCCAGAGGTTAACGATAAATTGAATATATGACATAAAGGTTCGCTTATCAATTCGATTACAAGTTTAACAATCTTGGGTGAGCATTCATCAAGACCTGGGGCTTTATTGTTATCGAAACGCATGACAATGTTACAAATTTCACGTTGGCTTACCGGATTTAAAAACAAAGATTTTGAATTTGGTTCAGATAGATAAGTTCTGAAATCTGTATCATTTTGAGGAGTGATATTAGCTAACTTTGGACCTATTTCAACGAAAAAGTTATTAAAAGTATTTGCTATTTGGAACGGGTCTGTCGACCGACCTTCAACACAAACTATGGTGTTGGAGGTTGATTTTCTTCTTTTATTTAATATTGATTTGATCATTTGCCATGTACGGTTTATATTATTTTTATATTCTTCAAATCTGGATTTATAATAATGTTTTTTAGCCTGCCGTTTCAAATAGTTCACTTCTTTAAGAGAATCCTTGTATAGAATTTCATTTCTAACTGTTGGTTTATGGATATATTTTTTTATATAGATTGTTTTTATGTCGAATAGATTGAAGCAAACCATCGGTCATCCAGCATTTCAGTTTAATTTTCTTACTGGGTGTTTTTTTTAATGGAAAATTGTTATTATACAATGTAGTAAATTGAGTTATGAATATGTCGTATGATTGATTAGCATCCTGCATATTAAAGATTTCTTCCCAATTTGAATTTTCGATTTGATTTTTAAATTTCGTAATATTTTGTGTTGTAAAAGATCTACGGAGTACGTTATTATTTGCCGATTTAGTTTTATTAACATTCATGTAAGTTACATGAAATATTGGCAAGTGATCTGACACGTCAGAGTATATCACTCCACCTTTAGTATCTAAGTCAAATTGATTTGTCAGAAAATTATCTAAAAGGGTGGCACTTGTCTTATTAATTCTTGTGGGCCTGTGAATTATAGGAAGAAAAAAATTGCTGAAAAGACAGTTCACAAAGTTCTTGGATTGAGAATTAGAGTTGTGTTTTAAAATATCTATGTTTAAGTCACCCGTCAAAAACACCCTTTTGTTTTCCCTGGAAAGACGGATCAAAAGGCTATCAAACTCCTCAATAAATGAATTAACGTCCAACGATGGGGCTCTATACAAGGTTCCTACAATTATATTTTTCCCTGAGCACTGTTCCAGTTCGATGAATAAAGAATCGCATGTTGCTTCGCTTAAATTAAGGTCAGTGCGTACTAAGAAATTAAAAGAATCATGGATATACATTCCAACTCCACCACCTCTGGAATATTTCCTATTATTGCAAACGAACGAGTAGTTAGGCATATAAACAAGAGGACTTTCGAATCTTAGCCAGGTTTCGGATATGGCAATAATATCAAATGTAAATTTCAAAGAGTTAAGACAGCTTGAAATGTCATCAAAAGAATTCAAAAGACTTCTTGCATTAAAGTGAATGCTTGAAAATTTACCGCCGCTCGGAACACCAATATTTTCAAAGTTTGTATTAAATTCTTCATAACAATAGTACCGAGAGTCATTTGAACTCTCAGTATAGAACTGGAAGTCTGGGTCAACATCGTCATTTGGGACAATGCTTTCATGTGCTAAAAAAGGATCAAAATGTAAATGAGAAATTCTATCAAAATTGTCTTCTAAGGGTTCATCAGCCGATATTACATCATCGAGCTCGTTATCATTCAACTGGTTGAAAGGAAATAAGTGTTCAAGACAGTGTTTACAACAAGAAAAATATTCGTTCCAGTCATGGTTCCGACACATTTGCTTACACATGTAACAATATATTCGATTATGTAGTAGGTCACTAAATTCTTGTATAGGTTCACTCGTCATCAAAGTAAAAATTCGTCGCTTTATCATGTAGGAATTTCAATCCAGACTGATACCTAATTTGACAAATGTCATTAAAGTATAATAGGTTACATGTTATGTGCATTGTAGTTTTGGCTATGGGAAAGATAACAAAACCTGTGCAAATTGTTGTTGCAAATTGAGTAAGTACAAACAAATGAATACATACTGAACATCAATTACATGTCGTTTGGTATACACGGTAGAGTCAAGCCCACAAAAAAGTTGGAGAAAGAAAATAAAGTTGGCAGAAAAGGAAAAATGTGAAGAAGAAATTGCCCTTGTAATTAAGCTAATTTTGTACAAAATTATAAACATCATGGGTATAAAACCGATATAAAAATCCATCATATATCCACTATAAGGAGCCAATTTTAAGACAAATAATAATTAAGTGGATGCGTCTGCATCAATACATAATATTATTCAAAATAAATTGCTTTAAATGCTATCATATCTCTTTTCTTTATACACATTTGGTGAATAAAAATTAATACCATAAATCAACTATTAAGAGACAGTAAAGAGAGCATAAGCAATGACCTTATATGGTACATGTTATATCTTTCATTGATTATCAATAATACAAGACATTGTATACATGCATATGATAAAAGTATCATAATTATAGGGCAGGGCCCACGCTCTCTGTTACTGATCTTTTGTATATATATATATACTGTGCATTATCGGACCTAACTGAATGAAAGTTAGATTGAAAATACTTCAATTCAAAATTACAAGTAGGCAACTGACAGCATGACTGGTATTGATATCATGAATTACAAGAATGCACCTACTATAGCAACAGACTATAGAAATTATGTTGTTAATAAATTGCATGAGGTCAAGTGTTCAACATGTTCAATGCAAGGAATATTCGGACGCCAACGTCAGTAACATAGCAAAAAATAAAAAGATTCAATATTGGGATCAAATTTTTAGGCACTTGCTAAAAGGTAGACCTACTGAAGTGAAGTAAATGAAAGAAATTGGGTTTTCATTCATGTGTATAAAATAGGTTGGTTAAAAGCAAGACTCATAGAATGTTGAATAATTATGATAGTCTAATAAGCAAAGCCAATGAGATATGGCTTAGCTTTTAAATAAAAGAATCTCAATTTGATACACATGCCTGAAAGCGTGGACCTACCATGTTCAAATGAAAACAAATACTATTTACAACTAACGTCAGTGTGAGTCAATAGTGATGTGTATAATAACTTTTTAAAAAATCAACAGCAAGGTCTATTGTGTAACGGATGTAGATTTACCAAGCAAAATGTTGTATCAAAACTTACAAGATACACGAGTGATACATAATCATCATAAGTTAGTGTCAACATCCAAAATAGACCTGGCCACTGCTGGCAGGGGGGGGGGGGTGTCTGAGTCTAAGGTATATTAATATATATTTTTAAATGACTACATATAGAAATACAGTCAACTTTGAGCTTGTTTCACTTACTTGATTTATATCTTTGCTTATTTAAAGGGTATGCAGGAATAGTTTTCTCACTATATAGGTTCATGGTTTTACTCTGTTAAAGTTATTATACATAGGGTTATTGAAAAATAAAACAAAGGTGTATTCATTGGGAAAGACTGACTCAACTCCTGCAATTAGAAAGTCATCACCTTTGACAACCCCATATATGTGGCAGATCAAGAATCCAACGAATAAATGCAATTCTAACATGTCTAATAGCTTGAGGTTTGTAACAACCACACTATCATGCATACCATGGTTCAAATATTTTGGTTTAATCAATAAGTTATGCCATAGGACAGTATACATTTTCTGTGTTCAGATATTTAGTTTACATAATATCCTATGATATGAAAAGACTCATCAAAATATAGGCCAAATGTTCGAAAATTATCACTTGATAAGCTCGGATGAGAGACTTAGATTGATGACAAAGGGCATTCCAAGAGCACCAAATGCAGTACTGGTATTAAAAATAACGCAAAAAGCACTTATTATGAACCATAGGTATGTGAAGTTGGGATTCATATTAATTGGCAAAGAGTCATGACAGAGCAAAGAAAATACCACCATGGTATAGTTTATGTTTTGTAAGAATGGTAATATTTCATACATTCTTTGTAAAGAGTCAAACGGAATATGAAAGTAGAGTAAAATACGTTAATCGGAGAGAAAGCATGACTTCTCACCAGTTGCTACTATAAAGCATAGACAATAGCCATCATGGAATATTTTTGTACTGTAACTTATTGTTTATACATTTGTAGATGGACTGCACAACGGCATAATGGTGAGTAAAATGCAGTAGTGATTGAAGGCATAGATTTCTCACCAGTTTCATGGAGTTTACTCTGTGTATATGTCCCACGGAGCTGCGGCTTTACCCTTGTCCCGTGTTTCTAGTTGAAGCTTTGTACCGATGAGGCGAACTCTGGTAGATTTACCCTTGTCTTTGCGTAGTGAATAAGCCAATTTCTCAAGTTGAAATCGCTTGGCCTTGAGATGTGGGGGGAGATCCGTGCGGATAGTGAAACCAGGACGAGAATTTTGTCGCGAACCTTGCTCTCGAAAGCTCGTAGGACTTCGTCGCGGTCAAACATTGATCCAAACCTAGCAATTATCGGGTCCGGTGTTTGGCGTTCTTGGCTGCTTCCTGGGTAGGGCCTGCGTGGGAGTTGATGCGCGTTCACAAAATACATTGCATTCACCTTCTCTTGAGAGAATCCTAGCGTAGAAATGGCGACGCGAACATCATTTACAGCATTCTTGGATGTCTTGGGCGCTCCGGGCGTTGATGTGATTCCGTAGAACAACAAGTTGAGTTTCCGCTCATGTATTTCAAGACTAGTAATTGCATCTGTTAGCTTAGTCTCCGACTCATGGGCGTTCTCATCCATTTTAGGTAGCACCACATTCTCCAAATGCGCGATTCTCGCCGACGTATCCTCTGCAAATTTTGAAGATCCGTTGTAGTTTTTCTCACAGCTCCTATTTCTGCTCTCAAGTTAGAAATTCCTTCATTCATAACATTCAATTTCTCCATGATTTTATTCATTGACCCGTCAAAGTCGTTACGTAGCTTATTAATGGACTCCTCTGTTGCATACTCACGACAGCCACTTTGTTCGTTGGTTTCATCGTCGGAAGAAGGCTTATTCCGCAAGGAATATGCCTTAGCATTGGTAGATTTGGTGTTATTAGATGATTTGCTCATGATTCTGTTCTGAAAAAGCGTTATTTGAAGAAGATGCAGACGGATTTTGTTGTGAATTTTCTAAGCTCCTAAAAATTTCGTGCTACATGCTCAGTGCGCCCTCTCCTTGTGATGTGGTTTCAACTCCAGTATTTCAGTTTTTGGCGGCTCTTATTCACTCAAAGGTGCAC
>CM057160.1:14736975-14748289 GCA_029962745.1 Echinometra lucunter | reverse complement strand
TATACCATACTCTATTTTACTTCCTAACATAACATATTGTAATATTGCTTGGGCCAACTGTGGAATTACCAAACTCAACCCTATTCTCACCTTACAAAAGCAGGCTCTTCGTATCTGACAGGATCGTCTTATTTTTCTCATTCTGATCCACTATTCTTTAAGCTTAAAACATTGAAGTTTTCTGATTTGAATGTCATGCAAGTTGCAGTTTTTATGTTCAAATACAAAAGTAACCAACTTTCCCCCTCATTTCAAAAATTTATTTAATCTAAACAGTACAATACACACATACCCTACCCGTATTTCTGAAAATTTTCACCTAAAAAACCCAAAATTATTAATAACTCATAAATCAATTAGACACCATGGCCCTGACTTATAGAACAATTTACCCGCAGTTGTAAAAATGTGTTCCTCACTTTATTCCTTTAAAGCAACTACGAAGTGCAACCTAATATCACTGTATTCAAATCTGCCACATTGAATATACTTGTACTTATTTTTATATTATTTATCTATTTTACTCTTAAATGAATTTTGACCCCTCCTCTAATGCATTTGCACTGCACTTGCACTTGCACTTGCACAGCACCCTCATGACCTCTTTTTCAAAAAGGTGTAAGTTTTACATGTTGCTTTTTTACCTTGAGGCCGTCGTCAACATCAAGCAGGTCGTTCATGACGACAGTCTCCTGCGTTCTGAAATTCAGTTAAATAATATTTTTCATATACTTTTTTTAAATTCAGAAAGAGATTGTAAATGATTCATGTGTCTAAAATGTACTTGTATAAAATCTATGTAATAATTATGTTGTATTGTGTTGAACATGTTGAACGCAGAAATAAATTTCAAACAAAAAACTCTAATATTTGACCTCAAATGACCTTTGACCTCACAATGTGACCTCCAACAGCACAACATGATGTTACCCCTAGTGCATCTATGACCCAAGTTTGGTTGCCACTGGACCAACAGTTGCCAAGTTATGTGTCATAAGAGAGTCTTGCAGGTAAACTTTAACATTTGTGATGGACGGACGACGGACGGACGACGGACAGACGCCATTTTTATCCCTAAGTCTCGCCTTCACCTCCGGTGGGCGAGACCAAAAAAAAAAAAGAGTTAAATAACTTTTAGAGAGAGAGAGAGAGAGAGAGAAAACGATTCAAATGGTGGCAGTCTTACTTTTTTTCCATAATATATCAAACTACTGCCATACATACATACAAACATACAATTAACATACAATTAACCAAAACATGCCAAAAAAAGAAAATGGCATCATTCATGTAAAGAGACGTAAAACTTGATGTGTGAAACCCTCCGTTCCCAGTCCCCCCCCCACCCTTCTACCACCTAATCCCCCTCCCCCACCACAAACATTCACAAGCACACCCACAAGCACACCAACTTACACAGTAACAGTACCCCACCCTCTCAGTCACGCGCGCACAACACTAGACACGCCATACCTGTTCACATTCACATCCTCATGCACTTTCAGTTCTTCCCATTTTTGCAGGTGTAAATGCAACATGCCTACCTTGGTTGCTAGGTTTTTCTCTTGGATATAGTCAGGTCTGTTAATCCTAAATTTTGAGGTTTGGGGGAAAGCCTGGACAAAAGCACCAAACTTTGCATATGTGCTTGTTATGATGAGAGCTTCATTTTCTCAAATATGACCCATGGGATTAAACTTCATCTTCATGCAAATTTATGCAAATACGTGCATTTTACGCACAGTAAAGCATTACCCCTTATTTTACAAAAATTTCAAAGTGCCTGAAATCATGCCAAATTTTTCATATGCGTTTGTTGCGATAATAGCTATATTTTTTTCCCACAGGACTTACTGCATTAGATCACATCTTCATGCTTCTTTATAGTAAAGTCAAAATACGAAAAAAAAAAGGGTCAACCTAGAACTAATTGCAACAGAAACGATTCCACTTGCATATAGTCTGAAAAATACCTAAAAACAACATACTAGAAATTAACAAAAATTGAAGTGGTGGATCAATGCCTAATTTGCATAAATTCAAAATGGCCGCCATTTCAGACTTCAGTAGACATACTGAGACACAGAGAACCTATTTTAGCCTATATCTCTAGATATGAGACACGTAGAGAGCTAATTTTAGTGTCTTTACCTATGTTTTCGGGGTCAAGAAACATGATTGTGGCATTATTACCAGCTTACAACTACTTCTTAACTCCTAATTTGCATAAATTTGCATAAAATTAGCCTTTTTAAAAATTCAAATTGGCTCCCAAGTTGCATTTTAAAAACTAAATCTCATCTGATACCCATGGAAAGTTAATTTCAATGTCCTTATATCCATCGTTTGGGGATGAAAAAGATTTATAAGCATTACTAGCAAGTTATACCTATCCACTGACTCTTAATTTGCATAAATTTGCATACAATTAACCCCCTTCCACATCTAAATGGCGGCCATTTCAGACCACATTAAACACGCAGAACATACTTTAGCCTATATCTCTACATCCGAGACACGTAGAAAGTTAATTTTGGTGTCTTTACCTATGTTTCTGGGGTCAAGGAACATGATTATGGCATTATTACCAGCTTACAACTACTCCTTAACTCCTAATTTGCGTAAATTCGCATAAAATTAGCCTTTTTGAAATTCAAAGTGGCTGCCAAGTTGCATTTTAGCCTAATATATCTCTAGATCTGAGACACGTATAGAGCTAATTTTAGTGCCTTTACCTATGTTTTCGGGGTCAGGGAAGGTGATTATGACATTATTACCAGCTTACAACTACTCTTTAACTCCTAATTTGCATAAATTTGCATAAAATTAACCTTTTTGAAACTCAAAATGGCTCCCGAATCGCATTTAAAAACTCTAACTCAATTGATATGCATGGAAAGTTAATTTCAGTATCCTTGCCCAAGGTTAGGGGATGAAAGAGATTTATCATGGGATTGAAAGCAATTTGTAACTATCCACTGAAAAATACCTTTAAAAAACATACTAAAAATTAACAAAAATTGAAGTGGTGGATCAATGCCTAATTTGCATAAATTCAAAATGGCCGCCATTTCAGACTTCAGTAGACATGGTGAGACACAGAGAACCTATTTTAGCCTATATCTCTAGATATGAGACACGTAGAGAGCTAATTTTATTGACTTTACCTATGATTATGGGGTCAAGGAACATGATTATGGCATTATTACCAGCTAATTTGCATAAATTTGCATAAAATTAGCCTTTTTGAATTTCAAAATGGCTGCCAAGTTGCATTTAAAAATCAAAATCTCATCTGATACTCAGTTAATATCAGTGTCCTTATATCCATGGGTAGGGGATGAAGAAGATTTATCAGTATTACTAGCAAGTTACAACTATCCACGGACGGTTAATTTGCATAAATTTGCATACAATTAACCCCTTTTCACTTCTAAATGGCTGCCATGTAAGACCACAGTATAAATGAATAACCTATTTTAGCCTATATCTCTAGATCTGAGACACACAGAGAGCTAAATTTAGTGCCTGTACCTATGTTTTGGGGTGTCTAGGAACATGATTATGGCATTATTACCACCTAATAACTACTCCTTAACTCCTAATTTGCATAAATGGGCATACAATTAACCGTTTTCCAATTCAAAATGGCTGCCATGCTGCATGTTTAACATTCTGTCTCATCTGATACTCACAGAAATTCAATATCAGTGTCCCTGTCCATGGTTAGAAGGGGATGAGGTAGATTTAGCATCACTAGCAATTTATAACTATCCACTGACTTTTAATTTGCATAAATTTGTGTATAATTAACCCCATTAAATTAATAATGGCTGCTTTATGGCCTGTCCAAGACCAATATAATATTGTTGGTGACACGTAATAAGTTTATTTTGGTGTTATTCTTGGGTGAAAGAACTTGACTGTTAGATACAGCAACCTACTATACTGGGTGTCCCAGAAAAAGCGGAACGGTGGATTTTCGGTACTTTAACTTCAGAAAGTAGATAATCTTTTGATTTAGTAGGCAAAGTATCTTCTACCAAAGAGAATGATATCAAGAGCATTAAATTTAATGAAGTAATTTTGATTCTATGCCCGTTTCTTAAAATATTTAGAATTACGCGTGTTTTTCGCGACAGTTGAGAGCTGAACTGTGGGGGGGGGGGGGGGGGGGGGGTGGATGGCCTTTCATATGGCATGTGTAGTAGCATGTTTTGTTGCTGACATGCATCAGTGGACGTCCCGCGATCATGAAAGGCCATCCCGACACAAAGCTACTCTCATCAGTTGCCAAAAATTTGAAATGACCGTATTTTAAGAAATGGGCATAGCATACAAATTACTTTTCCAAGTTAAATCATCTTGGTATCATTTTCTTCCTTGGGCGATACTTATGTAAAAACGTTATCTACTTTTTGAAGGTAAAGTACTGAAAATCCACCGTTCTGCTTTTTTTTTGGGGGGGGGGAACACCAGGTATATACTGTACTAGTCGGCTAGATAATTTACAAACCTAAATATTTCTTTGCGAAGATTTTTTTTTCATTAATGATGATAATACTACTAATAATAATAACATTGGCTTCTTGCATAGCGCCCAGGTCCGTCATGTCTGACGGAAACGCTCATGGCGCTCCTAACATTATTACCCCGGTCATAGCTTAGTGATTTGGGTTCCTATGTGGTTAATGAATATTTCCAGCTTTGTTGCCCAACAACAACTTTGAGCAAGTTTCATAATTTGCATTAATATATATAAATACAGGTTATGCCGCCCACGACAACTTAAATGTATTATACGGAATGTGTAAAATGATCCCTGTATGTTAATTGTGTAAGTGCGGTGATACAGCATTTTAATCTAACTTAATAGTGCTGTTCATCTATAGTGAATTCAGCCTGTGATGAAACGTAACAAGGTAAATTCATGTATGATACTTCCATAAAATATGAGTTTTGTTGAGGCCTATGAATTTTAAATATATTTTTGACATTATAAGGAAGTTCCCTTCCACCATGCCCACAGTGTGAAGTTTTTTTCTTTTTCATTATGAAATTATGTGATTTGGAGCATACATTATATGCCGATTTGTATGTACTATAAGGAGACATATTATGATTTTGTACTCTAATAACTATTTTGTAGTAATTGCAATATGTACCTCAAAAATATTGAATCAAGTATACACATGTTGCTAGCAAATTATATTCTACAATTATAGACAGTGTGCAGTACACTCATGTCAACAACCAATATGATATATTTTGGAGCTACAGGGCCAAAACCACTAAAAATGTACAATTGGGAAGTTAGAATTTCGGAAAATTCAACTTTTCTCAAAATAGCTAAGTAGACTAAAAATGAAAGATGACAATATGAATTTTGAAAATCAAAAATATGAGCACGTAATATTGTGAACTTTTTATTGCACAACTAATCAAAGTGGAGAGGTGATTTTTTGCTGGTGTAACATACGTTACTTCTCCCTCAGTCTTGTCGACATCATTAAGTCAGCTAAGGAATGCACTTTTCTACTAACTTTTCATCACTATCTGTACTGTTCCTGAAACAACTCTAATGCCAAAGAAATTTTTCAAATTTCCTTTCATGTGAATATTTCAAATCAATTTGAATTCAGTATTAACAAATGTGGAAGAATCTGCGCATGCATGTGGGTTCGATTGTTTGGTATATATGCTGAAAATTTCAACATATACGCCATATCAATTTACCTACATTTTCCATATGGATGCATTTGTCAGACATAAATTAATCAATATCTCTTACGATATCATAAGGAACTTATTTCAGTGTTTCATATGGTAACGTATGTTTCACTTAAGCAGCCACGTAATGTTACCAAAACTTAACAATCAACAATAACCAAAGAAAGTCTTGCGGTTTCAGTAAGTAACCCAATATTAAAACTTACAACTACACTATATAGATACAAAGTTCTCATTCCAAAGTGAGGACGACGTGTTCGTACATAAAAATGATAATTAGTAGCATCTTTCATTATGTAATAAACATGGTATAAGCCATACAAATCAGAAAGATTGGGTTGTGTATAACCAATTTCCATTTCCTGGTTTTTGTTTATTTCTGACTCTAGCTATTCTTTTCATTAGACAAAAGGATTTTCACAAAACGTATCTTACATACATAATCACCCAATAATGTCCATTTTGGTATCACTAAGGAACCTTATGTCACTTTAAAAGCAGTAACGTATGTTTCTTATAAGTAACAATAATCATGATAATTAAAATTTACGCAAAACCACTCGAGGGGGAGTGATCAAAATCGCTTGTCCTTTGCGTCATTATATAGGGAGATTAATATAATCCTCTTCATGTAACCTTCCGAAAGTTTTTTTTTTCTTTTTTTTTCCTCTCTCTTTTATATTGTCTTCTTTAATCTGCCTTATATCTCTTCTCTTGCTTTCCTGTTCTCACATTCTGCTGTCGGAACATGGCTTCAGTTTTTCTTTGTTTCTGTTCCTCTATATTATTCTGCTGGAATTTGAGCTCTCTCCCCCTCCCCCATGTTCCTTTCGTCCCTTGACCTTTATGTGATAAAGAAAAGAGATTTTTGGAAAAAGAAAATTCACAATAAAAATGAATTTTGCGTGAGAAATGAAGATTCAGATGTGATAGCCTTCCACAATTTATTTCGTAACCTACGTTACCATTTTTAACACACAGGGATCGAGATCCTGCCTTGAAGACATTTTGAAGATGTTATTATCACTTTACAACTCTGAAGCTTAGATGTTAATTACTACAAAAAGCCACCCAAGAAATGTCCATCTCATGTCATTGCCGCTTTTCTTCATTTATTTGGTTAAAGAAACCTACGTTACGATAAGATTGTAGACTGGCATTATTGACCTTATGGTAGCTAAGCGTCGCTTTTGTGTGGTGGCGCTAGGTAATACAATAGTTGACAAGCGTACAGCTAAGATTTACCGAATTTAACTGTAAATAAAAAATGACCAGTAACGTATGTTTCGGTAACGTATATTTCATTAAGCATTAAGTGGGATTTACGGAAATGATGTAAGGCCACAGATGCAATTATAATCCCTTCAAATTGACAAGATTAACAAGCCCTTTTCATTTGGCAGCTTTTCTGTAGTCAATCGTTGTTCAATTCTGACGACGGTAACATATGTTACATTTCTTATCCATACGGTTAAAAACACATGCCTCAGCTCTTCTTATGAGCTTCTTTTTCTAAAGTATGGATCTATACACATCGCTGCAAACTGTTATAGACTGTAGATGGGATATCAGTGAGTGATTACATTGAAAGAAACAGAAAAGAAAACTTGGAAAAAGGTGGTAGATCAGAGATTCATTCTACAGGTAACGTAGGTTTCACTGACCTTTGCGACAAATTTCTATTGCGAAAATTTTCATTTTTACACGTGTACAATGCCTGAATATTATGTTATCTTGCACACATATATCACAGTCTATTTTTCTATGCCAGGATCTAAGAATAAAAGCATCCTTGTTTTTTACAACATCGCAAGATATGTTAAATTCTTGATTTGCGACATGCAGTTTTTGCCCGAACGAGAGTACTTAAAACAGAATAATTTCTAAAAAAACTATGTTTGAATGCTAAAATTTTCTGAAGTTATACCCCATTACATATTCTAAGAGGTTTTATGACTAAAATCATTTTTTAATAATCTGATATTAACATATTCGCAATCAAACACGTGCGACACGTTTTTTGGTTAATTGTACATTTTTAGTGGTTTTGGCCCTACAGTAAACTGAGCGACATGATACGGAGCCCACCAGGTGACATGAGAATAAATTCTCCATGGATTATTGTATTCCCTCAAAATAATCATTTTGTTCACTCTAACTGATCATTTCACTCCCTCCCAACATCACTGCCTTTCCTAATAACTTTTGTGATCCCTCCAAATAACTACTGCGTCCCCTCGCAATATTGTTGACAGCCGTTATATTGGGTGGGTGCGGATTTACTGTATAAGTACCATTATTTTGGGCAGGGGAATGACCTGTATTATCATCCCCCAATGATTCACGATTAAATATGACATGGCCCTTTTTAATCCCCTCAAAAAGCGAAAGAAAGAAAGAAAATGGGTAAACAGTTAAAAGTAAACTCAATGAAGAAAACAGAAAACCCTGGGAGCGCTCACTCGTTTTGCTCGCTTTCATTTCACGTATCTCAACAAATGCCGGTTATGATCCTAATGAAAGGAAATCGGTACACATCTTGTCTTTCTAATGTTATACTAGCGAGTTGGAAGGGGAGATCTCCCTGGTTATACTATACTTCTACTCATAAAATGTTTGTCAAATAATTGCACACACTTAGAAAGAAAGGTTGAGTGTTGCACCCTAAATGCAACACTTGCAGCACCTTTCATGAAAAAGGTGCAAAGATGCATCACTTTGTACTTGCTTGCTCCAGGAAGTGCCCGTCTGCACCCTTAAAGATGCAACTTCGCGCCTTTAAGAATGCAGGAATTTTTGCATTCAAAAGGGTACAAATTTGCACCTTTCCTGAAGGGTTCAACTCTAGCCACTGCACCTTAAAGGTACATTTTGCATCCTTAAGGGTGCATGGTTGTACCCTTAAAGGTGCAAAGTGCTTTAGGGTGCAAAGTTGTACTCATAAAGGAGCTCCCACTGTTCCATTTGAAGGGTGCAAAATTGAACCTGTTTTTTTTTCTTAGTGCAAGGAGTCGAAGGGCATGACCCAAAACAGAAAAAAAAAAAATTTTCAAGAGATTATTGCTTATACTTAATTGCCTATTAATGTCATACCAAATATGAGAAAGGAAAGTAAAAATACATTGCCAAGATAATGAGAATGAAGTAACAATACACTATAACCTGTTCTTATTATTTGAAAAACCAAGTTTTCCTCGTTCTGCTCGCTCTTAAAGTATAAATATGGTCAAATACCAGGCACTCCTGTTCCCTCAGCAAGATGTCCGGATATTACAGTAGTTTTGCAGAGGTGTGCAAGTATTCTCGAATTCTGTGGGAGGAGTGCGTCATACAGTCATCTAGTTTATTTTGGTAGAAGATTGTTTCTATCGCTTATAAAACATGAAAACCGGGTGCCAAACAATTACCCAAATAGCCACATATTTGGCAATTAGGTGATTATATATTACATATATTCAGATTTCTTTGAGGCCCATGGAAGAGTATAAATATTTCTTTGCTTGCTGCGCTCTCTTGAATAACATTTAGACACACAATAGTATGGAGGGCAATTTGGACATGTACGCGAGTTGACTGAATAGATAATTTACATACTTATAGACAGGCCTATGGTGCATTTTGAAGACAAAATTTATTTCGTCGCTTGCTTGGCTCGCTCGTCATATTTCTAATCAGGGTTATATTGAACAGGAAAAAATAATTGGACCATTGAGGTGTTAGAATAGAGTTATATTTGAAAGGGAGGCGACCGATTATACCATTGAAGACAAAATGCTAGTTTTTCATCAAAAAAGTGGGGTTTTTTGGGGGTTTTTTTTGTTTTTAGTTTTTGTTGTTTGTTTTGTTTGTTTGTTGTTGTTCTTTTTTTTTTTTTTTTTTTTGGGGGGGGGGGGGTTAGCTCGTTTCGCTAGTTCGTTTAAAGAGTATGGTTTAGACAGTAACAAAGTGCCGAAAAGTCATAATTGGCAGTCAGGTTGCCAAAGTCCTCATATGTGAATTTGATGACAACCATTTGCCAGACCTTTTTCCAGCTTGGTCGCTTCGCTTCCTCGCCAAGAATATTCCATAACTGGCAGTCAGAGAATATTCCATCATCCCCAACCACGAACACAAATCAACACCCCTGCGGTGTTAATGCAAGGGAACACAACATGGCGGCCATTTTGAATTGGCTTAAGGGTGAATTTTATACAAATGTATGCAAATTAGGAGTTAAGGAATAGTTGTAAGCTGTTAATAATGATATAAGCATGTTCCTTGGGTCCCTAAACATACGTAGAGACACTGAAATCTATAGATGTATGCTAAATGGGTTTTGCTTGTCTACTGTAGTCAACATGGTGGCGCATAATCCTTAAGGATTATTTTCCCCTCATTTTCCCCCTTGTTTTCTTTCTCTCGCGTTTTTTGCGCCCCCTCAAAGTGCCACCCGGGGCACTTGCCCAACTTGCACCCCTAGATACGCCACTGATTTTATGCAAATTTATGCAAATTAAGAGTCAGCGGATAGTTGCTAGTAATGCTATGATAAACCTCTTTCATCCCCTACCCTTGGATAAGCACAGTGAAATTAATTTTCTATGAGTATCAATTGAGGTAGAGTTTTAAAATGCAACTTGGCAGCCTTTTGAATGAGAAAAAGGCAAATCTTATGCAAATTTATCCAAATTAAGAGTCAGCAGATAGTTGCTAGTAATGCTGTGATAAATCTCTTTCATCCCCTAACCTTGGACACTGAAATTAACTTTCCATGAGTATCAATTGAGGTAGAGTTTCAAAATTCAACTTGACAGCCATTTTTTAATTTTAAAAGGCTGATTTTATGCAAATGTATGCAAATTAGTAGTAAAGGAGTAGTTGTAAACTGGTAATAATGCCATAATTATGTTCCTTGACCTTGAAAACATAGGTAAAGACACAATAATTAGCTTCCTATGTGTCTCAGATCTATAGATATTGGTTAAAAAAGGTTCTGCGTGTCTAATGCGGTCTAATATGGCGGCCATTTGTGAAAACAGGGTTAATTATATGCATATTTATGCAAATTAAGAGTCAGTGGATAGTTATAACTTGCTAGTAATAATACTATAACAATTTCCGCTCATCCCCTAACCATGGAAAATGACAATGAAATTAACATTACATGAGTATCATATGAGATAAAGGTTTAGAACATGCAAAATGGCAGCTAATTTGGTATGAAAAGGCTAATTCTATGCAAATTTATGCAAATAAAGAGATCAGGAGCAGCTGTAAGCCTGTAAGTATGCCACAATCATGATCCTTGTCCCCAAAACATGGGTAAAGACACTACATTTAGCTATCTTTGTGTCTAGGATCTAGAGGTATTGGCTAAATTATAAGTTCTGCATGACATTATGTACTGTGGTCTGATATTGCGGCCGTTTAAAAGTGAAAAGGAATTAATAATATGAAAATTTATGCAAATTGAGAGTCAGTGAAGAGTTATAACCTATTGCAATGATAAATCTTCTTCATCTTCTAACCATGGATAAGGACACTAACAATAATTTTCCATGAGAATCAGTTAAGATACAGGTTTAAACATGCAACATGGCAGACA
>CM057160.1:14723459-14736475 GCA_029962745.1 Echinometra lucunter | reverse complement strand
CCCTTTCGTATTAACTCGATTTCTTTTTCTTTCTTTCTTTTTTTTTTTTTAAATAAAACATATAATTATCACACTTATGATACCCCCTGACTCGCCACCCGGTCAACTAACGCTTGTCAGTTGCGAAGAAAAATAAAAAAAACTGAGCGCACTTTCATATTAACTCGAATCATAAATGATATTATCACGATTTTGATGTTTCCCCTCCCCCGGGCAATCACCACCCTGACAACTACTTCCCCGGATAACTTACCCATGGATAATAATCCTTAAGGATGATTACTTCCAGAACAATTATACCATAGGACAATACCACCAGAGCAAATTGTCTACTGTAGTAACCCGGACGGCAATACCTTCAGGACGATTTCTCCAGAACAATTCCCCAACAATTATCACACCAGGACAATAATCCCCAGATTGTGACCCTGGGCTAATTGTTTTGGCGTAATTGTCCTTGGGAATAAAGGGAGGGGTGGATTCCCCGGTGGGTAATTATCCAGATGTAGTTTTCCTAGATTCCTAGAATTTGCCCCTTAAATTTACCACAATTGAAAATACCTTCAGTCCAAAATTGCTCCATATCATTGTCGAGGAGTGACTAGTACCTTTAATGAATACTTCAATCCATATCATGCCAGTAATGGAAGCATCTAGTCTTCTTACGAAAACAGAGCTAACTCAAAGTCATTTTGATGATATTGTAAAGTGACGGCATGATACAGTGTATTTACTGGTATAATTCTCAATTCCACACATTGCTGTTAATAACGTGATAAGGGTCAAGGGTTTTATGTTTTGATCACTTTTAAAGGTTATAAGATAGATAGACTGGTTAGAGGGGTAATATTAGATGGCTCACTCCACTTATTCTGTTTTCTAGTCAAAGCAATAACATCTCACAAGGGGAAAATGCCCGCTAAACCTCTGCTATCAAAATGCCTGACAGAAGAAAAATATTGTTCATTTAATACAAGTAATAAATAAACGTAGACAAACAAAGAAATTTTGATACTCTTCCAGTCGACATGGCCAAAAAGATGATCGCGTGCCTATATTGCATGGTATGTATTTGGTTTTATGCAGGCCAGCATCATTTATGTCTGGAGTACGTGCAGAGAAGATAATTAACATATTGGAGCATGCAGGGCTGTATATCCTTTTTAAACATTATCACGCGACGTAGCCAGTGCGCTATGTGAGCATAATGTATGGACTGCAAATGTCTCTTCCAGTTGGACTTCCTGCTCTCGATTCACAATTCTCCTGCCGATTTACACTGATTATCATGTTATGTTTAACTGATCTATCCATATGTTGTATACTTACACAGTGATATATGCAGGATATATTTCCTTAATGTTATGATATTCCAGTGAGAACCTAATGGAATAAGAATTAACGATGGTATCTATTTCTAATTTAACATCGGTGAATTAAAGAAACGATTTTCAAAGGAAAAAAATCATCATGCAAGCAAATTTCAGTTTGAATAAAACCCACCCCAAACCTGTTTTAATCGTATCTTTATATCACATAACCACCAAAAATATCCAGAATCCATTTTCACCCTACATTTTTTTGTTCTTGTCAATCCCTACTGAAATCCTACATTCAATTCTTATATTTTTGTTTGTCCTTCGGGGAGAGGAGGGAGGGGGAGGGTGTGTTTTGTCGGAGTTAGAGGGGCTTATCAGCAACCTTTTAAATCTTCCCCCACTTTTCTTTTTGAGGAGGGCGTGGAGGGTGGAGTCAGGGGGGCTTATCAGAAATCTTGTTTAATTTTACTTGCCTTATTTTACTACCCCACTTTACTTCTCCACAACTACCCAATACCGAATTAAAATTAAACAAGCTGTTGGCTAGAACTGAACCTTCTCATTATTTTGTTTGAATGCTTGTGAATATGGTCAATACATCATACTGCAACAAAATTGCCCTTTTTATGTTTTACTTGTTTGTCAATAAGTGATTGCACCTGAGTGTTACCTTTTTCTTCCTTTTCTTCTCAATTCCTCTTCCTCTTCATTTCTCTTTCTTGAGTTTTTTTTCTTGTTTTGGGTTGTTTTTTTTTAAAGCTATGATATTTGTGCTTTCAGGCATGCCCGCCATGAACATAGATTCAGGCACATCACCTTCCTCGGTATATTGTTATGTTATCGTTAGATAGTTGTTACTTTATAAAGCCTAAGTAATACAATTCGAAAAAAAAAGCGATTGTTAATTGCTGCCAAAGCAATGGAAGAAAATGACTGTTTATTTTAAATTGAAATTAAGAAAGACCATGGATCCACCCAACCAACAAATAGTTCATATTAATGATTGAAATATGATTTTCTACACAGGGTATCTGTCTATACATTAAAATTAATCTCCTCTGTTCTCTTTGTCAATATCAACCTCTGTGTTCCTGACAGGTAAAGTAACCTTATGACCTATTTACGTAATGACAACAATGATGAGTAAATAATTACTTTCAGACAATATCTGAAATTACACACCATCTTACCAATATGAAGAAAAACTGCAACGTTCGAAAATAGCACTGATATCCATACACACGCATACGCACCCACAAACACCCCTAATTCCCTCACACAACAAATTTAAGTCAAATAAAGAACTGAAACAAATGCAGCAAATATCGGAAATTATTTTTGAAAGTGGTTTATGCATAATCCAGTGTTTACACGTTACAACGTAAACATACAAAAAATACATGAAAATTGCATAAGTTCATATATGCAAGACATACCTTACATAGTTCAGAAATTTGTAAAAGGTTTACACGTGATCACACGTTACAACGTAAACATACAAAAATACATAAAAATTACATAAGTTCATATATGGAAGACATACCTTACATAGTTCAGAAATTTGTAAAAGGTGAATGCAATTATTAATTCAATAATAAGCATTAGAACAATCAATCGTGTCAGTATTATTTCAAGTAACAGTCGATATCGGTGAGTATAAGAATGTCTAATTTACATATTCAAATTTACAGTTTTATTTGGGAAAGGTAGCCTCTTCAGTGCAAAAACTGCTTTCAATGGAGGTGATAACGTACTAACATATGGAATGGGCATTTGCCATCATGAGACTGGATACATCCACCTTTGTGTTCAAATCCAAGAAAAAGGATCAAGGAAAAACCCGCTGTATTTCTCATTACAGCTTCCTTCATAGACATGTACATTACTCTGCACTTTTTGAAAAATTATGTGTTTTTTTTTTAGTTTTTCATCACACACGATCACATTATTTACAAGTTATTGATAATAATTTGGTAATGATCATAGAGAATAAAAGCAATCATAAAAAAGAAGAAGAAGAAGGAGAAGGAAAAAAAGTGCTAAAAACAAGATATATTCGATTTTACATCTTTTCTATTTCATCTACGGCCAATTAATATGAATTTCACAATATCATATATGTATGCTACTTATTTATGATGTGCACCATTATGTACAAGCAAATGGGAAACAAGAAGGGAAGAAAGAGAAGGGAAGGAGTTTAAAAAAAGGGACAATGGGAGAAAAATGGTGAAACAGAGTGGAAGAAAAAAATCAATGAAGTTGTAGAAAGTATTACATTTTTTCGATTTTAAGCTAGTCTGTTGAAGGAACTAGATATGAATTATTTTGACATTAAGTGTACTGTTTTAATGCTGTGAGTAATAGCTAGGTTTCAATTTTTTCATTTTGTAGACTAACTTTGTGTTTGTGATTATTGTTGGAAATTCAAATGAATGAAATGAAAATAAAACCTTCACATGGTCCGACTGAGTGAAAATTCTCGTCATATACGCATGATATTGAATATACATAAAGCAATTGAACAGATAGAGTCATGACCAAAGGTTTTTTTTAATTATTTATTTTTAAGTGTCCAGCATTGATGTAAGCAATTTAAGAAAGGGTATAGAAGCGCTGGCCTTCCAAAATAACAGGCAGAATATGAATGATAACACACTAACATATGGAATGGGCATTTGCCATTATGAGACTGGATACATCCACCTTTGTGTTCCAATCCCTGATACAAAACACACCATAGCATATTGATATCACTCTCTGTATCCTATCTGTGAAAAAATATTAACCATCCTTGAAGAACATGGGAAGCAAGGAAACAATTTTCTCACAGTACCATGAATTGCAAATAACCCCTATATTCAAAAGTGATCATTTTCAACAAGGATTTTCATTCAATGTTCAAACTAAATTCCATGGAAACCAAGACTGAACTCTTTTAGAAGACCATGGAGAAAAAGGATCCAAGAAAACCCGCGGTATATCTCATTAGAACTTCTTTCCATATACTTTGCACTTTGTAATATGTCTTTATATTAGGAATAGTTACAGCCATAGGAGCCATTTTGTCTTCGCTAGCGCATAGAGAAGTTAGAAACTGAAGGGGTGATCTTCTGGCAAAAGATTTCATTTCATTTTCATTTCGTTTATTTTACATTTCCAACATAATATATAAACATAATATATAGGATGCCTTGTACAAAGTACAACAATGAAACTTATTAGAACCGTATAGTATTACAAAAACCTAAGAAAAAAGTTGGTAATGGAGGGGACTGTTTGTAGATTACAGCCCCCTATAGCTTAGTTGTAAAAATAGTGTAACAATAAAAGAAAAAGAAGAAGAAGAAAAAAAAAAAAAGAACACACCAATACACACACCGGATAGACATACATAAGGGCATAAGCGCCGTACTGCCGCGGGAATCGAACCCTCCAGACTTTTGCGTCTCCAGTCAAGCGCCTTAGACTACTCGACCAGGGCACCTTCAAAAGAGGACTCTTGCCTAACAACACTCAAATGCCAGCATCCTCGAGTGAATATTATACACTTTACATCACTTTTACATCATTCACATTTGACAAAAATATAATGCATTTCAAAATCATATGGTAAGACAATATTTCCGGATGGACTATACAGCACAAAATTGAAAATATAAAAAAAGTGGGAAGCCTAAATAAAAAGCATAGCTTGTATAGGGTTCTAGGACTACTTCCCCGGGGAGGACAACTCCCCCGATACGATTCCCACCTTACAACTCCCCCTGGAGCACAGCTCCCCTGGAGGACAGCTCCCCCGAGGGCAACTCTCCCCGGAGGACACTTTTCCCGGATGACAACTCCCCAAGGACAGCTCCCCCAGTCCCCGGGGGAGTTGTCCTCCCGGGGGAGTTGTCTTGATACGCTTGTATAGATTAGGCTGGTAAGAGAAACTTAGGTAATTATGATGATTATGTGTAATACAATGCGAGACGGAAAATCAAACTAAGGCATGTAGAGTAAACCAAAACTAATTTCATACATTCACCTGTACAATCCATGTGGCAACAACACTTCTTTACACATGTAATCAGTTGGTATTCATCACTACAATAAATAATCAAAACTGTTGACACAACTGTTATAAGTATAACACAGTCATCAAAAAGATACTGTCATGATTGTGAATGAATTTACCTTATTACAAAAAAAATGATAAATTTGTCTTTATATAGCCAATGAGTTCAAAAAAGTGTCTGGGCACATAATCATGATAATTCAAGGCGAAAAAAAACATTTAAGCTTCAGAAAGTCAATGTGTTTTTAAAGCAATAAAATCTAAAAGTAGTCTCAGAACAATAGTGTATGCTTACATAGATGTGAAATAAACCAAATGCTTGAAGAATAGGATATCCATCCAGTGGATCATTGGAGGATATTCCAACATAATGGTTGATCAAACTGCTGAAAATAGATAAATCAGCCAAAGAAAAGTCCCTATCATCTAGAAAACCCTTCCACTTTGAGAGCAAAAAGTATTTTAGTTCATGTCTTTTTTTTTTTTTTTTTTTTTTTTTTTTTTTTACAAAGCACCTTGAGCATGTCTTATGGAGAAGCGCTATATTGATATCAATATGTAATTGTCAGTGCTCATACACCTATGGTAAAATGTACTTAAATATATATTTCGAACCATTTGTAATATGTAGGCAAGAAACATTTTCTTTTGTTTTGTTAGCACACTACTTGAAACAGACCTTTTTTGAGGTAAGATAATTCATGATTTTTTACAAAGCGCCTTGAGCATGTTTTATGGAGAAGCGCTATATTGATATCAATATGTAATTGTCAGTGCTCATACACCTATGGTAAAATGTACTTAAATATATATTTCGAACCATTTGTAATATATAGGCAAGAAACATTTTCTTTTGTTTTGTTAGCACACTACTTGAAACAGACCTTTTTTGAGGTAAGATAATTCATGATTTTTTACAAAGCGCCTTGAGCATGTTTTATGGAGAAGCGCTATATTAATATCAATATGTAATTGTCAGTGCTCATACACCTATGGCAAAATGTACTTAGATATATATTTAGACATAATTGTAAAAGAAGCGTAGGCAAGAAACATATTTAGCACACTACTTGAAAAACGGACCTTTCTGGAGGTAAGCTAATTCATTAATTATGTACACGATTGCTAGCGTTTGTATAATGTGTTTCGATATACTATATCGAAACCCCGAACCCCAATCAAACATTAGGATTGTTTTGTCGAAATACGTGTCTTAATACTTCAATATCATATTATTGTTTAGGTTAAAAAAGACGTAAAATGAATTTACCGTTCAAAAACAAGAAAGAAACGGCATATGAGTCCCGGCCCTCCAAATAAAAGGCAAAATTAATGATGTGTATGATAATACACTCACATATCATGGCATGGGCATATGCCTTTGCACAAGAAAAAAAAAACAACAACAAAAAACGGGAGCACATGAGACTAGATACAACCGCCTCTGTATTCAAACCTCTGGCACTAAACACATGGTAGAATATTGATATGACTCTCCTTTCTGTGAGAAGATTACCCATGCTTGAAAAACAAGGAGAGCAAGGAAACAATTGTCTCACAGTACCGCAATTGCAAATAACCCATATATCCACAAGTGATCATTTTAACTAGATGTTTTCATTTAATGTTCAAACTAAATTCCATAGAAGCAAGACTGCGCTCTTTTAGAAGACCATGGAGAAAAAGGTTCAAGGAAAACCCGAGGTATTTCTCATTAGAACTTCTTTCATATACATTACTATGCACTTTGTAATATGTCTTCATACTAGGAATAGTTAGTGCCATAGGATATATTTTGGCTTTACTCTCGCACAGAGAAGTTAGAAACGGAATAATCTCCTGGCAAAAGATGCCAGCATCCTCGAGTGAATATTATACACTTGGAGACCAAAACGTATTTTAGTTCATGTTTTCTAACGAAGTGCCTTGAGCATGTTCTATGGAGAAGCGATGTGTGTTAATATCAACATGTAATTGTCAGTGCTCATACCCCTTTGGTAAAATGTACTTAAATATATCTTAGACATAATTGTAAAATGAGCGTAGGCAAGATTTTTTTTTTTTTTTTTTTCATACTAGTTGAAACAGGACCTTTCTAGAGGTAAGAATCTAAATTAATTATGTACACGAATGCTTGCGTTTCTACATACATTTTTCTATTCACTCTGTTTCTACAATTTCTTTTCAATTCAGTACACTTTCATTAACCATCCAGTTACATGAAATAGGTAAACTAACAAAAATGAAAACGAAGAGACTGCACGGGAGAAGGCTCCTAACAAAGTATAATACTCAGTAAACAAAATGATTAAAACAAAACAATGCGAAATTGGTAATGAAGATATAAAGAAATTAAATTATTACAATTAATATTACTATTACTATTTTAAATATAAGGATTCAAGAAAATGTCAGCAAGTTCGTTACTTAAATAAATATTTCAGCATACATTAAGAGTGGAACATATGGCTTGAACTGGCAAGATATTGAGAGGGAGTGAATAATGGAATGGGTTGATCCGATTTCTATTTTCTGTTGCTTAAAATAGTCTGGTTTTTGTCTTACGTGCTGAACCACAATATTCTGTCTGAACAGAGATGAGAATGCTTCCATTTTAATGAGGACCTATTTCATCTCTTTATGCACCAAATACTACTGCAAGTAACATAAATATAACAATAATTTGGATGATCAATGACGTGACAGCTGCAAGGTAGAGCTTACCCCTTAAAGTAAGCTCTAGGCAATGCACTAGAGTTGGGACATTCTCGTTCCTGCTTCCATCTAATGGTTGGCTACTGTTCAGGTTTATTTTCTCCATACCAACGGGTTCATGGGGTGCTGTGGCACTCAACTTGCGAACTGTAGAATGGTAATCGTTAAAAATCGAAATGTAAAACAGAATAACAGAATTCTTGGCAATTTTTTTTTTATTTCTGTTTGTCAGAGAAAAGGATTTTTTTGTGCGTGTAATTTTTTTATAGGTACTTGATATTATCCGCTTTTGAATACCTACCGGCCATGCTCTCCTTAATTGCATAAAATGACGATCAAATATGAGAAATCAAGGGTACAAGGGTACTTCCACTTGGAAATTTCAAAATTAGTAATAAAATCACAAAAGAAAGCTTAAACAGTTTATTTCAGTCAGAATGGTTGGAAAAGTTTGTAATGCTTTTAGGTCATTGATAAAAAAGAATTGAAGTTCGACCCAAATCAAATCAAGCACAATTTTGAATACCTACCAGTCAATATGACATAAACAGTGATGATCAACATGAAGACTTCTAGTATAAGCGTCACCGACAGAATCGACACTCTTACCGAAAAGTTGCATCTCGTGTTTAGGTTGGAGTCTGTATTGATCAATAAATGAGAGAGAGGGAGAAGGGGGGGGGGGGAGGGAGCGAGGGAGAAAAAGAGAAATAAGGAGAGAGGGGAGGGGAGACGAGGGAGGAAGAGAGAAATAAGGAGAGAGAGAGAGAGAGAGAGAGAGAGAGAGAGGCGAGGGAGAAGGGGAGAAATAAGGAGAGAGAGAGAGAGAGAAAGATTAAAGGTTGTTGAAACTGCAGGCCTAGGCAAATTCATCTCCGACAATTTGATTATCATTTTTATTTCAACCTTAATCTGTGGGTAGTGTACATGGTGTAGATAACAGGAAACCTGGAATCGATGCACCGTAAGCGAATGCATGTATGTATCTTTGATATAGGCCTCTATCTAGGATGAGAACAACGTACCGCATGTTAATAATCATACATCCTACAAAACGGAAAATCCCCCACTGCTTGGAAAGGGAAGTTTATACTCACCTGAACCGTTCCGTGACACCTGGGTCACAGGCTGGTCATTGCAATCAGTAATAAGTAAGGATGATATGCTTTTGAAGTTGACATAAGAATATAGGCACTCGATGATTGTATCTTTGTCGCTGAGCGGGAACAGATGAGAAACGCTCGTGCTGTACGTTCCGTCGTCGTAGATTTCACTGATTTCGTTGGTGCCATTGCCCTCATATGACACCAAATCGGGGAAAGTCAACGGGAAAACACGGCGTATGGAGCATGTTACTTCGATCCGATTGGTATGGTGAAAATACTCAATCATTGGAGCACTCTTTGGGAGGGCTGAAAAAATGACGTTAAATAATAATAATGATAATCAAAGAGAAAATTAAAGTTGACTGTTTACGATACTATTCAGTTTGCCTTCCATCGGCTTATCCAGTGGAATGAGTTTGATGTACGCGTTGTTCTGCTATTAAAGGTAGTAGCCCACTTTTGCAAGTCGCACCAAATCTGCACAAAAGTTCTACTTTAGATTGCTTTAAGCCACAGAAAAACATTCGTAAAGTCTAGATCCCAGTACATTCCCGTTTAAGGATTGAGAAAGAAATATTCAACACAAATTTTCTTTTATTTCTTTGTTTTGTAAAGGCGTCTTTCTGATGCCTTAAGAGTAAAACCATTCATTTTTCACTTATTCTTTGGAATATTGTTGTAAATTTGATAACATGATAGTTTTACATAAAATTGAAATTGGCTTATTTCTCTTCAAATTCTGAAACAATGGTGTGCAAATGTGGGCTACTACTTTTGGTGCTCTCACACTAGAACCACGGTCGAAGTCGGCTATAGTGATAATATTTTTTAAATCAAAGAAAGAACAAAGTAACAGTGAATGAAAGAGTCCTGTACTGGCCGCACAGAAACGTTGTTAGCGCTAACAGCGCACTAACAGTACCGATAGCGATGGTTTGGCCGCACAGAAGCGTAATGTTAGTCGAATTCACTAACAGCGCTGTTAGCCTAACATTTCAAGGCCGCACAGAAGCTAACGGCAGTGGTAATGTTTTAACATCTCACTAACAGTGCCAGGGGCACCTATAGTGGTAATGTTATTGAATAATATCTTGTCGTGCGCTATAACTTGTCTCCCATTTTTATACCAAGTACTTCAAAATGGTTCAAAATAGACCTAGACCTAATTAAGAGTAGCGGGTATAGGGGACGACATAGGTTTAGCTGATAAAGCCACGAGGAGCAGTGGCGGCACCACTATAAAGTGGGGGGGGGGGCAAAAGAAAATGTTGGGGGGCAGGGGCAGTCAATTTTTTTTTGCGTGTATGGAAAAATCGAGTGTGAAAAGCGAGTTTTAGTCGCCGGCGTAAATCCACTTTGAGTTTGAGGAGTGGGGGAGGGGGATAATTGAATTTGTTGACGATTTCTTTTTCCTCTTACACACATCTTAATGTCAATGTTGCGTGCTAGCGAAGCGAGCGAACAAAAAATAACCGCTTATATGGTTTTTAATTGCATTTTCGAATAAATATTCTGAAATATGACGAGTGAGCGAAGCGAGCCAGCCAAAATAGCCACTTTTCTTGTTTTTATTTGCATTTTAGAAAATAAATTATGAAATATGATGAGCAAGCGAAGTGAGCGAGCCAAAAATAACCACTTTTTCTGGTTTTCAATCGCATTTTCAAATAGAAATTCTGAAATATGATGATCGTTTATGATAGATATTCAAATTTTTACTAACTGATAAATACAAATATATTTTCCTCCTTAAAAAGTGAGGGGGGATATTTTACATGCCCTATATCCCCCCCCCCCCCCTCTCCAAAAGTGGGGGGATATATCCCCATTCCCCCGGGATTTACGCCAATGCTTTTAGTGGCCCCCAATAAACATTTTTCTGTTACACTTGATATAGTGAGGGAAATCTTTGTAAAATCAGGTAATGCTTAATGGAGCAAAGATATTGATTAAAACTAGATCATGAAGTGAACATTTACATTACAAACTAATAGTGTGCGAGGAAACCAACAAAGACTGAGTGAGAAAATTTTCAAGTCTTGAAGAGCGGAAAATGGTAATTTAGAGCACTTCACAGCTTGAATATGATGCTTATGACAACATCTACTTATTTACAAATTACTTTATAATTTTTCTTTTCAGTCCTCACAATTTAGGGGGGCAACTGGGGGGAAAGCTTCTGAGTGGGGGGAGGGGGCAAATGCCACCCCATGCCCCCCTTGGTGCCGCCACTGACGAGGAGACCAAGATAATTATGATCCTTTTTAAGAAGAAAATGAAAATGACTTTTTCAGGAAATATCGGTTTTCCAAAGCAGTGTTTGAAGACCTTTTTGACATGTAGGCCCTGCATTGGAAAGAACACTACGGTGAGTAACCAGGCGCGCCGGAAGAGTCCCAGCTTTCTGTCATCATACGTACTTGAAACATGATTATTTTTCACCGCTTCTAGTATGTTAGGATGGCGTAAGAGACTCAGGAGACCGGGCATGGCAATGGGAGGGTTATGCGTGGCATACTGTTAAATTTTGGCGTTGGGGCTGACACCCTCTGCCCGAAAATCAACTATTCAGTTTCACAACTTTGTTCGCGCGAGCGAAACAAGCGCGCAATTTTTTTGCAATTTTGGTGGTGAAAATTTACAGAAATTTCATATTCCGGCATTGCCCAAATAAAAAAAAAAAAAAAATACTAGCGCCCTTATGCCAATATATGAGGATACTGAGGAGGAAGGGGGGGGGGGACAAAATAATTCCCCGAATAAAGTAAGCATCTGCCCCTTTTTCACAGATGATAGAAATAATTTCTAAATACTGAGAAACGCTGCTTCTAATTACTAGACGAGGGTGCGTAGTGACCGAGTAAGAAAATTTTGATTTTTTGAATGAAAGTTTCCATTTCAGAGCACTAATCGTGACAGTATGCTCATTTTACATGGTTGTATATGATCCAATTTTATTTTTCTTTTTTCTTCCGAGGGGGGCCCTTTGGGGGCAAAAATCGATCCCCCCTTTCGAATGATGGGGGCAATTCCCCCCCCCCCCCCCCCCCCCCCCCCCCGCTTTCGGCGCCTATGTGAGTAACCGTGTACCATATCTGAAGTACAGTCAATGTAATTTAATAGTGTAATAGGCTACATACGCATCAAAGCCAGTGATGATGAAAATCATCATTGGCAAATACTCTATCATGAGTGAAGAGCCCTTTCCAACTAAAAAAAAAAAAAAAATGATGGGAAGTGGGCTTGCAAAATTGTTTTTGTGGTACAGTATCTTCATCTCAATATGATAATTTTCTTGTTCTTCTTCATGCTTATTGGATAAATTGTTGAAAATTAGAAAATTTATCATTACTAGATCTAGTAATGATCAACAAGATTCATCAATCTATAAATAGATTACTACGCACAATTCATAGATTTTACCCAATGAACGAAAAGGGCGTCAACACTTTTCAGCAGAGTGGATTTATAGAGAGAGTGGCGTCACGCGTGTGTACAAGCTATGGGGCGCGCTGTCAAAGGTCAAACATGGGGATCAAAATAGTTCCCTCCCAGTCTGTTGCGTCGTCTGCTAACTACATGAACAGAACGAAGGTGCCTTGCTGCCAGCTTGCAAGACGATATTTGATTGTATCCACTTTTTACTGACAGTATGCATTAAGCTTCCCGAATGAAGGAAATGCAGCATAAAATCTCAATGTTTGATTACGGTAAAAAAAAAAAGTCTTCTGTTTTGAGCCAGAATGGCATTTACTAATCATTCCCCTGCAGCTGTTCGTTATTCATTATTGTTTTAAAATTCTTTTATTCAAACAT
>CM057160.1:14704024-14722959 GCA_029962745.1 Echinometra lucunter | reverse complement strand
GGAATTGTGATGTGATACTCTTTTAGATCTCACTAAAATTTTCTGATGATTTAGGTTTTAATCGGGTCAGGAGGGAGGCAAAATTGAGCATAGCTACAGCATTTTCAAGATAAAAAATTTACTTTTATATTTAAAAACTTTAATCGGGTCAGGAGCAAAGACAAAGTAAATAAGGGTAAATAATGAGTCTTAAAAATGACAAAAATTTCATCACATTTGAACAAAATAGAAAATATATAAACCTGAACAAAAATAGTAAAAATATATATCACACTAAAGAATAAAATGTCAATGGAAAAGACAACCACATTAAGTGATCGGCTTTAGCAGTGTTCTTGATTCAGAAAAAGTTTCTGACCCCTTGCAAATATATCTAAAACTCATGAAATCTCGCAAGCTCAAGATTCAATTTTCAGTGAATGTGAACCTACGTGAAAGTGCTCTTTTACCTCATTAATGTACACGCTGCAGTCTGACTGTTTAAATGATTCACTAGTGCAATGGCAATATTACTGTGAACAGACTGATTAGTAGAAAATTCTGATAAGAATTTGATGATTACAAGATCCCAGTGGCAAATGGACCTCAAGTTTTGCACCCAAGGGCTCGTAAGGAAATAATGATTATTAATAATTAAGTTTTCAAAGAATGAAATGTAACTCCTAAATACGTAATTCTGATTTGCGATTGGTTGTAATTCAGGTGGCAATTCATGCAACAACATTTATACCAGAGGTCCCTTGTCCTTATTCCACTTAACAAGATGCAATATAAATCTCTTACCCACTGCCTTTGTCCATTTTCTTGAAATATCCCTACCCAACAGCAATATGGACTCCTTCTCTGCTCAAGTATACCAACCATACTTGTCTTCAATCCCTTATTTTAACCCTAAAAAGACTGGGTTATTTTGGAGTTATTGAGGAAGGGGGGGGGGGGGGGGGCGGGGGGCTTGATTTTCGTAAACTTCGTGTCAAATGATGCACAGGACTTGAAAGAAAAAAGTTAGGAAGTGGCATGGCATGAAATGCGGCGGTTCAAATTTCGCGGCAAAAATTGTTGAGGGGGGCCATGATGGCTCCCCCTCACTCTTTTTAGGGTTAAAACCTTAACTTTAATAGAAACCAAACATGAAAATTCTGATATCTGAATAATTTGCCACAAATGCCTTATCTTTTATTCTTATAGATACCTACTGGCAATCTGATGGAATACAACCTCACCTTGTCAACATCCAATTCCGTCGCAAGACAACCGTCCACAGCGTTGCGCTCTACGCAGACTTCAAATCGGACGAGAGTTACACACCGAACAAGATATCTGTCCGTGCTGGAAAAAACTTCCACGACCTCCAGGAAGTAGAACTGCTTGAACTCGGTGAACCTAGTGGCTGGATCTCAATCCGCCTTGCAGACTCGGAAGGGAAACCCATAAGAACTTTCATGATACAGATTGCTGCCTTGTCAAATCATCAGAACGGTAGGGATACACACATGAGACAGATAAGGGTGTATGCACCAATGCAGAACACAACCATGAACAATAGGCTACCAACATTCTCAGGAGTAGATTGTTCTATGTATAGCACCATTAGGTAATAGGCAGCTTTTCAGATATTGCCTGTGGTTAATAAACGGCATCATACTTTTTTAAAGAGATCTTTTGCAGATGAAAGGAAACTGCACACAGTAGGTAAAACACAGCATCATGAGAATTACCATTATGTAATTGACAGCTTTAAGTATTACTGAGAGGCTTAGTGAAGCACCTGATGATGGGTCAAAAGGAGCATTTCTGTTTCATGACATTTTGGTTCAAGATGACAATGATGACAATGACGTTGATGGTGGGGACTGATCTGAACTGGACAGTGGAGTTGGTAGATGAGAGACGGTTCAAGAACATGTCAATGTTATTGTAGATTATTTATGGCAGAGTGGTTGGACTCTGCTTCAGATATTTTAAGGTCATTGGTTTGAGCCAAGGGACTTGCATTACACATGAATTCGTCAGCAAGGCATCTTGTTTAAATTTGTTCACTCTACTTTACTGTGTAAGTATAAATACAAGTACTTGCAGAAATCTGGTAGGAAAGAAAAAACCCTTGAGGTTGGAAGTAGCAGTTTCTGAAATGGCAGGTTCTTCAGGGAATGGAGAGTTTGAAAATTGTAAGATTTCAAAGTGAATCCAATGACTATTGACTAGAGGTAATAATCACTAACTCCTCGCAACAATACTAGCACTACAACGCATCCCCCCAAAAAGTGATCAATTGGTAAAAGTCACGGCAAATGAATATTTGAAATATTTATAGGAAAATTTCAAATCTGTGGACAGATAACAGTTTCTTCTGTCAAATTACACCTGAAGAACTCATAATATTTTGCGCTCTAGATTTATGCTCCAGTGAGCACAAGCCACTTGAGTAAAAGGGTGCAAATCTAGACTTGACAGGAATTGGTATTTAATCAGGTATTATCAAATTTGAGTCATGAAAAAGCTATAAATGTTCACATTATGATCAATAATAGACACACCTCATTAACACGATTTGATTTGGGTATAACTTACATTTTCCATACCGGTAGTTATAATGGGCTCAGTATTCTCTGTTCTTTTATATCTCATCAACATCTTCATGCTTCAGTAAACAATTAACTACTGTATTGAGTGTATTAAATTGTCTTTTTTTGGAAAACTTTTTGATTTTCAAGCTGGCTTTGTCATTTAACCATGATGACATTTTACATTTTACATACAGAAAAAATGATAGTCTATTCTTTCATAGATTGCTTTTCAGTGATCAGAATATGACAATTTTAGGCATTAGAATGACATACATGTAGTTGATATTAGCTAGAACTACATGTCATACAAAGTTTTGTCAATCATGGATTTTTACACCATTTCACTACCATGGTTCCTGCTCACTCAAGTGCAAAAAAAAAAGTTTGGGTGGCATTTTATAGGAAAGACTCTATACAAGTGATATTCGTGGGTATGAACATTTCATGAGAACATTTTGAAATATTCGTTTGGGGAGAATTTGACCAACTGTCAACTCTTAAAGCTTCTCAACTTTGTTGATAACCAGTTAGAAGAAATATTAATTCTTGTCAAAACTGGATTATGCACTTCCACGGAAGTCGCTTTGGAATACTTGATCTACAGGTGTGAAATACCCTCCAAATATTTTGAAATATTGATTTGGTGTTATGTATTGCTGGGATATCTGCTACTCACCAAGTAAATTTTCTATTTTTCTTTATTCATATTTGAATTTGAATTATATTTGAATTTGAATTTGTACCGTATGTTGGTGTGGAAATGGCTACCACGTTAGGTCAGTGGGAATCAACCCCATTGGAGGCAATGCTGCTTTAGTGGAATACATGTAAAATTGATGAAATATTTGATAATCATGTGGACTTTAATCATTGAGCATGATTTGATTTTAATATAACACTCATTTTCCGTAGCACAATTTATCTCAGCCTTAGTGTTCATCGGGTTGAGCTACCCTTTATCACTCTACAGTCTTCGCTTTGAATACGTGATCGCGCAGAATTAGGTCAAATGCGCGCTCATCAAGTCCCATTTGTTTAACACGCATGCGGATGAGATCCATCACTTCGTGAAAACAAAATCACAGTGGAACCTTGAATTTTTGTTTTCACGAAATGATGGCATTGTTTACACCTCGTTTTCTTTTAAAATATAAAAAGAATAAGCAAATGATTGATAATGAAAATTGTCCAGAATATGCCCTATACGAGGATATAAAATTTATTTACCCTTCATACATTAAAGAGGTTGAGATTGAGGTCTGAAACTTTGAAAGCGATTTACTCAAAACTAACTTTTTTAAAGTTGCGCGCTCATCCTTCACTTCGTGAAAACAGGGACGAATTGATGTAATATTCAATTATGTAGCCTTTAAGTTGCCCTTATCACTGTAGTAGATAAATCAATTTTAGTTGGGTTTTTTTTTGGGGGGGGCAGATTTATGATTGAGTCTTTGTTTTTACTATCATCTGTGTATTTCTTAATACATGTGACAAAAGGACTTTCGATTAGACCAGAAATGGTTGATAAAATGAGGTTTAAGAACAGATGTTTCGCATTCAGTGAATAAAATATACTGCAGTTATTGCTTACATCTTATGTTTAATGACTGATTTTTTTCATCAAAGATTGTATGTAATATATAGTGTTATTTATATATTACATAATTCATGCTTTTCTGATTTTGAACTTTTCAACTTAGACTTTCCTGGGCCCCATTTCATAAAACTTGTTATCAGTACAACTGCAATATTTCTATGACAAATTTGCTCTCAGCCAATCAGATACAAGGATTTCAGTTGCTTATAGCAGTCATTGCAACTTGTTATTGATATCAAGTTTATGAAATGGAGCACTGGACTAAATTTTTGTGACATTTCTCTAATATATTTTTGTGCTTTCTTCTCTGCATTAATATTATGGCTTTTCTATTTCTCAATTTTCTTCTCACTTTCTCTCCCCCCCCCCCCCCCCTCTCTCTCTCTCTCTCTCTCTCTCTCTCTCTCTCTCTCTGTCACAGTTGTTATAATTTTCTCAATAGATTTAACACTCTTTTATTCTTAACTGGATCATTCCATCTCTCTCAACCAAACTGCAGATCGTATGAAATTAGCAAAAAGGGCACATTTTATATCCAGTCCCCAAAATGGCACTCTCTCCGCACAACCAGAGGGCTGCCTGTATATTGCATGGTCATCTTTTCACAGTTATGTAACTCAAGAAATATTAATACTATGCTCATTAGATTTTTTGAAAAAAAAAGGCATTGTTTACCAACAGGCAAGTATCTCTGTTTTAAGTCAGAATTTTATGAATAAGTTCGTTTGAAATAACTGATGAAATAGTAAAACAAAACACTTTTGAGAAGATTTAAAGTGGTTAAAAGGCGCAGAAAGTATATGAGCCGCCATTAAGACACATATAATGGATCATGGAAGTGTTGGAGTTTCATCTTTTACATCATCATATTCAAAACATCTTTATGACACTCGGGATCCAGCAAAATTCAATCGCACAAAAATCATCTTTGAAATTGTCAAGACAATAGAATCCTAGCACTGTAATTAGCTAGCCAGGCATCCTGCAAGCCAGTGCATAATGTACAAAACCAAGCGCAACCTATTGTTTGACCATGTAGGTTGAATGCACCATGGTAACCAATCAGAGCCCTGGAATTGACTACATGTCATTTGAAAGGCAAAATGTGTACATGGGGAACATCTTGATCTTGATATAATTCGGTATGTGGAAAGTACAGATAATGCCCTTTACTCTTGTGTCAAATTTAACATGGCTCAAAATAAAAATGAGTTTTGTCTAGATTTACATTTCAATTTTTTTGCCATAAAAGTAACACCATTTTTCACAAAGTTTGTGATTTATTTCAAACTCTATAAAAGCACATCATTATTCCTCTTTTTTTTTTTTAATGTATAAATCATCATGACAGTTGGTTATTGTTAACTAGTCTATTCAATCACTGGAAGGTTAGATGTTCGGAAATGAGATGGTCCTGGCAGTTCCTACTCATTATGTATTCAGAGACTGACCCAGTTGAACAGAGCTGGAAATAAAATAGAGCATTTATTGGGGACTTGCGGTGTTTTACTGCTCTTTTACTTTCCACACATTTCTTGTTTTCTGTTTCTTCATTGATTTGATGCATGTATTACTATTTCCATTGCTTTTTATTTTATGTTCTCTCTAAAGGAACATGTGCACCTTCGATTCAGGTCTCTTTTCATGTTTATTTCCTTTGCACAATGAGGAAAATAATAACAAGGAAAATAAAAATAAAGAAAATAGTCGTAAGAACAGTAATCTGTTTATTATACCAACATAATACATGTACATAAAATAGAAGCACCTTGTTACAATAATTTTTTTGCTTTGGTCTTGTTTATTTACACACCCTGAATACATGTATTTAGCGAATCCACAGGGTTAACTAATATCATCCACTTGATGAAATAAACTAAAGAATGAACGAATGAACTGACTTCTTGTTTTTTGTGGTTGTACTTACTAACCCACTGAACACTAAACCCTGGGTAACTCGGGCTGGATCTATGCAAAATGCGTCTTATACTGAAATTAAATCGATCGTGCTCAACAGGTTAAACTTCAAATCCAACCTTATGCTACGTTCACACCTTTGCGTATTTGGCTTGCGTATTGCTGCGCTATCAATTCGCAGCCGTACCCAGCAATACGCAGCAAATCTGACGCGAGCAGTCACACCATTGCGTATCTAGCTTGTATTATGCTGCTCATACAAAGCAAATGGCGTACGAGCTAAACTTGCGGTATATCGAGCCTTAACGCAGCGGTTCTTGCTGCTGCGAGTGGTGTGCGAGCAACAGTGCAACATTACCCGCATTCATGCAAACAACAACGAGCTAAAGAGAGGTAAATTGTGCAAGAAACGCAGCTATAGGCAATGGCAAGCGCTCCAAAAAAGAGACGATTTGACCTTGCGCTTGCGATAATTTTAAAAATCTTTAACTAGCGAGCGACTAGCGCAGGCCTATGCGCCAGTCTGCATATTGAGTACGAGTAGAGCACGTTTCATTGCGCTTTATTGAGTATGACTGCCTATGTCTGCGTTCTGTCAATATGCAGCAATACGCAAGCCAAATACGCAAAGGTGTGAACGTAGCATTAAGCGCACAAATCCCATAGTATTTGTGAATGACATTACAGCGTACATACATGTAAACCACAAATGCGACTAAAACTCTTGAACTTTTTTTTTTCACAACTTTCTCTGTCAGAAGAAAACAATTTTCCTTTCATAATTTCTCTTTTGAATTTTCCTTCTGATAACATTTCCCCAGTTTTGATATCAAATAAAAGACATATAGACTGCTTTATCTTGAGAAGTTACATCACTGTTAAGATAAATGTTACCACTAAACATCAGATTTCTGTTTAATAGCAGTTGTTGACAGAAGTATTTTTTCTTCTGTTTAAACTTGAAAATAAAACCGTGAAAATCATCCTACCAAATAATTTTTGCAATGCCAATGCACAAGTCTGCTTGCAAGTGCTATTTCCATTATTATGCATGCAAATCTGTTGTTTTACCTGAAATGCATGTACAGTAATACATGTACAATGTACATGTATCTCAAACAATTTCTATGAATTCTTCAATCACTTTTTTTCCATCTGACAAATTGTCATGCTGTCTTTTTTAACAGTCACATAAATACATCAATAACATCAAAACTTCTATGGTATGACAAAGTCAAAGTTCATGAGAAGATTGGAAGACTGAAAAAAGGGACACTTTCCCTCATTGTGCGACAAGATATTATTACTTTTTAGAATGGAAGACAATGTTTATAAGGCTGAGGATTTTCTTTCATTTTCAAAACACATTTACTTATTTTTCTAAAATTTCTGTTTTAGTTTTCTTTTGCTAATTGGCATGCACGCTTGAATTGTTTCATGTGATCCTCATGTGCATGTTTGTAAAGTGTAAACATAAAAAAAGTATGAAAACGTATATACAATGACATAAAGGCATCATGTTTGTCAAGACTTATGACTCTTCCCTGACATAAACATGCATATTTCTAGAAACATAAAGGCATTGGCTAACATTGTCATGATTTAAAAAAAAATCTCATTTTGTTACTTAAAAATGGGATAAACATTAGGGTTATAGTGTAAAAATACCAGTGTGAAAGTTTCAGAGCATAATATCCACGGGAAGTATTTTTAAATATTAGAAATGTGAACCAATGTTTGAAAAATATACGAGGGTCGGTTGCATAGACCCAACGTAAGGAGTGCGCATGCGCACATGACTCAACGGACCGCACTGTGTGTATTGACGTATCACGCGGTGGAAGGCAAGTAACGGTATTTTTGAATTCGTCCAAATGGTCCTCTTAGTTCAGTGTCTCTCGAGACAAAAGCTAATAAAATCGCGGTTTGCGTCTAATTTACAGCTTTTCCTTCCAAATTATGGTTGGTTTCAGGGTTTTTGAGTATAAATACAAGTACTCATACACATGTTTCATCTTAGTTTGAGAATTTTTTAAATCAGCTGCTCACAAAGTTAGCCAATGCCTTTAAAAAACACACGGGTATGTTCATATCTTCAGATGATGATAAACCAAAGCAACCACAATGCAGGATTTCGTTTACCCTGAACAGTATTTGCATGAAGCCAAAATAGCCAATCATCCATACATATAATTTGATTTTGAACAAAAAACTAGATATTGATAGGGATGAAATATGACCTTCAAGTGTCAAAACCCTGACCTCGAAGACTGAAGCAAAACTAGAAATTTTCACAAAATTCAACTAAAATTGCAAACCACTTGAAAACAGTAATCCAAAGAAATATCCATTATTTTAAACAGTACTTTGTTGTGTTTTGGTTATTCTATGGCTTAAAACTTTCACAATATGGAACAAATACAAAAGTGCACGAAGTTTTATACTAAAGCAAGATTTTGGTATTATAGAAGCCTTTGGGATAGGAACAATTATATGTATAAGCAAAGTGATCAATACACATTGAAATTAGATCACAGAGTTTCTCTTGGGTAAACTGTTTTTCAATATTTTGACACTTTCTTATTCTTAACACAGTCACAACAGGATTTATTTGAAATCCTATTTGATCAGTTCTCTTCTATAAACTGGCAAAGTTTATCTCATAGCCAAGCACTTTCGGTAAGGTGTACTCCCTTAAATTGTGTGTTTTGTGGGGATTTTAGAGCAGTGAAGGCCAATTATCTACAGATGGTACTTGTACTACCAGGGTAAAATATATTAAAAGGTAATTCAATGTATTTTTTTGTATTCTTGGATCTAGTCTTGCAATCTCCCTCCCCTGGCCCATCCCCCCAAAATAAATGAAATGAATTAAAGTAACTGACAAATCTGTGATCTTTGTCAACTATGAGTTTTGCCATTGGTATAAAGTTGAAAAACATAATAGCAAAGACTGTTAATATAAAGTTTACATGTATAATGTAGCAGTGTTGATACTAGTACATGGATTTGGGCAAACCCGGAGAATAAGGGACCAGACGCACTTGCTGTATTCATTGGTGTGCAAGCAAATGTAGCCCTGCGGCAGCGGGAGCAGGGACGAAATCCACAAGATTCCGCGATGAAACATTTGTGATTTTCTGGCCAAAATCAAAATTATTTTCATCATATAATCTGGAACCTAAGATCTGAGAGGACAATGTGATACATATATGTAAGAACATTACTACCTGATGAAAACATATTTGAAAGTTAATTTGAACTCGATTACTGTCTTGTCCCATACCTCAGGCTTTAGCTGCATCCGCACTGTATTAATGGCCTGTGTGCGCTGATCCCCTATTCTCCAGGTTTGCAGTATTTGCTTATTACTATAAAAACAAAACAAAAAACAAACAATAATATGTTGCACGATAGATAAAATCTTTTTAAACATCTCGATAGTTCAGTTCAAGTTGACCTACACAAATAGAGTCCAGTCTTCTGTTTCCTTCAAGTGGTTCTGAGCTCTGTAAGAGTTGCACTACGGCACTCTGGGCATCTCTCAAGGTCCATGAGATAGATGGTGTTAGAATGACAAGGGCATTGCATCCTGACCCTCCCAGCTAACAAAAGACCACAGGAGCAGCAAGCCACACTGGTGCGTTCCCTGAAACAGATGCATCCCGAGGTGGGTGGGGTCACGTCCATCTCCTGCGGTGACTTGCTTCTGGAGTGTTGAGCCTGCAAGGATGTAGATGTGGTCTTTCTGGAAGGGGACCATGACCCAGTCCTGGAGTCCGTAGGGTTTGTCTGGGTTCCTCTGGATGTTGGTGTTCTTGCTGTATAGCCGGGTTGGTTGTTGTTGGTCATCTGTGAAGAAAGAGGATACAGCCATTACAATTCCATTCAATTCAATTTATTCATTTGATTTTTTACAATTCAATTCAATTCATGTGATTTTTATGAAATTCATTAATTTCATAAAAATCAGGAGTTAATACAAACACTGAATAGTGCGAGTATTAACACCCTTAAAAATCCAGTGGCTTGACATTAAGGGGGATCCATAACATAATAACTGATATAAGTAGAAAAGCATAATACAAGCAACAAAAGTTATCATACACCCCCCCCCCCTCAAAAAAACCCCCCAAAAAACAGAAGACATTTAACAAACTTACAATACTAAAAAACACAAACATTACAGGACACATACAGTAGGTGACAACAGCAGCACCAACAGGCAACAAAAACTAAGAAAATGGAAAGCTTCAACATTTTATGAAGTTAAGAGAGAAAGAAAGAGGGGGGGGGGGGGAGGGTTGCAACAATGCAAGGTTGGCAAACTTGCATTTGCTTAATTGAAATGGTAAAAACCTAACTTTTTACTTCTTTCTTTGAAAGTTCTTTATGACTTTTAATTCCCTCAGTTTCCACACAAAATACCAACATTCAGGGTAGTTTTCCCCTTGGAATGATTCTTGAGATTGATATTAGGAAGCAGTATGAATGAATGGATGGAGAATTAGGTGTGTAAACTACATGTACTGTAACTATGAACAATGAAAAAAATGCCCCAGGCATCATCTTTGATAGCAGCAGAGTCATAAACGTGGATGATGTACATGTCAGTCATAACAATATTAATCATTGCAGAATGCAGATATGGGTGCCGTTGCATAAAAACTTGCTACTACAGTAACTTTGCCATCAATGGTAACTACCATGGTAACGTTGCTCAACAGCCAATCAAAATCCAGTATTCCATGAAAGTTACCACTGATGGAAAAGTTACTATAATAGCAAGTTTTATGCAATGGCATCCGGGACTTTATATAGTAAAGCAGAGTTAAGAGAACTGAATATACATGTACATGTATATTTGCATCCTGGATATAAAACTGCTTACAGATGGGGACATTTAAATGTCTAATTTGCTAACAAACTTGAGACTTAGAAATAAATATCTCCAATAATGAGTAATTGCACTTCATCTCAAGCTAATACTAATGGAGTATTTGGACAATAAGGACCATGAATTACATGTACATGGAGTAAGGAAATGAAAGCACTTGGTCTTTTCATCTCCAGATTTGTTATGGTTCTGTAAAATAATGGAGGAAATAGAAAACAGTCCCAATGGTTTTCCACATTTTATTATGACAAATCACAGGTCGGTTATTTGGTGAGAATGCATCCCACCATAATAGAGCTCATAAACCTTCATTTAATAACTATCAATTACCTTGTTTCTAACAAGATGTGTATTATGCCCACCTACTAGTAGGATGGGGGGCTGGGTGTCCGGACACGTAACAAAAATGAAGCCTTCTTTTTTGTCTTTGGATTAAACAAAAACTATGCATTGATTTGTGCTAATCATCATCAATATTTGTTCTAGATAATATTGTCTAACATTTTGTGTTAAAACATTTAAGAGATTTGCTTGTGAACTTTTTCAATTGGATGTTTAAAATTGACTGTCCGGACACCCAACAACTGGGTATACTAGTCAGGTCTAACTTACTTGCTCTGCCTCTGGCACTGTCTTAATAATGATTCAACATAGATCAAGCCACAAATCATCATCATCATCATCATCACCATCATCACCATCACCATCATCACCACCACCATCATCTGTATACGGACGTATGAGGTGGTCCTTTTCATAACTTCTGGTCATTACTTCTCTGATTTTTAAAGCTGTTTCTTCTAAAGTCACAAGTCACATTCACAAGTCATCGAGTGAGAACTCGTCAATCTGTCTAGAGTCTAGGTCTAGATCTACATCTCTAAGACTAGTTTATTCCAATGAAATTTGAATATGGAATGTGAGAACTCACGAATCAATATTTGAAAAAAAAGTAGGTAATCCTGGGTTTTAGGGGCATAAAATATATGTAGAGGTCTATATATATTAGCGGCCTCTAACTTCAGCCAAATCATCCGAGCTTACTATGGTCAGCTAAAAGGGCAAATATTCAAATTTGACTGAGCCGTTTTCATCATTTTTGTCTCGCCTGTTTTAGCTGAGCCTTGCATTGTGATCTTGAAAATGGCTCAGTCAAATTTGAATATATGCCCTTTTAGCCGACCATAGTAAGCTCGGATGATTTGGCTGAAGTTAGAGGCCGCTAATATATACATATATTTTACGCCCCTAAAACCCAGGATTACCAAAAAGTCTCCTAGCAAAAGGAAGCTAAAAACTAAAGTTGATCCATAGCCATTCATGGCAATGGATCAACTTCGCCGACCCCTGCCTGGCCCGGCCCGCTCGGCAGGTCAAGCGTTGTTGGTTTCTTAAAATCAAGATTCAAAGCCAAGTTGCGTAATCCTTACCATGACTTTCTCATCTCCTTTGGTCCCTTTCATCCATCCAACTCCATTATCATCTCGTAGTGCTTGAAATCCTTGAATTGCCTTCCGTGACATGACTAATATCAACTAGGCCTAGTGAGGAAACCCTTGGAAAGATGTAAATCAGAATAAGATTTTTGGCTCAGAAGTTGTGTTCTCAATCTCAACCTAGTACGGTAACCGTGCGTGCGCAATATGCATGCAAAGCATGCATTGTTATACGCAGTTGTTGTTGTTGTTTATTATGAATCGTTTGGGAAAATGGCACGCGCGTAGTTTCAAAACAAAGGCTAAACGCTCAAAAGCGGATTAAGTAGCTGGGGAATGGCAGCACCCCGGTGCTCAATCTGGGGGATTAGCAGACTGAATATCCGGATGTATGGTGATGGGGGGGGGGGGGGGGGGGGGGGGGGTGCACATTTTGATGTTCTGAGCCAGATTGTGCAAACGAAGGATTAAAACTTCTTTATAAATTTTCCGTAGGTCCTACATTTTCGACGGTGATGCTGCCATATACTGTATATAATTATGTTGGGAGGGGGGGGGGGGGGGGTCACAAAAGAAGTCGCAGTCTTATGTTGTACCGGTCCCGGGTAACAGTCAGCAACTTAAAAGTTGCTTCACTTAAACGATGGTTGCAGTCAGCTTTATAAGTTTGATCTTAACAAACATATTAGGCCTACATGTAGATCATAAAGCCTTTAGAGCCATAAAAAGCAATTAGGGCCATAAAAAGTTCTGCACGTTTTTCAAAATATTTTCTAACCTTTCCTTTGATCAACTAAGAGTAAATCTACATGGTAGATTAAAGAAAAGGAGGGCAGAAAATTGACAAAGAGCAGTAAATTACGAGCTCCGTCATCAGTTCCACTTTCTTAAAAGATTGCCAGTCATTCACTCAAAGTCTGGTCACCTGACTGTTCTAATTTTCCTAAAATTTTAGTGGAGAGAAAATGGCGGGGAAAAAATATAAAGAATAAATTCTATATGAAAAGAGGGAAGGAGTGAGAGAGAGAGAGAGAGAGAGAGAGAGAGAGAGAGAGAGAGAGAGAGAGAGAGAGAGAGAGAGAGAAAGAGAGGGAGTGAGAGAAAGAGGGGGAAACTAGAAGGAGAGGCAGGGGCGTAGCTAGACATTTTTCAGTGGGGGGGGGGGGGGTAGAGGCCACTGATTACCGACAATATTGCCATCGATTACCGACGACCCGCACGTCTATTACTTCAAACGTATAAAGCCCATGGGGCACTTTCATTTCGTCTCTCCAACACCTTTTCATTCAATTTCAACCAGATTTGGTGACTTTAAGTGAGCGAGCGCAGCGAGCAAGGAAATAATACTCCTTTTAAGTTTAGAAGCGATGATTCTTCATCGAATATACCCGATGGGCCTAAACGATATTTAAACATAAATTTGGTCACTTCGCTTGCAAAATTCATTCGCTTTCCCCCATCATCCTGTGTCTAACTATATACGAGCGAGCGCAGCAAGCCAGTAAAATACTCTTTTTCATGTTATTTAGTTATCAAAATACATTTTGACCAATAAGATATATAAACCATAGCCCATTCGGTCACCTCGTTTCGAGCGAGGAAAAATATATTTAGTCCTTATCATGGTACAAGTGATAATTCTTCATCCAAATATGCGATGGGCCTATTAGATATCTAATTTATTTTTGTCACCTCGCTTGCCGAATTCATTCGCTTTGAAAAAAACATCTTGTATTCAAATATTATACGAGCGAGCGAAGCGAGCGACCAAAATATATATACTCCTTTTCATGGTTGAGGTGATTATTCTTCATCAAAATACACGATGGGCCGAAAGGTATATTTAAATTATACATTTGGTCACCTCGCTTGCCCAATTCTTCTGTTATTCCAAAACGAGCCCGTATCCAAATATTATACGAGCGAGCGCAGCGAGCGAAGAAAAAATACACTCTTTTTCATGATATTCAAAAATGCATTTTGGCCAGTAATATATCTAAATCATTATATTATTATTATATTATATTATATTATATTATATTATATTATATTATATTATATTATATTATATTATATTATTATATTGTCATTATAACCTCGCTTGGGGAATTCTTCTGTTTATCCTAACGATCCCGTATAGATCTGAATATTATACGAGCGAGCGGAGCGAGCGAGGAAAAATATACACTCTTTTTCATGGTATTTCGTCACCAAACTACACGTATATTCGGTCATCTCGCTTGCCGAATCCTTTTTCTTTTCCGAAACGATCCTGTATGTGAATATTATACGAGCGAGTGCAGCGAGCGAGAAAATACATACACCCTTTTTCATAGAGTGAATGTTATTTCGTCATCAAAATACATTCAAACATATAAGATTTCTAAATTATATTCGATCCTCTATTTGCCAAAAAGGCGAAACCATACGAGCGAGCGCAGCGAGCGAGGCAAATTATACACTCTTTTTAATGGTAGAAGTGTTATTTCGTTATCGAAAATACACTCCTATAAGATATCTATATAATATTCGATCACCTATTTGTCAATTATGCCTCTATTTGGGCACCTCGCTTGCCGTCTGAAACCATTCTGTTTCTACCGGAGCGAAGCGAGCGAGCGACCGACAAAATAATACTATATTTTCTATAACAAAAATTAAAGTAGATTCCAGCCCGGACTCGATGAAGGGCTTTTAAACCCGATTACTGGACGACCCCATCATCACGGTACACTATCGTCGGTATATACAGAGAGCGCTCCAATTGCGTAATATCAAAACTTGCCAAGGATGATAGGGATCGAGCAAGAATAGCCGACAAACTACAGCTGGGACAGCCATTCCTGACCCGACATGGTCCATTATTCCCCCAGACTCCAGTCTGCACCGTTCCCGCAAGCACAACCTCGGAACCTCTCTTTCTCTCTCTTTAACTTGTCAGCATGGTTTTTCTTATCCATTTTCTTCCTCTTTTTCTCTTTTCCTTTTCCCCCCTCTCTCTCTCTCTTCTCTTTTTTTTTCTTTTTCTTCCTTCTCTTTTTCTTTTCTTTTTCCTTTTTCTTCTCTCCTTTTCCTTTTCTCTTTCCTCTTTCTCATATTTTTCCTTTTATCTCTTTCTTTGTTCTTCCCCTTCTCATATTTTTCTCTCCCCTTTTTTCATTTTTCCCGACGAAAAATTTACTGACGATATCCTGAGCAGTGGGGGGGGGGTGACACCGCCCCCCCCCCAGCGACAGCCCTGAGGAGTGAGGAGAGGGAGAAAGAACCCCTCATGTTGTTCTTCAGTTCTGTCAATCTTTCGCATAATTATTCCCCTCCCCTCTTTCCTGCACTCACATTCTTTCTTTCTTTCTCTATATAGCTCCCCCTTCCCCCGACCCCCTTTTCTTTCTCCAAAATCTTGTGATTCATAGGACTTTGATAGTTCTCGCTTTATGAACACTAGACTTGACGCCATCGTGTTCCCCTACCCCGGAAGTATTACCCTAGGGTGATGCATTATCCCTTCTTAGAAGCAAACACCCTTTCTATTTACTCTTCTTTCAAAGCTACATTAGCCCTCTCGAGATGTCAGAATATTAATGCCGGATATTAATATCGCCTGTGGGGTGTGAGCACTGATGTTTGGCAGTGTTTGGGGGTGGTTTTTTGATAGTTGTTTGAGGACGGTGTCATGGATCGAAGGGCATGTTGGCAGCTGCCTCTCTGCTTTTAAAGGAAAAATACCAAGTATAAACTACGCGATAACATTCAATATCCAGATGATCCTGACCCTTGTACAAAAAAGTAACATGGTATCCGTAGTAAAAAAAAAAAAATAAATAAATAAATAAAGGTATTTTGAAAGTGTAAACCATCAAATTACACGGCAATTTGAATATAATATTCATAGAAACAAATCTACTCATGAACAAAAAAAAAAAAATTAAATGAGACTATCAATTCAAAATACTGAATTAATTACTCATTATCTGCTATAAGAACCAGACTGCATGTTGTTAGCTCTGACAACACGATCCTTCTGGCACTCAGACATAATACCCCAAGGAAGAACTAGGTGTATAGAAAACTGATATTATTTTGCTCATGAGCACTCAACTTTAACTGAAAATTTTCTACCAAAACCGCGTGTGAGACAAGTAGAGTAATCATGCACACACTCTCTTGCAGTCTTCATTCACATTCAGCTTCCATTTAGTACTGTGACAATTCACTTTCCGTCATTATAATAACCTTTCATAATTTAGATTTTGTTCCACGACTTTTCACTTCACAGGATTAAATCCGCTTTATATGGGGGGGGGGGGGGTGTGGCAGTAAAACCAGGCATACAGCTTATGAAAAAAATGGGGGGGGGGGGACATACACCAAAAAATTTGCTAACATGAAACATTCCAATTCATAGGAGGAACGGAAGGTTCTGTTTGGGCAAATCACATTGGCATGTGATAGGGGTGGATTTAGGAGGCACAAAATCGTTGGCAAAAGGGGGAAATAAGGGCGGAATACGAGCGGTTGGGAAAAGAATACATTTTGTTGCATGTTTTATCCTTTCTCGAAATTTTGAATACTCGCAATGCACCGTTTAACATTCGGCGTGGGTGACAGGTGCAATTTTCGTTCACCTGGTACCATCAGCAATTATAGTTCTTTGAATCTACTGCAGTGAATTGAAAAGGTATTATTCATATTGCACTTCTCAGCCATATAAGGCTGAATTGTGTACAGTTTACAGGTTTGATAAAGATATTTATGATGTACAAAACTGGCTAAAAACAACAAACTTGTTAAAACCATATTATGCACAACAATAAATGATGACGCATGTTACATAAAAATGAAAACCAGGAGGAAAGATTAAATGACAGGTATAAGGGAGATTAAGTTGCGTATACATGCATACATAAAATACAAAGAATGACAAAACTTAATGACATTAAACAAGAGTGAGTCAGGATGAGCGAGCAAGATATGGCTCTCAAAAACTCTCTCACACCTCGCACACACACGCTCACACACAACTTACACAAAATTAACAAAATGTAGGGGTCTACTCATATTCCAAGCCTTTAACAACCCCTTCATAACCTCCCATCCTGCTCGTATACCAATCTCACATCGTACTTATAAAAAAAAGATCCGAACGATGAGGGTTGTATGACTTGTGTCACTGTATCCTTCCACTATTCCCCGTGTTTCTATATTTGAAAAACCAAAAAAAATATAAAGCGACATCTTCCCTTGATCGATATTTTGTAGAAAATTGTAAAAATTTGTAAAATGGAGTGCAGACGACTGGAATCGACTAGCCCCTCGGGGGGCCGTGAGTACCGACGCCACAAGTCGATGCGCGCCAAACCCATCATGCAGCACACAAAAAATCCAAAATGACAACAGTTTCTCAGCTTGTGTTTTCTACTAAATGCCCCATTTAAAGCATGCAGGGCCTAGGGGTGTCGAGCCATCTTTAATGGGGGAGGATGGGGGTGTAAGGGAATCATATTTTGGAGCCCATATACTACATGTATGTCATCACTGCCGTAGCAAGGAATTTTCAACAGGGGTGCCAAGGCGAGGGAGAGAAGCAACCGAGCGGGGGGAGGGATTCCCCCTCCCACGGTAGGGAGATTTTTGAAAATTCGTTCATGAAACTGGCATTTTCTGCACACTAAAATTCAATATTAGGGGTTCCTTATATGAGAAGTGGCATATTTACGTTTACTTTCATTTCGTAGGGTAGGGGTAGGGTAAGTTATGTGAAATGAACTCGATGAAAGATTTTTTTTTTTTTTTGCTCACCGATCAACAGGGGGGGGGGGGCATGGCCCCCGTGTGCCCCCCTTAGCTACGCCATTGCATGTCATGACATACATTTTGAAGGGGCAACAATCCTCTTCCTATAGCTTCGACGCCGTGTATGAAATCTGATGTCCGATATGACACTCCTCATTTATGGTGCTTTTATGGTGCTCTTTCTGTCTACATTTCTTACTTTTTGTCGTATCTTCTTTTTTTTTTTTTTTTTGCTCAGGATGGATTCAGATCAGTTTTATATTCTTGCCTGTCGGCTGAAATGACCCATTTTATAGTCACTTTGTCGCTGACTAGTGGACTGTTATCTAAAAAACAGACTAATATCTTTGAAGTGATGAAAATATCCATAAGAGTTTGAGCTTTTATGTGCTTTCTGAAAATCGGACAGCCTAAAGCAATGAAAATGAAGGTTTAAGAGAGAAAAAATATGGGGCACAGAAAACGGGAGAGAATAAAAGAAAATTACGAGAAAGAAAGAAAGAGAGAGAGAGAGAGAGAGAGAGAGAGAAGCAAAGCAGAGAGACACTGATAAAAATAATGCAAAGAAGGTACAGAGAAGGGGAAAACGATACGAAGGTTACATGTACAATGATGTAGTTTCTCTTATTATAGACCTGACAATGGTACATTAACTGGACGAAGTACTGACACCATGGGAATAAAACCAAAGACACGGTAAAGTAGAGATTTTGCTCTAGGCTTTATCT
>CM057160.1:14676193-14703524 GCA_029962745.1 Echinometra lucunter | reverse complement strand
AAAAGTAGCTCATGATCCACAGTATCAAAAGCCTTCCGGAGATCTATAAAGGCAACTCCAGAAATTTCATTGTTATCGATGTTCAACGACCACTGATTTACAAGTTTTGCAAGGGCGGTAGCTGTTGAATGAATAGGTCTGAAACCAGACTGATTAGGGTGAAATAAATTATTCTCTTCTAAGAATTCACTGAGCTGTTGATGAACGGTCCTTTCTAAATTAATTTTACTCACGATGGGTAATATTGAAATCGGGCGGTAATTATTCAACGAAGAAATATCTCCAGATTTGAATATTGGTACTACCCGAGCCTTTTTCCATTCACGTGGAACAATTCCTGAAGACAGGGATTTGTTAATAATATCACAAAGAGACTCTGCGATAACATTTTTGCCATCTTTAAAAGTTTACAGCTGATATGATCTTCACCAGTTGCTTTATCTAAACTCAGATTATCAATCTGTTTCAGTACAAAATCCCTTGTAATCAAATTCAAATTAAATTGAGAATGACCTGGACAAATGCCTTTGTCCTCGTCAACTCTCAATAAAGACGTATTCCCTGCAGGTCCTTTGTAATGTTAATTAGTAGCATTGGAAATGAAAAAGTCGTTAAATGCTTCAGCAATATTTGCATTGTCTGACACATTAGCCCCATCAGCGTTTATAGTATTGGGAGAAATTGTTAATGACTTAGGCACAAGGTATCTCAAACATTTCCACATTTTCTTACTATTGTTCTGATTTCGTGAAATCTGGTCTGCATTATATTCTTTTTTTGTTTTCCTCATGAGATGAGTGACTTTATTCTTTAGATATTTGTAAGTGACCCATAGATCATCACTTTTGTTAGCTTTCGCAGCTTTGAGAACCTTATCACGTTCCGTCATGAGCTTGACAATCTCGTCAGATATCCAAGGGCATGCCTTTATTCTTATCCGCTTTTTTACATATGGGTATGTGCTTGTTGATAACATTCTTGAATAAAGTCAACCACATATCCTACGCAACATCAACATTATCTATATCATTTATGACCTGCCAAGGAGTACTTCTCAATTCGCTGTAAAATTTCTCCTCGTCAAGATTTTTTTAACGAGCGGGATTCAGCATATTCAGATTTTGTTTTGATCTTTGCACTAAAATCGCGAATTGTATACACCAAATAATGATCACTTATGCTAGTTTCAAATATTCCCCATTCATTGTAAAGTTCTTTGTCTGAAACAAATATCAAATCAATCAAAGTAGAAGAGGTATTTGTAACTCTCATGGCAGTATCAATTAGCTGAGTTAACCCGTACATATTTGTATAAAACATTGACTTTTCAGTATTCAAATCATCTGTTATATCATGTTGGTGTGGCATACAATCACAACTGAAATCGCCTAAAATAATACAGCTCATATCTTCCGAGAGAGCAGAGTCCAAATTTCTGTCTAATTCTTAAAAAAAAATCAACAAGAGAATTTGGAGGCCTGTAAAACTCCCCAACCATGATGGGGGACTTATTTGGATAATGCAATTCAAACCAAAGGCATTCTATAGTAGATGAAATTAAATCATCCCTTTTTTTATAGTTGAACCTCTTAGATATATATACAGCCACACCACCACCGTGTCTCGTACGGTCTCTACGTAATAAAATATAATCATCAACGTGTAATTCAGAATCATCAATCATGGAGTCGCAAAACGTCTCATTTAATCCAATAACATCAAATGACGCATTTTTCAGAAGTAACCTAAGCTAATCGATTTTAGCAACTAAGTTATGAATATTCAAATGAGCAAATTTTAGACCCTTTTTTCTCAACAGAGGAGCTGAACCACTTATCAATTGTTCAATTTTACTTGTAATCACTTCATGAAGAGAAGTGTTTTCATCTGTGGGGTTAGGTATTATACATGAACTTGCTTTCGCATGGTTTTTATGAGTCTTCCTCTCATTTGTATTGTTTTGAATTAGACTATCCTCGATTTGGTTTACTTTTCCTTGGCAATCATTCGTAAATAACGAATCGCAAAAAAGTGGCAGACTACATGATAAACAATCCCAGTTTTCGTCAGGACATTCATATAACGTACAATATTCTGGTAAGCTTATAGCTTGACAATCAATGTGAAACCATCTTTCACATTTAGAACAGAAAAGGCCGTATTGATAAGGCTTTTTACAGATCCCACACGGGTACTTATACTTCCGACCTTCACCTAGTTTTGGGTCATTCGTCAGACAATTACTTAACTTTTACATGGTAGTTCGTTACTAAACTACATGTATATTCGATCACCTCGCTTGTCGAATCCTTTTTCTTTTCCGAAACGATCCTGTATGTGAATACTATACAAGTGAGCGCAGCGAGCGAGGAAAAAATATGCTCCTTTTTCATTTTATTTCTTCATATTCGGTCAACTCGCTTGCCGAATTCTTTTGCTTTCCCGAAACGATTCTATATGTGAATATTATACGAGCGAGTGCAGCGAGCGAGAAAATATATACACCTTTTTTCACAGAATGAGTGTTATTTCGTCATCAAAATACATTTTAAACATATAAGATTTCTAAATTATGTTTTCAATCGTCTATTTGCCAAAAAGGCGAAACCATCCTGCATCTATACAAGCGAGCGCAGCGAGCGAGGCAAATTATACACTCTTTTTAATGGTAGAAGTGTTTTTTCGTCATCGAAAACACACTCCTATAAGATATCTGAATAATATTCGATCACCTATTTGTCAATTATGCCTCCATTTGGGCACCTCGCTTGCCGTCTGAAACCATTCTGTTTCTACCGGGGCGAAGCGAGCGACCGACAAAATAATGCTATATTTTCTATAAAACAAAGTTAATGTAGATTCCAGTCCGGACTCGATGAAGGGCTTTTAAACCCGATTACTGGACGACCCCATGATCATCACGGTACACTATCGTCGGTATACAGAGAGCGCTCCGATTGCGTAATATCAAAACTTGCCAAAGATGATGAAGGATCGAGCAGCCGGGACAGCCCTTCCTGACCCGACATGGTCCATTATTCCACCAGACTCCACGTCTGCACCGTTCCCACAAGCACAACCTGGGAACATCTCTTTCTCTCTCTTTACCTTGCCATCATCGTTTTTCTTATCCATTTTCTTCCTCTTTTTCTCTTTTCCTTTTCCCCTCTCTCTTTCCTCTCTTTTTCTTTTTCTTTTTCTTCCTCTTTTCTTTTCCTTTTCCTTTTCTTCTCTCCTTTTCCTTTTCTCTTTCCTCTTCCTCTTTTTTTTCCTTTTTCTTTCTTTTTTTATTTCCCTTCTCATTTTTTTCTCTCCGCTTATTTCATTTTTCCCGACGGCAGTGCATATTTACGGACGATATCCAGAGCAGTTGGGGGGGGGGGGGGGCTATATATCATTTATCTATTTTACTCTTAAATGAATTTTGACCCCTCCTCTAATGCACTTGCACGGCACTTGCACTTGCACTGCACCCTCATGACTTCTTGTTAAATAATGAGTAAGTTTTACATGTCGCTTTTTTACCTTGAGGCCGTCGTCAACATCAAGCAGGTCGCTCATGACGACGGTCTCCTGCGTTCTGAAATTCAGTTGAATAATATTTTCATATACTTTTTTATATTCAGAAAGATTGTAAATGATTCATGTGTCTAAAATGTATATGTATAAAATCTATGTAATAATTGATTATGTTTTATTGTGTTGAATATGTTGAACGCAGAAATAAATTTCAAGCAAACAAACTAATTGATTAAATGATTCTAGGAAATTTCAGCGTCATTATGTACTCATTTCCATTTAACAAAATGTTTTCAGAAGAACGTCGTATTGTTATCTTAATGTGTTTTATATATTTTTTTTAACCTCTGCATGTAACTCCATTTCCGCTGTATCCAGTGTTGCAACTACCAGTAAAGCTGCCTTGGGTGTTTGTACACCGTGCATTTCGGTGACAGCAGTTAGTTAACATCTGATAGAAACAAGATAATGTCACTATAATTATTTTGAGATATTTGATTGTAATCCAATATAAATGTATATTTGATTGTAATTTAACCCCTTCAGCCTTGTGTTGCTGGTCAATATCTGATTCTATACCAATAAATAATAAATAAATAAATAAATAAATAAACAAATAAATAAAGTATCTTGTCCCAAAGTAAATTAAACAAGATCGCAGTGGCCAATGAAAGATGTGGCGTGTATTGACCAGGGAGATGGCTTCGACATATTCTTCCCCAGCAACAAAGCACGTATTTCATTAATGATTGAAACTCCTAGGGAGGTGGTAAAACCTTAGTTTGTAATTAAAATTAAAAGTCTGAAATATCCTGTTACCGGTAAGAGTAGAACTGAAACAAACTTTAAGTAATTCCTGATATTGGAAACTTCTCAAAGAAATTAACATCACTTCTGCATTTCAAATTCAATATGGTTAACCTATGTTATTGCTCCACAGTCTCATTAAAGAGCTGATTATCTTATTGCTGATTTATATGAGTTAATCTTACATACGTAAATCTCACCTTATGTACTCTCACGTTAAAGAGAATAACAACAACAACAAAAAATCTACTACCGCCTAGCGATATTCCCTCAAATGCTCAACATGATCGCTGTCATTTGGAGGTAAGCCATATTACTATTGCTTGGAGAAAGTCTCTCTATAGGTTAATTTTTCTTTCTTCTTTTTTATCTTTCTCTCTTTGCATTTCCATTTTTGACTGTTTGGGTAGTTTTACAGGTAATCATATCAGCTTCTATATTAAATTTCTTTTCACGTCGCAGGCGCTCCGAAGGCAGTTTTGATGTCTTGTGGTTTGGGATTGGAATGATTCAACATACTATATATTGATAAAGCTGAGATCACGGCCCAACACTCTTTTTTTGTTTATTTGAAAATTTATCCATGGGTGTCATGAGATGGACGGAATGCGACAGGGCGGAAAGCTTTGTATAACAAACGAATACGGATTTCGACCATAATTTTGATGTCATTCAAAGGGAGGAGGCTTCTTCTTAGTTCATCTAAGTTAAATGGATAACAGGCATTACAGTAAAAATATATATACATGTACTAGTATTACATATCATACAAATATATGTCTGTTTGGAACGCAAAGCGAGCCAACCAAAATAGGAAACTTCTTTTTATGAGAGAAGTCTTTATTTTGTCATCAAAGTACACTATAGTATTATAAGATCTATAAAATATACATAATTATGTCCCCTTCTCTCCCCCTTGGAATAAAAGTTAGCATGCGAAACCTGTACATCTTATCAGTTATTTTGCCAATACAGTGATGACCGTTTTACACGCAAAAGCTGAATGTACATGTTTATTGTATATATATATATATCTATATATATAGAGAGAGAGAGAGAGAGAGAGAAAGAGAGAGTTGACTTAAAACTCCACCGACATAGATTTCTTTTACAGCTTTTGGGTTCGTACTGAACAATCTGAAGCCTTGTCAAATCTTTCACCTGCTGGTCTGTTGCACCAAAGGTATTTTTGATTACGGAATTGCACTGTTCTGTACGAACATTTTCGGTGCAACAAGAGAACAAGATATATTATTAGGACCATTGTTCACATATCTCTTTATGTACGTGGTACCAGTGTTTCTGTAGTCCGACCCGGCATAGCCCTGCCTGTATTAAAGTTGTTGGTAGATGGAAGACATAAATCATATGAATAATAAGAATTCAGTTTACTCCACCTGCCATTGTAACTTTGAGCTTTACGTAGCCTTAATAGTAGCCAACCTGCAAGGGCTGGAATTTCCTAAATTTGAGAAATATGTTCTATTGCTGATACTCATTACTGTTTTTCCTAATTTCACCTGCTATCTGTCTTTTATCTAAGTTTTATTCATACAGATTTATGCTTATTTTGAAGTATTATTTACCCTTGGGGAAGAAATAATTATAAAATCTATTGCAAACTATTCTATTTTTTTTGCGTTGAAGTATTTTAAAGCATCTTAAAACCCTTTCAACTTGTCTATGGCTCTTGACGTAAATTTGATAACTTGACTGCTCTACGTACCCTATGCAATATCAAAAACCTCTAAAGGAATAAAGAAGAACACTAAAAAAAAATAAAGTGCTAAATTTAGCATTTTAAGATTCAATTTTAGCACTTTTTAGGAGCTCGGATAGTGCCTGCACTCGACATGCTGTTTTTGCAATTACACCCGGGCTACTTTGCTAACACCTAAAAGAGCTGACTGTAGAGTGCTAAACTTCAGCTCTTCCCCCGCTAAAAACCCCACTGATGTTCACGACGGGAGTCGAACCCCCGTCTTCTACCTCTCAAGACCGACGCGCTACCCATTTTACTAGCGAGATATCGCTTGAAATTAATGTTCGCATAATGATAATACGTCGGGTTTAGTCTTACTTCCAGGATGCATTGCTCTTATTTTCCTGACTAAATAAATCGATGTCAATTTGAAATGCATGGTTTACGGGTAAGCTTTTATTTCTGACGGAATAAACCAATATTTTGATGTCCATTGCATTTTCCCATGATTAGTATTTGATATTATGATCAGATCTATCATTCCAAGTCATATTCTTATACTTTTTATCAAATTAAACGGGGGGGGGGGGGGGAGGGAGGTACATATGTAACTCTTGCCCGGAAGAGCACTATTCGACCTCTAAAACATTGCTAGAATTGGATCTTCAAGTGTTAAATTTACGCCGCGGCATCCCACAACCGAAATGGTTATCGACATTTTTCAGTTCCGGCTTTTGAACAATTTCCCCGCCCATCAGTTCAGGACTCATCCACCACTGGCACTTTTAAGAAAAAAATTAAAGATTTACCTCTTTGAATAACATCTTTAATACATACGATACGCAATTATCGAATTTGGACTTGGATTTTTTTTAGTTGCTTACCTCGCTTTGACTGCTGCTAAGTAAGGAACAGCAAACGTGTTAATGTTTAGGCCTACGGTGCGCGCTAGTACACAGCATAGCAGCAACCTGCACCACTGCACAGTACAGGCCATACGGTCCGGAGAGAAGCTACAGCAAACAAGCTAGCTCGCCAGCGCTCGAACAAGTCCAGAAAAATCAACTACGTAAATCAACCAATCAGATCAGGTTTCTTGCATAGCACTCATTTTCAGCACTCAAATATTCAACAGGTTTCGGCTTCCTTGTTAAAGTCAACTCGTCAAATGCTGATTTTCACTTTCACTTCAATTGCAGAATAATCAGTACCCAACATTTGGCACCTCAGTTTTGTGCGTGAAGAAGAAAAAGAAAACCTGAAGTAATCAGTTGCTGACCATTAAAAAAAATCGAAACAAACAAAGATAAAATTTTAGAGTGTTCCCAAAAAAATTTCTGCGTTGTAGTATTTTAAAGCACCTTGAAACCCTTTCAACTTGTCTATGGCAATTGACGTAAATTTGATAACTTAACTGCTCTACGTACCCGATGCAATATCTAAAACCTCTACCATTAAAACAAAATCGAAACAAACAAAAGAGAAAATTTTAGAGTGCTCCCAAAAACATTTCTGCCACCCCTGAAAAGAAAAACCAAATGTTTGTGGGTGACGATGATCGGCTGCCATGCTAGTAGTTATAGCAATAATAATGAAGTGCTAGACAGGTGCTCAGACACGTGCTCCACTACCTGACTACAGAAGTGAAAATGTCATGGGAATATCTAAAGCCTAAATTCTATATATCTAGAGGTATGTCCGGATGCCCCCTTCTTACGTTCCCTGCTCATTGCTGGTCGAGAGCTGTCAGACCAGTTTTCAAAAAGTTGTCAGTAGTAAATCTCCAAACATTTTGTCCAACACCTACAATAACCAGAAATTAACCTTTATGAACATTGGATAATTATTTCTTTTACTATTGTCTTACGAAATTCACTCGTTTCATGCTATGTCGTTGATTAAGTAGAACAATCATCAAAAGAATAAATTTGTTTTTGCTCCTGTTTATAGTTTATATCAAGCATGTTTATTTGGGAGTTCTTGTTTTTGTTTTCAATGTTTCCGACTTGTTTTCACTGCTGCTGCAGTCTGTTTTGGTTGTATAAATTTCAAAGTGCACGTGGTTAAAAAAACAAAAAACAAAAACTAAAGTTTGAAAGGTAGTGGGTCCCTTTTGCACCTCCCAAATCAACTTAGCTTTATAACTTGTCATATTGTCGAGGTATATTATTAAGGCACCTTATCAAAAGGAAACGGAGCCCGTTAGCGTCTTTCCCGCTCAACGTCTTTTCCCCTCCCATCCTCCCATTTCTCTGTATACAAAACAACGTGGGATTGGGAAAGCCAAACGTTTGCAGAGAAGAAAATCAAAGATGCGGGACGAGACTTTTGATAAGCAGCCTAAAACTGCCTTGGGTGTTTATACATCGTGCATTTCCGTGACAGTTATCAGTGCGCAGGCTACACTCGTCAACATCTGATTAAAACAAGATAATGCCACCATAAACTATCATGTCCCAAAGTTAATTATACAAGATCGCAGAGGCCAATGAAAAAGGTGGCGTGTATTGATCATGGAGATGGCTCCGACATATTGCCTCAAATAACAAAGCTGTACAATACTTGTTGATAAGGGAAATGAAAAACAAAAATTTATTTGAATTCTAGCAGAACTCTTTAGTTGCAGATTTGTTTGTCTTAACCTGATTAAGCCTTGTAAAACCTCAAAAGGTATCTTGAATATCTATCTGTCAAACGAAATTCACATCACTCTCATCCCTGCTTTTACCCTGCAATATTTTCTGCAAGTTATTGATGGTTGTTGTTTTTTTGTTTGTTTTATTCCTTCCAGTGAGTTTAGGTTTTTATTAAAATGTGATTATTTCATTTTCACCATTCGTTCATAAAAACAGAGAGGAAGGAAATGCATCTTACGAGAAAATTAAAATGAAAGGTTTTCGTCTTTTTTGACAAATAAAAGGAATCCCGAGAGTATTATTTGAAAAGAAATTGGGTCACAATTTCGCAATAATTGGGACCATTTAACGAGCCTCCCACGTGTCAAACCTTTTCAAAGTGTCTAGATTCATAACAAAATGGTGTTACTGCATATTATATTTGTTGGTTAGAATATAAGAGATGGAAAAGTTAATGTTTTTTTTTTTTTACCTCTGCATGTAACTCCATTTCCGCTGTATCCAGTGTTGCAACTGCACGTAAAACTGCCTTGGGTGTTTGCACATCGTGCATTTCCGTGACAGTTATCAGTGCCCAGGCTACACTCGTCAACATCTGATTAAAACAAGATAATTCCACCATAAACCATACCAAAGTTAATTATACAAGATCGCAGAGGCCAATGAAAAAGGTGGCGTGTATTGATCAGGGAGATGGCTCCGACATATTGCCTCAAATAACAAAGCTGTACAATTCTTGTCAATAAGGGAAAATGAAAAACAACGAGACATTTGAATTCGTCACATGACGAATTAGGTGGTCTGTCGGCAGCTTTTAGGTTTCGACGTGGATTGTGATGAATTCGTTGGTAAGACTTTTGATAAAAATTTTCACGTCTCGATAGGAGACTAACATCATAGAAATTGGATGATTTGATATCGCAGAATACCTAAAAGGTGATCCAAAGCTTTAATTCACCTTAACTAATCAGATTTTCTATAGGGTTGTACATAAACTTCTGTGCACTGCATTGCAATTGTCATAACGGGCCAAAAACAGCATTTTATTTCATTGACTGTGACTGTATATGTAATTATATAGTTAAAGAGGATAGTAATGTAACATGTAAAAAGAAAGCAACAGGAGAAAAAAAAATTGCCCCCTTGCCTCCGGGACTCGAACCAGGGACCTTGAGAATGTGAGGCAAGTACTTTGAAGGTATACCTGCATAACAGCTCAAAGAGATAACACGTAGATTCAAAACGCAATTCTAATTTCAGGTCTTCCAGTCAAAATTTCGACATGTTTTCGACATTCGCTAAAAAACCATATGAATGCATAAGATAGGGAATTTTCTCAGCTGCAACATACTTAAGGATGGGCGAAAATCAAGCAGAAATAAGGGAGATGTTGATCAAAGAAGACGAGAATGTAGAATCGAGAATTACGTAAAGGTCATGTCCCATAGAGAATACACGTAAAATGAGAAAAATTGACATTGCACCTTTCATCGTGAATTTAGACCATGATAACCTCATCAAAATGAGTAACAATGAATAAGATATTTGTAGAAAATTGTCTCAGCTACAGCATATCGAAATCTCGGCGAAAATTGATGAACAATAAGCGAGATAGTCTCGGTTAAAGGCAAAAAATATAACGTCAAAAATTAAACATCAAAATTTTTAGTTCACATAAGAATAGGATGACCTCATAATATCGATAAGACAAATTTTTGTCATGGATTCACATCTTCAACTCATAACCTTTCAGAATATGTAAAAAAAATTGGGGGTATCCATGCATTTTGAGAAGCTATGGCGGATTTTAAAGGGACATGTTTTTGCGTGTTTTTACATTATTTTCAACATTGACGCGCGCACGGATTTTGAACTTTGACGTGCGCGTGCGACCTTATGGTTAGTTGAAATCGGTTCTAAATTGATGGAAATTGTTAAGAAAAGTGTCAGGAATGCAAATCAAGTGAAAAAACGGCGTTTTAACGTTATTTAGGAACTGCGCGCTCGCATGACGCGCGCACGGACGCGGACGCGCGCAAATTTTTGAAATGCTTAAAGTGGCCTGAAACGTGTGTAAAATGAATTTGAAGCGATTCTGAGCATTTTTCATTTTTGCGCGCGCGTCTGGCTATCTGAAATTTACTGGATTAAAATTAACTTTAATCTTGCCAAATATGAATGAGAAATGACCACCCGTTATGAAGATATGACCTTAAGGTGATTTTCACAAAATGGCGCCTGATGACGTCACGATGACCCGATGAACATGAAAATATATGGAACGGCGAGATCTGATTATGACTAATAACTGACCAAAATTTCATGCAATTTGAACCAGCAGATTCTGAGATTTCGAGTGCACAAAAAAATGCTTGGAATAAAGAAAAATAAAGAAAATTCTGACGAAATTAAGAGGTGATCTGTCAAAGATGACAGACCACCTAAAAATTCATTTGAATTCTAGCAGAACTCTTTGGTTGCAGATTTGTTTGTATTAACCTGAATAAGCCTTGTAAAACCTCAAAAGGTATCTTGAATATCTATCTGTCAAACGAAATTCACATCACTCTCATCCCTGCTCTTACCCCGCAATATTTTCTGCAAGACATTGATGGTTGTTGTTTTTTTGTTTGTTTTTCCTTCCAGTGAGTATAGACCAATTTCACGGCCGGTTTATGTATTTGGCCCTCTATCGGCGACGCCATTGCTGCTGTGGGCAAGCGCGCTGACCGCGATTGGCTCTGTGTACAAAATGAATGTAAGATATGAGATATGCCCGATATTGTTCCATTTACTTTATTCTAGATCAATAAAATAAAGCATGGATACATGGATAGATGAGGTAAGACAGTGGTCATATCTGAAGGATGAAGGTATGATGTATTTTTGTAATTTCGATGGTTTTTCAACTTAGTTTTGTCAGTAAAAGCTCGATTGCAGCATAGAAGCCGTAGTAAACGGGAGCCCTAAATCTTACCCTGTTTACAAAGTCAAGTTTTCACTCATTAAATTTTACGCCAAAGTACATAATGGTAATGTTTCTTGACTTAAAAGTCCCTTCTGTTGATGTTTTTACCCACTGGCGACGAATTCCTTCACATTGCTTACGGAAACCTGTGTAGGGAGTACGGCTTCTCACACAAACAGGCTTCGTGAGTCAAAAGCGAGTGAATTTCGCACTCAGTTATCTTCCATTTTTCAAACTTTCTCTAATCCTTGTGGCATTTGAGCACCGCACAGCTGCGACCTGAACTTCCCTGATAATTTCTCATTGCAAATATTAAAATAAATCTGCATATACTGGTCAAAATAGACCAAAAATCGAACGAATGTACATAACGCGCTATTGACTTGTGTACTATAAAAGTTGGAGCGCCCACCCCAGTATGTCGAACTGTGTCGAACAGTCTGCTGCCCTCTTGCGTTGTGAAATTGGTCTATAGGTTTTTATGAAAATGGGATTATTTCATTTTCACCATTCGTTCATAAAAACAGAGAGGAAGAAAAGGAATCTTACGAGAAAATTAATATGGAAGGTTTTCCTCTTTTTTGACAAATAAAAGGAATCCCGAGAGTATTATTTGAAACGAAATTGGGTCACAATTTCAAAATAATTGGGACCATTTAACGAGCCTCCCACGTGTCAAACCTTTTTTAAAGTGCCTAGATTCATAACAAAATGATGTTATTGCATATTATATTTGTTGGTTAGAATATAAGAGATGGAAAAGTTAATATTTTTTTTTTTTTACCTGTGCATGTAACTCCATTTCCGCTGTATCCAGTGTTGCAACTGCACGTAAAACTGCCTTGGGTGTTTGCACATCGTGCATTTCCGTGACAGTTATCAGTGCCCAGGCTACACTCGTCAACATCTGATTAAAACAAGATAATGCCACCATAAACTATCATGTCCCAAAGTTAATTATACCAGATCGCAGAGGCCAATGAAAAAGGTGGCTTGTATTGATCAAGGAGATGGCTCCGATATATTCCCTCAAATAACAAAGCTGTACAATACTTGTTGATAAGGGAAAATGAAAAACAAAAATTTATTTGAAATTTTAGCAGAACACTTTAGTTGCAGATTTGTTTGTATTAACCTGTTTAAGCCGTGTAAAACCTCAAAAGGTATCTTGAATATCTATCTGTCAAACGAAATTCACATCACTCTCATCCCTGCTTTTACCCCGCAATATTTTCTGCAAGACATTGATGGTTGTTGTGTTTTTTTGTTTGTTTTTTCCTTCCAGTGAGTTTAGGTTTTTATGAAAATGTGATTATTTCATTTTCACCATTCGTTCATAAAAACAGAGAGGAAGAAAAGGAATCTTACGAGAAAATTAAAATGAAAGGTTTTCCTCTTTTTTGACAAATAAAAGGAATCCCGAGATTATTATTTGACAAGAAATTGGGTCACAATTTCACAATAATTGGGACCATTTAACGAGCCTCCCACGTGTCAAACCTTTTTCAAAGTGCCTAGATTCATAACAAAATGGTGTTATTGCATATTATATTTGTTGGTTAGAATATAAGAGATGGAAAAGTTAATGTTTTTTTTTTTACCTGTGCATGTAACTCCATTTCCGCTGTATCCAGTGTTGCAACTGCACGTAAAACTGCCTTGGGTGTTTGCACATCGTGCATTTCCGTGACAGTTATCAGTGCCCAGGCTACACTCGTCAACATCTGATTAAAACAAGATAATGCCACCATAAACTATCATGTCCCAAAGTTAATTATACAAGATCGCAGAGGCCAGTGAAAAAGGTGGCTTGTATTGATCAAGGAGATGGCTCCGACATATTCCCTCAAATAACAAAGCTGTACAATACTTGTTGATAAGGGAAAATGAAAAACACAAATTTATTTGAAATTTTAGCAGAACTCTTTAGTTGCAGATTTGTTTGTATTAACCTGATTAAGCCTTGTAAAACCTCAAAAGGTATCTTGAATATCTATCTGTCAAACGAAATTCACATCACTCTCATCCCTGCTTTTACCCCGCAATATTTACTGCAAGACATTGATGGTTGTTGTGTTTTTTTGTTTGTTTTTTCCTTCCAGTGAGTTTAGGTTTTTATTAAAATGTGATTATTTCATTTCCACCATTCGTTCATAAAAACAGAGAGGAAAAAAAGGAATCTTACGAGAAAATTAAAATGAAAGGTTTTCCTTTTTTTTGACAAATAAAAGGAATCCCGAGATTATTATTTGACAAGAAATTGGGTCACAATTTCACAATAATTGGGACCATTTAATGAGCCTCCCACGTGTCAAACCTTTTTCAAAGTGCCTAGATTCATAATAAAATGGTGTTATTGCATATTATATTTGTTGGTTAGAATATAAGAGATGGAAAAGTTAATGTTTTTTTTTTTTTTTTTTTACCAGTGCATGTAACTCCATTTCCGCTGTATCCAGTGTTGCAACTGCACGTAAAACTGCCTTGGGTGTTTGCACATCGTGCATTTCCGTGACAGTTATCAGTGCCCAGGCTACACTCGTCAACATCTGATTAAAACAAGATAATGCCACCATAAACTATCATGTCCCAAAGTTAATTATACAAGATCGCAGAGGCCAATGAAAAAGGTGGCGTGTATTGAACAGGGAGATGGCTCCGACATATTGCCTGAAATAACAAAGCTGTACAATTCTTGTCGATAAGGGAAAATGAAAAACAAAAATTCATTTGAATTCTAGCAGAACTCTTTAGTTGCAGATTTGTTTGTATTAACCTGATTAAGTCTTGTAAAACCTCAAAAGGTATCTTGAATATCTATCTGTCAAACGAAATTCACATCACTCTCATCCCTGCTCTTACCCCGCAATATTTTCTGCAAGACATTGATGGTTGTTGTTTTTTTGTTTGTTTTTTCCTTCCAGTGAGTATAGGTTTTTATGAAAATGTGATTATTTCATTTTCACCATTCGTTCATAAAAACAGAGAGGAAGAAAAGGAATCTTACGAGAAAATTAAAATGAAAGGTTTTCCTCTTTTTTGACAAATAAAAGGAATCCCGAGATTATCATTTGCAAAGAAATTGGGTCACAATTTCAAAATAATTGGGACCATTTAACGAGCCTCCCACGGGTCAAACCTTTTTCAAAGTGCCTAGATTCATAATAAAATGGTGTTATTACATATTATATATGTTGGTTAGAATATAAGAGATGGAAAAGTTAATGTTTTTTTTTTTACCTGTGCATGTAACTCCATTTCCGCTGTATCCAGTGTTGCAACTGCACGTAAAACTGCCTTGGGTGTTTGCACATCGTGCATTTCCGTGACAGTTATCAGTGCCCAGGCTACACTCGTCAATATCTGATTAAAACAAGATAATGCCACCATAAACTATCATGTCCCAAAGTTAATTATACAAGATCGCAGAGGCCAGTGAAAAAGGTGGCTTGTATTGATCAAGGAGATGGCTCCGACATATTCCCTCAAATAACAAAGCTGTACAATACTTGTTGATAAGGGAAAATGAAAAACACAAATTTATTTGAAATTTTAGCAGAACTCTTTAGTTGCAGATTTGTTTGTATTAACCTGATTAAGCCTTGTAAAACCTCAAAAGGTATCTTGAATATCTATCTGTCAAACGAAATTCACATCACTCTCATCCCTGCTTTTACCCCGCAATAGTTTCTGCAAGACATTGATGGTTGTTGTGTTTTTTTGTTTGTTTTTTCCTTCCAGTGAGTTTAGGTTTTTATGAAAATGTGATTATTTCATTTTCACCATTCGTTCATAAAAACAGAGAGGAAGAAAAGGAATCTTACGAGAAAATTAAAATGAAAGGTTTTCCTCTTTTTTGACAAATAAAAGGAATCCCGAGATTATTATTTGACAAGAAATTGGGTCACAATTTCACAATAATTGGGACCATTTAACGAGCCTCCCACGTGTCAAACCTTTTTCAAAGTGCCTAGATTCATAAAAAATGGTGTTATTGCATATTATATTTGTTGGTTAGAATATAAGAGATGGAAAAGTTAATGTTTTTTTTTTTTTACCTGCGCATGTAACTCCATTTCCGCTGTATCCAGTGTTGCAACTGCACGTAAAACTGCCTTGGGTGTTTGCACATCGTGCATTTCCGTGACAGTTATCAGTGCCCAGGCTACACTCGTCAACATCTGATTAAAACAAAATAATGCCACCATAAACTATCATGTCCCAAAGTTAATTATACAAGATCGCAGAGGCCAGTGAAAAAGGTGGCTTGTATTGATCAAGGAGATGGCTCCGATATATTCCCGCAAATAACAAAGCTGTACAATACTTGTTGATAAGGGAAAATGAAAAACACAAATTTATTTGAAATTTTAGCAGAACTCTTTAGTTGCAGATTTGTTTGTATTAACCTGATTAAGCCTTGTAAAACCTCAAAAGGTATCTTGAATATCTATCTGTCAAACGAAATTCACATCACTCTCATCCCTGCTTTTACCCCGCAATATTTTCTGCAAGACATTGATGGTTGTTGTGTTTTTTTGTTTGTTTTTTTCCTTCCAGTGAGTTTAGGTTTTTATTAAAATGTGATTATTTCATTTTCACCATTCGTTCATAAAAACAGAGAGGAAGAAAAGGAATCTTACGAGAAAATTAAAATGAAAGGTTTTCCTCTTTTTTGACAAATAAAAGGAATCCCGAGATTATTATTTGACAAGAAATTGGGTCACAATTTCACAATAATTGGGACCATTTAATGAGCCTCCCACGTGTCAAACCTTTTTCAAAGTGCCTAGATTCATAATAAAATGGTGTTATTGCATATTATATTTGTTGGTTAGAATATAAGAGATGGAAAAGTTAATGTTTTTTTTTTTTTACCAGTGCATGTAACTCCATTTCCGCTGTATCCAGTGTTGCAACTGCACGTAAAACTGCCTTGGGTGTTTGCACATCGTGCATTTCCGTGACAGTTATCAGTGCCCAGGCTACACTCGTCAACATCTGATTAAAACGAGATAATGCCACATAAACTATCATGTCCCAAAGTTAATTATACAAGATCGCAGAGGCCAATGAAAAAGGTGGCGTGTATTGATCAGGGAGATGGCTCCGACATATTCCCTCAAATAACAAAGCTGTACAATTCTTGTCGATAAGGGAAAATGAAAAACAAAAATTCATTTGAATTCTAGCAGAACTCTTTGGTTGCAGATTTGTTTGTATTAACCTGATTAAGCCTTGTGAAACTTCAAAAGGTATCTTGAATATCTATCTGTCAAACGAAATTCACATCACTCTCATCCCTGCTCTTACCCCGCAATATTTTCTGCAAGACATTGATGGTTGTTGTTTTTTTGTTTGTTTTTTCCTTCCAGTGAGTTTAGGTTTTTATGAAAATGTGATTATTTCATTTTCACCATTCGTTCATAAAAACAGAGAGGAAGAAAAGGAATCTTACGAGAAAATTAAAATAAAAGGTTTTCCTCTTTTTTGACAAATAAGAGATGGAAAAAATTAATGCGGTTTTTTTTACCTCTGCATGTAACTCCATTTCCGCTGTATCCAGTGTTGCAACTGCACGTAAAACTGCCTTGGGTGTTTGTACATCGTGCATTTCGGTGACAGTTATCAGTGCCCAGGCTACACTCGTTAACATCTGATAAAAACAAGATAATGTCACCATAAAGTATCATGTCCCAAAGCAAATTGTACAAGATGAATGTGTTTTTTTCGAATGCATCAATTACTTTGTTCGTAATTTCAAAAAGTGATAGGTGTATTGAGTGGTCTTTCCCGAAACCAGACTGATTTTTAAAAAGAAATTTATGTTTTTCAAGCTAATTATGCGTTCTTTTGTAGATAACGCGCTGCATAATCTTTAAAAGGTCAGAAAGTACTGAAAATGATCGGTAACTATTCTCCTGCAGGTTTAAAGTAGGCACTGTCAAAGAATTATGAATTCACATTTGTGTATTGAATTAGTCCATAAGGAAAATTAAGTCCATAAATCATCAAAACAGAAATAGCGTGGTAAACGAATGTCCCGTCTGTCACGCTAAAGGGCTTTGAAGACTATTCCACAAAATTAAATCTCCCATTTTGTGCAGGAAATACCATAGTCACACTGTGCATAAATGTAAGCATGCTACAAAATATCAAATGGAATTACCCTTATGCAGTGCAAAGAGAATTATGCCCCCTTCTCTCCCCCTTGGGATAAAATTTAGCATGCTAAATCTGTACATCTTATCATTTATTTTGCCAATACAGTGATGGACGTTTTACACGCAAAAACTGAATGTACATGTATATTGTATATATATATATATATATATATATATATATATATATATATATAAGGAGAGAGAGAGAGAGAGAGAGAGTTCGAACTCCATGCACATAGATTTCTTTTACAGGTTTTGACTTCGTACTGAACAACCTGAAGCCTGGTCAAATCTCTCACCCGCTGGTCTGTTGCACCAAAGGTATTTTTGATTACGAAATTGCACTGTTCTGTACGAACATTTTCGGTACAGCAAGAGAACAAGATATATTATTAGGACCATTGTTCACATATCTCTTTATGTACGTGGTACCAGTGTTTCTGTCGTCCGACCCGGCATAGCCCTGCCCGTATTAAAGTTGTTGGTAGATGGAAGATATAAATCATATGAATAATAAGAATTCAGTTTACTCCAACTGCCATCTGTAACTTTGAGCTTTACGTAGCCTTAATTCATAGCTTTTCTGACATTGTACTTCACTCTTTCCAACCTGCAAGGGCTAGAATTTCCTAAATTTGAGAAATATGTTCTATTGCTGATACTCATTACTGTTTTTACTAATTTCACCTGGTATCTGTCTTTTATCTAAGCTTTATTCATTCAGATTTAGGCTTATTTTGAAGTATTATTTACCCTTGGGGGAAAAAAGAATTGTAAAATCTATTGCCATAGTAATAGGTACTTTCTTTGCGTGTTTCTGTTTTTGTTTCTTTGAGTGGGTTTTTCTGCGTTGTATTTTAAAGCACCTTGAAACCCTTTCAACTTGTCTATGGCAATTGACGTAAATTCGATAACTTAACTGCTCTACGTACCCGATGCAATATCTAAAATCTCTACCATTGAAAAAATCGAAACAAACAAAAGAGAAAATTTTAGAGTGCTCCCAAAAATATTTCTGCCACCCCTGAAAAGAAAAACCAAATGTTTGTCGGTGGCGATGATCGGCTGCAATGCTAGTAGCTCTAGCACTAAAATTGCAGTGCTAGACAGGTGTTAAGACACGTACTGCACTACCTGACTACAGAAGTGAAAATGTCATGGGAATATCTAAAGCCTAAATTCTATATATCTAGAGGTACGTCCCGATGCCCCCTTCAGACGTTCCCTGCTCATTGCTGGTCGAGAGATGTCAGACCGATTTTCAAAAAGTTGTCAGTAGTAAATCTCTAAACGTTTCGTCCAACACCTACAATAACCAGAAATTAACCTTTATGAACACTGAACGATTATTCCTTCTACTACTGCCTCACGAATTTCCTTGTTTCATGATATGTCTTCAGTAAGAAAGAAAAATCATCAGAAGAATACATTTGTTTCTGCCCCTGTTTATAGTTTATAACAAGCATGTTTATTTGGGAGTTCTTGTTTTTGTTTTTAATGTTTGTTTCCAACTTGTTTTCACTGCTGCTGCAGTCTGTTTTGGTTGTATCTATTTCAAAAAGCACGTGGTTAAAAATGTAAACTAAAGTATGAAAGGTAGAGGGTCCCTTTTGCAGCCCCCATATCAACTTAGCATCATAGCTTGTCATATTGTCGAGGTATATTATTAAGGCACCTTATCAAAATGGAACGGAGCCCGTTAGCGTCTTTCCTGCTCAGCGATTTTTCCCCTTCCAATCTTCCCGTTTCTCTGTATACAAAACAACGGGGGATCAGGAAAGCCGAACGTTTGCGGAGAAGAATATCAAAGACGCGGTTCGAGACTTTTGAAAAGCGGCCTAAGTGTCAGATCTTGGGACTGAAATTCCCAGTCTGGTAATAGATTTGGTTCTGTTTGAAACGAAAGTAGTTACCACTTGCAATAATCACACAATCATTCAATATCTATATGTAACATAAATTTAATTCAGAGCGACCAGCTCTATAAATGTACATATAGTTAAAGAAATTGAACAATCAGAATTAAATCATGAATCACATGCATATCAACATAACATCAAACTGTATTTAGCAGTTAGCATCAGCATGAATTAACCTATACTGAATATGTTGCAATATGTATCTAATGAGAGTGATTTATTTATATTTAATTAAGGCCTAATAATTTGGCATCCAAACGTGACAATAATTTTGGTTATTAATTCCACCAATTAAGTTTCATCAAAAGAGGGTTTATATTTGGATGAATACCTACACTGGACCGTAGTATATCTAATCTGGTTATAATTTATATAGTTCAGAATAAGGACCCCTTCGACATCGTCAATGACTATCGTTGGTCGGATTGGTCCGATGAATATAGTCGTCTAAGAGCGAGCTGCGGTGGCTTCGACGACGCGAAGTAAAGCGAGCGAACTCTCGACGAAAAGCCAGTCCAGATTCGCGGACGAAATGATGAGGGCTGAGAGCCACAGTACGAAGATTGCTACGATGAATCACAAGTCACGAACTCTGAGTTCGAGGATGAAGTACGAGCCCAGCTCGTCCCTAAAGAGAGCAAATAAATAACCATCTCCTAATAGACAAGGTCCAGTAATAACACTATAAATCTTCACAAGTCAGTTACGATATACTAGCTTGAATTCACTGAGCTACTTACGGAAAATAATGTAAAAAGGAACTACGGTATCTTTTATCCCTAAATAGCAAAAGGAAATCTCTCTTCTCATAGAAGTATAACTCCTCAGTTCAATGAATATTTACATCAACTATATCATATACGACATCAATAAACTGATCCTGGCTATTACTCTTGTTCAGTTCACAAGCCATATATCACATAACTATCAGTTTAAAATATATGGGAATCGTCATTGTCATTGAGCGTATAAACCAACAATTCTTCCATAATAAAATGTCTACTTTAATAACATTTAATTACTTCATCTTTATATCATTACTTCATGTTTAGTTGGTTTCTCCTTGGTTTAATTTCACAAAGTTTTCATTTATGAAATATGATTTACTATACAATACAACAAAGCATTTAATATTCTTTGCACTTTAGTGTTCAATACTCCAACATTAATCATAAGCAAAATAATTACTGAATTTCTGTTTTCTTTGAAAACACTAAGTTTTGCTTTTAATTACAATAATTAATTATACCAATAAAATAGTGAACTTACAGTTCTTTGGAACAGTCGTGCCTGGTGAGATGAGGGCAGATGTGGTGGCTTTACCTGGCCTGTGCTGCCTGGATCCAGCCTGCCAACGATGGGGATTAAGACTCAGCTGTGCCTGCACTACACAGCCTGCAACATTCACCCAAAGTAATGGCCTACGAGAACCACACCCTCACACTCCGAGTTAAGACCAAATGTGGAAGGGTCTTCCTCTCCCGAGAATCAAACGATTTCTGATTTGCTTTTACTCAAACACCACTCCATCTTGACTCTCACAAAGACAAAGTCATTAACATTCTCAATATTCCTCTGCTTTACTCTTCCACGCTGAACATATCCAATTAAAACTACTTAACTATCCAAGCTTTAATTTCACCTATTCAAAACTCCCATCTCAAACATTCTCAACAATCTTTTCCTCTCATACATAAAAACAAAAATCTAAAGAATTTTAGAGCCCCATTGAACTTAACTAAATATATCGAGTTAAATGACCCAATGCTCATGCTCTAAGCTTGTCAAGAAGTCAAAGTAAAATTCTAATCCTTACACCCCAGCGGGTTTGATCACTTACTTAAAGATACAGTTGATTGACTCTGGGACTATGACAAGAGTCAACCACCCAAATTCCTTTTATTATATACAAGCTGAATGGTTACTAGGGGTTAACACTAAATAGACTTACAGTCGCATTGTGACATATCTCCCCTTCCTTCAAGAAATTTCTATAATTTTTGGAGTGAGTTTCTCCGAACCTGGAAGGAAAATCAAACAATTAATATATATATACAAATATAAATGTATTTACAAGAAAACCAAAAACACTCATCCTGGTTTCTGCTTCATGTAGAATCATTATCCGGTATCCTACTTAGGTAGTCTGCACCGACGTTCTCTACACTTTTGATCGCTGTGATGGTGAACCGGAACGGCTGTAGTAGCAGAGCCCATCTCAGGATCCTTGCGTTTGCCACCTTCGACTTGGCAATACATTTCAGAGGTTGGTGATCCGTTTCTAGATGGAAGTGCTTGCCATAGAGATACGGTTCAAACTTCAGAACTCCCCATACAACCGCTAAGCACTCACGTTCCATGACTGAGTAGCCTTGCTCTCTTGGAAGTAGCTTCTTGCTGGCATAGGCGAGCGGAAACTTCTTACCTTCTGTTTCCTGAAGCAAGATTGCCCCGAGGCCATTATCTGAAGCATCGGTCCTCAAGATGAAAGGGTGATCTAGGTCTGGAAGATGGAGGATGGGTTCTCTAGCGAGCTTCTTCTTCAAGGTATTGAAGGCTGCCTCTTCTGCATCTCCCCATTTCACGAGAAGTGGTTCCCCCTTCTTCGTCGATCAGTCAAGGGTACTGCTATGGCTGCAAAATTCGGAATGAATCGCCTGTAATAACCTACAAGACCTAGAAAGGATCGAAGTTGCTTTTTGGTCTTCGGTCTTTGAGCTTCTTGCACTGCTTTGACTTTGTCTTGCACTGGCCGAAGCTCTCCTTGACCTACTCGATGACCAAGAAATTCGATACTTACACATCCGATTGTACACTTCGTTGGTCTGGCCGTCAAGTTGGCCTTCTTCAGTCTCTCGAATACCTCCCGGAGGGTATCCAAATGTTCCTCAAAACTTACCGTGTGAATCAAAATATCATCAATGAAGTTGTCTACATACTTCAATCCACGGAGTAGATCTCTCATAATCCGACTAAAACTTGCTGGAGCGTTAACTAGCCCAAAAGGCATGCTTCGAAATTGGTACAAACCTTCTGGTGTCACAAATGCCGTCAACTCCTTGGCTTCTTCTGTTAGGGGTACCTGCCAATAACCTTTGGTTAAATCAATTTTAGTGAAATACTTGGCCCTAGACAATTTAGCAAATATTTCTTCCTGATCGGGAATTGGTTCTGCATCAGTTATGGTGACTTGGTTTAATTTGCGATAATCACAACAAAACCTAATAGACCCATCTTTCTTTTTTACCATAACAACAGGGGATGCGTAAGGGGGAATTGGACGGTTCCACTATCCCTAAATCCATCATCTTTTGAACCTCTTCGTTCACCTTACCTCGCAGAGCATGTGGCAATGGATACGGCTTACTCTTAATGGGCTCCTTAGTGACAAGTTTAATGTCGTGCTTACCTAGGTTTGTCGATCCCGGCATATCTGTCAAGACTTCCTCATACTCGTGTAAAAGAGAGTTGACTTTCTCTTGCTGGTCATCATCCAGTTGTGGACCGATTTGCACATCGTTGAGTGATTCTGTAGGGTTAAGATTAGGGAGATGAAGAATGTCTTTTCTTACTGAAGGGTCCACATCTTCACTCTCTCCTTCACAATCCTGGGATACGTCCTCGTCCACTACAGAGACACAAACAACATCAAACACTCCCGCACTTACCTCTTCTCTCCTGTAATATTTCTTCAGAAGGTTTGCGTGAAATGTCTTCGTCTTCCCGTCCAAATCGATTTTGTAGTCGAGAGGTCCTACCTTCTGCACCACCTTGAAAGGGTCCTTTCCAGTGCATCAACAACTTGTTGTTGTCGCTTGGAAGTAGAAGAAGAACTTCGTCGTCGACTTCAAATTTTCGCTCCTTGGCTTTCTTGTTGTACTGTCTTCTGTATTTCTCTGCTGATTTGCTGAGATTCTGCTGGGCAAGTTGACACGTCGACTCCAGCCTCTCCTTCAGATCCAGTACGTATTGGTAAGTAGTCTTGATATCTGGCTCGTCAACCTCACCCGTCCAGAGCTCTTGAAGAATAGCAAGAGGGCCTCGAACTGCTCTCCCATACAAGAGTTCAAAGGGTGAGAAGCCTGTGCTCTCCTGCACTGAATCTCTGTAAGCAAACAAGAGGGGGTTAAGATACCTTTCCCAATCCTTGGTCTTTCTTCACACATTTTGCGGAGCATGGACTTCAAGGTACCATTGAAGCGTTCAACTAGCCCATTGCAAGCAGGATGATAGGGTGTAGTAGTCATCTGCCGGATGGAGAGTAGACGACTCACTTCCTTCATCAGCTCTGATGTGAATTGGCTGCCACGGTCTGTCAACACCTCTCGTGGTATCCCTACCCTGGAGTAGATGTCCATCAGTGCCTCCGCAACCGTCTGTGCGTCAATACGGCGAAGCGCTACTGCTTCTGGGTAACGAGTAGCATAATCTACAACAGTTAGTATGAATCGGTTACCTTTACTACTAGCCGGCTCTATCGGTCCACCAAGTCCATCGCCACACGTCTGAAAGGTTCATCGATGAGAGGGGTTGATCCCAGAGGTACCTTCGTTGACCTTTCCCTTCGGCGAAGTACGTTGACATGGCCCACATGACCGACAATACCGGACTACATCTGCATGCATACCTGGCCAGAAGAAATGCATCAAGATCTTTTCACAGGTCTTCTTATTCCCTAGATGGCCACCTAGAATCGACTCATGAGCCAGTTTTAAGACTTGATTTCTGAACTTGGTGGGCACGACAACTTGTAACAGAACATCTGACCCTGGGGTTGCATCCATGTATTCCCTATAGAGTACATCCTTCTTAAAGAAAAAGCAAGATGAATTTCCACCCTTACTTATCTTCTTTTCTCCTTTCTCAGCGGCTTTCCTAGAGGCATCCAACGAGCTGTCTTCCTTCTGGGCCTGGATGACATTATCCACTGACCACAATGTCTTCTAGTGGCTTGGGTACAGGAAGAGGAGGCCTTGTCCGTCCCGCCTTGCCGCTTCTGCCCTCTTGTCTCCACTGCACTGCCTTGATGATCTCCTGGCGTCCAGTCTCCGTCTGGATCAGCTGGTTGCCTCGCTCCAGGAATATTACCTAATACAAGATCATAGACAGGGGTTGGTACACATAGAGCTTCTACCTTACCCTTGAAGTATGGAGTATCTATGTCGATTTTTGGCACGTCGGAAGTTTCTCAGCGTCCGGTCGACGAGCAAACACGTCAGCCTATCTCCAAGAACTGCTCTTCACGCACCAACTCATATCGGACGATGACTGTTGTGCAACCACTGTCGCGAAGAACATCCACGGGCTTCCCATTCACCATCCATCGACGACTGGCATCTCCACTTCTGATCCACTCGCCACTGCCGATAGTACCGGTAGAGTGTCACCAGATGCCAACTTCACTCCGCTTCCATCTTCTGTGAGATTCTCCTGCACGATTAGACTCAAACTCTTGTGGTTGAAGTGTCGGGCCATCTCTCTAGTGTCGGTAGGTCCTGCTGCAGCATCATCTCCAGCTGATGTGTCTTCTGCTGACCTGCCTGCGACAACACTGGCTCCCATCTCTCGACGACCTTTCTTGTTTGGACAATTAAAAGAGATATGTCCAAATTTATTACAATTGAAACACTTCTTGTCATCAAATTTGGACTTACCTGGTTTTTCAGCCTTAGTGTGACTAATTGGCATTGTTATTACTCTTATTCACATTAGGATTTACATTTTAGAACTGGACTGATGATGGGCTTTATTCATTCTCCTTATTCTCATATCCGCATGGGCTTCATTGAATTGATCAGCTAGATTTAGGACTTCTGACAGATTACAGGGGTGACGTTCCTTAATGAACATCAATAATTCTTTTCCACATGAATTATATACTTGCTCCTGGATGAGCAAACTCTTCAGACCTTCCATATTGTCATCATAAGAGCTTAGCTCAATCCAATGATTGAGATACTTCTCAATCCTGCAAGCGTACTGCACATAGGTCTCACCATTATTGAGTTTAGCGTACCTGAACTTAGTCCTATACCCTTCTTCTGTAAGATCATACCCTTTAAGAATTGAGGATTTTACTGTTTCATACTCCTGAGCTGGGAAAACTGTAAGTCTTGAAATTATATCAAGAGCCTTACCTGACATCAATGCACACAAGCAGGTGCCCATCCTGACCTATCCAACCACAATTATGGCGTGTTTCTCACATCTAGACAATAACTATCTAAGTCATCCTTTCCTTCTTGAAAAACAGGGGGGGTGGAATACTAGGCTTATGTGAATGCCCTGCACGTGAAACATTTTCTGTCCCATTATTTTTCCTTAACTCTTCAAGTTAATCTGTTTATCTAATAACTCTGATTCTTTTTCCTAGCTTCATCCTGTTGAGCTATTATATAAGATTCTGCCTTCCTAGCTTCAATCTCGGCATTCCTAGCTTCAATCTCGGCATCGCTAGCTGCAAGCCTCAGCACTCCTTGCTGCTGCCTTTCATCTCTAGCTTCTCGCACACATTCATCAACATATGCTCTCAATTTATCACCCTCTAAACCAACTTCTCTCCTTGTGCAATGAACTTGTCTCTCTCCATACTGTAGGGCCACTCCACAGGTTTAGTTACAAACTTACCATATGCAGACAGTTTACGCAGCGCAATGAAGTCTCGATGCACACAGCAACTGGCACGTACAGGCATACACGCAGTAAAGGCCTTCCTTGCCCTGACCTCCACATGCACCACTGTCTTCTACAACCTTGGACCTACAACAACTTGTAAAACAACCAAATGGAAAGAGAATCAAAATATCATTATCAGATCTACATACAAGTATAATTACAATCAATGAAACAATCATTTCATTATTAACCTAACCTATCAAATGGACAAGAGAGTCCCTTCGTGGTCGCCAAAATGTCAGATCTTGGGACTGAATTCCCAGTCTGGAATAGATTTGGTTCTGTTTGAAACGAAAGTAGTTACCACTTGCAATAATCACACAATCATTCAATATCTATATGTAACATAAATTTAATTCAGAGCGACCAGCTCTATAATGTACATATAGTTAAAGAAATTGAACAATCAGAATTAAATCATGAATCACATGCATATCAACATAACATCAAACTGTATTTAGCAGTTAGCATCAGCATGAATTAACCTATACTGAATATGTTGCAATATCTAATGAGAGTGATTTATTTATATTTAATCAAGGCCTAATAATTTGGCATCCAAACGTGACAATAATTTTGGTTATTAATTCCACCAATTAAGTTTCATCAAAAGAGGGTTTATACTTGGATGAATACCTACACTGGACCGTAGTATATCTAATCTGGTTATAATTTATATAGTTCAGATAAGGACCCCTTCGACATCGTCAATGACTATCGTTGGTCGGATTGGTCCGATGAATATAGTCGTCTAAGAGCGAGCTGCGGTGGCTTCGACGACGCGAAGTAAGCGAGCGAACTCTCGACGAAAAGCCAGTCCAGATTCGCGGACGAAATGATGAGGGCTGAGAGCCACAGTACGAAGATTGCTACGATGAATCACACAAGCACCGACTCTGAGTTTCGAGGATGAGTACGAGCCCAGCTCGTCCCTAAAAGAG